>CM059305.1:6320000-6422500 GCA_030340665.1 Neosalanx taihuensis
GTTAGAGCCGAAATGGAGTTGGGCAGGGAGACAGGCTGTCTGGCCAACACAGGGCAGGACGTCCAGGACAACCGGGGGGGGGGGGGGGGAGATAATGGGAAGAGGAGAAGCCTTGTAGCTATGGGGGTGAGGGGTGGGGGGGCAGAAAGAGAATTTCAGAAAGTCTTTTCTCTGAAAGACTATGCGTTCAGTCGTTCAGTTTCATCATATACTTGTTTACAAAGCACAATGGGTGGCCAGCTTGTTATATCTCTTTCCGTCTCTCTCTCTCTCTTGATCTCTCTCTCTCTCTTGATCTCTCTCTCTCTCTTCGTCTTTCTATCCATCTACGGCGTCTTTGTCTCTCTCTTTCTCAGTGGGGGGTGCCAGTGAAATACAAATGAATAAATGTCTCTGTCACCCTGCTAGCTGTACTATATACGCTGGAACTGGTCAGGCCTAACCGCTCTATTCTTAGGTTACTATTTATGAGTCTAAACTTGGACGTTGCATCAAGCATGGAGAATAAGATGTCATATGAAGAAGAGAAGAATCATATGTAGAGAGAGAGCAAGAGAGAGAGAGAGAGAGAGAGAGAGAGAGAAAGAGAAAGAGAGAGGAAGAGAGAGAGAGGGAGAAAGGGGAGAAAGAGAGATAGAGAGAGGACATGCAACATAGGGCCTATGCTACACTATCAACTTTAGCTCCTGTTACATCACTTCCTCCTCCAGATCGAACACGGTAGTTTCACCATGGCAACTGCCCGCAGGCAACAGTTCTTCATTCTCCATCTTTGTCTTCAAAGCAATATCTACCTGACGGATTAAACCTTGAGCCTGGAGGTGTTGTGTTAATCCTGGGGCACACCTGTTCACCTGCCAGCCTGGGCTCTGTAGAGCACCACAGGAAGTGACACGGTAACAGAAAGTTTCTCACAGTGTATGTTTCATAATCTATAAGCCTGCTATGTTTGGGGTCTATCACGTTGCTATGCTCAGTGACCGATGCTCTTTTCCTAAAGCTCTCTTTTGGAAGTTACTTTGGATAAAAGCGTTAGCTAAATGAAGAAATGTAAAGGTAACCCAGTCCTGTGCTCAGAGGAAACCCACCACAACCCAACGCATACTGTCTCCGAGCTGAGAGCCAAGATGGCCGACCACGTCGAGCCAAGATGGCCGACCACGTCGAGCCAAGATGGCCGACCACGTTGAAGAAAATCACCTACAAACTAACTTACGTCAATCATCTTCGCAAAAGCATGGATTCCTCAGGAGTTAGTTCTGGTGTTGTGGTTTGCAAAGCCATCGATATGAAAGCTGTGTAGTCAAATGAGAGAGTCTGTTGTGAGTGAAGGGGGGTACAGCTAGTGTGTGGATACAACAGGGTGTGTATGATCCCACTGGGGGGCTTCCACACAACCCTCCCAGCTGGACACATGAAGCCAAAGCACTTCCAGCTCCATTAAAAGATTTGAATCAGTACAGCTGAACTGAGCTAGGATTCTGCCAGAATCAAATGGGATTTTCACAAGCATGCATTGATACCAAAGTGGCCCAGTACAGAAGAAGGTATATTAGGGGGTTTCGGCCTATCGAAAGGTGAATACAGGCGTTTAGCTTGTTCTGTATTCTTGTTGGGTAACGTTGTTATATATTTGTATTCTGGAGGAAGTGATCCCTCACCAGGGGTGGACTGGGAGGGGGGGGGGGGGGGGTTGGACATGAGTCCACATAGTCCGATGCGATTCCCAAAGACGTCATTTTTTTTTACTCGTTTTCCGACATTTAACCGAGAGCATCCGGTAATTTTTCGAAATAAAAGATTGTTATTAATTATCGTATTTCTTCGGCGGCCCGGTACCAACTGATCCGCGGCCCCGGCCCACATTGGGTCAACGGCCCACCGGGACGATGCCCGGTATGCCAGATGGCCAGTCCACCCCTGTCCCTCACTAAATGGCTCCGTTTTCCCCTCAAGTGAGTTTTTCTGGGAGTGTCTTCCTTGAGGGTTTAGGTTGGTTGAGGGGCAGTTCTATGGTGCATGTGAAGCCCTCTGTGACATTGCTTGTAAACATGACTACACAAATACATTCTGATTTGATATTCTGCATATATTGTTACTTTTCTTTTAACTCTTTTGGTTAATTCATAGGTTGTGGTCGATCGAAATGTCTCGGATGTTTGTCAGAGAGATTTCCTCTAAAATACAGTTGTGTCATCATCTTGTGAAATATTTATATCTTCATTATACATTTTACATTCAGGCTGTTGAATGTCAGCGAGAAAGATTCTCATGAAAATGTCAGTAAAAACAGGTGACCTAACCTGGTTATGAACCTGGAAATGTTTTAACGCACGAAATCCCGGGAACCATCATGATGAGGTCAGCCGTGTGTCTAAGTATAACACTGACAGAAAGTACTAGAGAGAGCTAGCGTGATCCAGAAGTAGTCAAAGTTATGAAAATAACCCCAGGCCCTGCTGTATCCTGCATTCCATACCTCCCATGCCAGCATCCCAATGTGTAGGAACACCTCACCCAGTCCACAGACATCATTAGGTGTCCTGTAACTCAGGACATCTGTCATATTTGAAGCCTTGTAACATGACGTCAACACACATCAGTCAAACCAGATCGTATATTTAGTGTCGGTAGGTTCACCGCAGTCGGTCTGTGTCCCAGTTCAGATATGAGCACGTCGGACGAAAATCAAAAAATAAACGGTCAGAAATAACCCTTCGCTGTGAGGCAAATAAACCGACAATAGAGGAGCGCATGGTATGATAACATAGCATTGTGGGATGTTAATAGCAGGCAGATTTAAAGCACAACAGAAATATATGTTTTTTTTTTTGAATACCCAATCTGGACTAGCATCAATTATACATGACAGGAAGATGTTCATGACGCCTATCAACAATTCATAACAGGCCTTTGAAATCTGATTTTTGGATTGAATAATTTATTAATCGAAACCTTTAGACATCGTGAAAACCCCCTTTTCTATATATAGAAAGACTTTTATAACAAGTGTACCATGTACTTTCAATTGCTTTCACTTCGTCAGTTAAGATCAATGATCCATAAATCAATAACTTGATCAAAAAGCAAGCCTGGTAAACCAAAATAGCATGTTATGTTCTGTGTATTTTTATGCCACTTTGTATCAAAAAAAGCTTAAACTTTTCCTAAAACATCGCAGCGAATGAAAGCATTTTGAAATGATTCACAAAATAAAAGCTTTCTGCACTGTTGCTGCCCCTATGTGTAATTTATTGAAGCTGTTTGAAGGCCACTAGGGGTATAAGGAAATAAAAAGTAACAGTGTTTCTGGATGACTCTACACTGCCCTCTACTGCAGAACAGCAGTAAGTACAGCCCACACAGCACGTGTTGTTTCTCAGAAGGTCGGGTCACCATGCTCAAACATAACCTCATCGGCCTGGATCAAGGGGTTCGTTCACTCAGGCAGGTAAACAAACAGTTTACACTGGAGATAAACGACTGCATCACAGGTCACACAGAGCTAACGCTAACTCACCCCAGGAACAGCCAGGAACAGCCAGGAACAGCCAGGAACAGCCAGGAACAGCCACTTCCTGTCTGACTGCTCATTGGCATCTCAGACATTTCACCAGATAAATAATGAAACGCTTCAGAGAAAGAATTCTGGAGTTCATCAAACATTTACAGTAAGCCTACACACTAGCTGGGCGCTGTGTTGGAACTCTCTCCTGCCTGAACACACAGACGCAGAGCCACCCCTAAGACAGGCACGCCTAAAGGGACGCCTAGGCCCTGGCTCTGCCCTCTGCCTCTGCCCTCTGCCCCTGCCTCTGCCCTATGCCCCTGCCTCTGCCTCTGCCCTATGCCTCTGCCCTCTGCCCCTGCCTCTGCCCCTGCCTCTGCCCTCTGCCTCTGCCCTATGCCCCTGCCTCTGCCCTATGCCCCTGCCTCTGCCTCTGCCTCTGCCCTATGCCCCTGCCTCTGCCCTATGCCCCTGCCTCTGCCCTATGCCCCTGCCTCTGCCCTATGTCCCTGCCTCTGCCCCCTGGCCCCTGCCCCAGCTGTGCCCACAAGACAATATATATATTTTTTTACTCATCTTAACAATTAAGCCCTTAAATAACACGGTGTCGTGTTCTCCTGACCGCAGAACACGGATCTGTACAGCCACACGCTACACTGACAGCCAGAGCAAACCAGGCCTGTGCTGCCTACATATCCCACAATGCAACAGCGTTGCAGCCTCTGAGAACTACAGTTTGCCGCATGAGCTGCTGGCATTAATGAGGTCTAAAGCTTTGAGAAGGTGGTGTATAAATAAGTGAGTGGGTACTGGGTAACTCAGAGCAGGACATAGTCTTAATTACTTGTCTTCCACTGTGATCTGGCTGAAACACATTCACTTACATGAACACATTTACTGCATTCAACTAAAACAAACACTGCTGCTCAAAAAATACTATCGTTTGAGTTCTGGACTGAAAAATGCCCCAATTACAATCCACATGTTTAAGGATTTAACTAAACTGACCAGGCCTAAATAATATTGTAGTTATGATATGTTAGAGTGGAGTATAATGTAGTATTATGCATTCTCTTTTTTATATAGCATCCATATATTAAAACCTCTACTGTATTTTTGTGCTATTTGGTGGAACTTTGAATTTGGAATTGAATATGATCTTGGATGAAGATATGACATGAGGAATGACTAAAAAGACTTACAGTAATACAGTTAAGTGGACTGTGAGTTTTTGTACAGTAGAGAACAGTAGAGTGTGTTAGAGTAGACGTGTCCCAGCTGATCAAGCAGACCACAGAGAGAGAGACCACAGAGAGAGAGACCACAGAGAGAGAGACCACAGAGAGAGAGACCACACAGAGAGAGACCACAGAGAGAGAGACCACACAGAGAGAGACCACAGAGAGAGAGACCACTGAGAGAGAGACCACAGAGAGAGAGACCACTGAGAGAGAGACCACAGAGAGAGAAAGACCACAGAGAGAGACCACAGAGAGAGAGACCACAGAGAGAGAGACCACAGAGAGAGAGACCACAGAGAGAGAGACCACACAGAGAGAGACCACAGAGAGAGAGACCACTGAGAGAGAGACCACAGAGAGAGAAAGACCACAGAGAGAGAGAGACCACAGAGAGAGAGAGACCACAGAGAGAGACCACAGAGAGAGAGACCCCAGAGAGAGAGAGACCACAGAGAGAGAGAGACCACAGAGAGAGAGAGACCACAGAGAGAGACCACAGAGAGAGAGAGACCACAGAGAGAGACCACAGAGAGAGAGACCCCAAAGAGAGAGACCACAGAGAGAGACCACAGAGAGAGAGACCACAGAGAGAGACCACAGAGAGAGAGAGAGAGACCACAGAGAGAGAAAGACCACAGAGAGAGAGAGACCACAGAGAGAGAGAGAGAGAGAGAGAGAGAGAGAGACCACAGAGAGAGAGAGAGACCACAGAGAGAGAGAGACCACAGAGAGAGAGAGAGAGACCACAGAGAGAGAGACAGACCACAGAGAGAGAGACCACAGAGAGAGAGAGAGACCAGAGAGAGAGAGAGAGACCACAGAGAGAGAGACCCCAGAGAGAGAGACCACAGAGAGAGAGAGAGACCACAGAGAGAGAGAGACCAGAGAGAGAGAGAGAGACCCCAGAGAGAGAGACCCCAGAGAGAGAGACCACAGAGAGAGAGAGACCACAGAGAGAGAGACCCCAGAGAGAGAGACCACATAGAGAAGAGACCACAGAGAGAGAGAGACCACATAGAGAAGAGACCACAGAGACCACAGCTTCTTTCTAATCACATCAACAACTGGGTCAGCTGCATCGTTTGTCCTCCCTCTGTTTAACAGGAAGCTTCTCTTCAGGATCGCTCACTTCTCCTCCAACACTCCCTTTTTCCTGGAAATCTCAGCTGCTCAGCGAGGAGGAACGGCAGGTGGAGTCAGTGGCCTTCATCCCAGCCTCCACCTCAGCCTTCACCTCAGCCTCCGCCCCAGAGGAAGAAATGTAAGCACTTCTGACCAGAACCAGAACACCATGGAAACCCCCCCCCGCCCCCGAGCCAAAAGCCAAATCCCATTTCTGTGGTTATGTCTGACAGACGTTCAGCGTTACCTTCAGATGATCCCGTCTAACAGGAGAAGCTGCTTTCAGGTTTGCTAGACGTGTGACTACAGACACCAGAACATCTTCCCCTCTCTACTGCAGAGGGCTTTTAACTATCCTGCCTGTTAACTCACGATTACCACAACTTTCCAACTGTGTTGGGAACCACAGAGAACAGCAGAGACCACAAGTCAAGACAGTGAACGCTGTTATTTTGGTGGTAAAATTGGAGCTACTTTAAGTTAGATATTAAGACTCGCTGAGTAGTTTTTTGTTAGACTGCTGTACGGAGTGTGTGTGAAGTTTACTGAGTCTGAAGCATCGTAGAGTCGTTGCTTCTCAGCTGGTAGTGAGAGGATAGGTCACCCCTGTCACAGCCCTGCCTCTGACTGCTGCCTCACAGCCCTGCCTCTGACTGCTGCCTCACAGCCCTGCCTCTGACAGCTGCCTCACAGCCCTGCCTTTGACTGCTGCCTCACAGCCCTGCCTTTGACTGCTGCCTCACAGCCCTGCCTTTGACTGCTGCCTCACAGCCCTGCCTCTGACTGCTGCCTCACAGCCCTGCCTCTGACTGCTGCCTCACAGCCCTGCCTCTGACCGCTGCCTCACAGCCCTGCCTCTGACTGCTGCCTCACAGCCCTGCCTCTGACTGCTGCCTCACAGCCCTGCCTTTGACTGCTGCCTCACAGCCCTGCCTCTGACTGCTGCCTCACAGCCCTGCCTCTGACTGCTGCCTCACAGCCCTGCCTTTGACTGCTGCCTCACAGCCCTGCCTCTGACTGCTGCCTCACAGCCCTGCCTCTGACTGCTGCCTCACAGCCCTGCCTCTGACTGCTGCCTCAACACTGCTCAGAAACCAGACACTGATCCATTTCAGGAGCAGTGAAGTCACTCACTAAAGTTACTCAAACACTAATGAAGTTTGTTAGTCGCACTGAACTCAGATGAACAAAACATCATTTCCTTGTCAGAAGTCCTGAGTCTGAGTTAGTTCACACTTATCAACACACCAGACGTCACGCTGCTCTCAGTCATCAGTTTAAAGTCGACCGTTTGAATCGTGCAGGTCAATATCTAGAAGGTTCCACCTCTTCCCAGACCAGCGACATCAGATACTCACAGTTCTGTCAGCAGCAGGCTTGTCAAACATCCTCTTCAGACTGGCCAGAGGAATGTGGAACTTCTCGATGGTCCTGAGAGCTTGCGGCTCCTCTCCCAGCTCCCTCACCTCCTCGTCCAGCCTCGGCCCCGAGACAGGAGAGGGAACAGAGCCGGTGACAGTGGCCAACGGCCCTTCTCTATTTCCTGATTGAATTTCCATTGTTGAGGAAACAGAATCCTCCCCCCCCCACCCTCCCCCGCCCCCCCACCTCTCTTCCCTTTAGGCAGTCGCTCGTGAGGGGAAGTCTTTTGTGTGAAGTAAAAAGTGAAGAGAGGAAAAGAGAGCTGGAAGCTGTGGAGTTAGGGGAGGGGGGAGGGGGGGGGGAGAAAGAAGAGGGAGAGATGGAGAGAGACGGGTTCGGAGCTGATGAGGATGGTCTCTGTTCGTCACGGCTGTTGGGGCCCAGTGACTCTGCTTCTCGACCCACCAGACTCTCAGGCTGCTGCCCTTGGAGGAGGTCTGAAGGAGGGCGGAGAGAGAGAACGTTCACACAGACAGGAAAACACACACCAGTCTTGGAAAGCTACCACAGAAATGTCAACTGCATGACTATTTGGTGGAAATAAGGGAGGGTGGGAAGGGGGGAGGTGGGAAGGGAGGAAGGGTGGATGGTAAAATAAATGATGTGGCTGAAGGAGGGAGAGAGAGAGCTAAGAAAAAAAGAGTGGGAAATATATACTTTTCATACAGAAATATATTATACAAAGACAAGGAGACTGAAAGAGAGAGCGACAGAGACAGAGAGAGAGAGAGAGAGAGAGAGAGAGAGAGAGAGAGAGACAGAGAGACACAGAGAGACACAGAGAGAGACAGAGAGAGAGGTTTTACTTTAACCGTGAGATCCCGACAGCCAAGCATCAAAAGGAACAAACTTTAATTAATCTCCTTGTCCAATCTCATCACGTCGTCACAGGAAGCAGTTTAGGGCTTGGGCTGCTTCTCGTCAGCCAGTCTTCTTCCTCCATGCTGGTGGAAACTCCATTATTCCCGAACAAATCATGGAAGCTCAGCAACTATTAACCCCTCTGCCCTCGCCAGCTCCAGTGAGGGAGCCTTTATTGTCCATTTCCCCCCAACGCTGAGAGCTCTTTCCTGGGGCGGGCAGCACCGCATCCTGCCTCCTGGGCTGGAACAGGGCCTGGGCCAGACCCTGGCCTCACATACTTCCACCTGAGTGGCCCATCCAGGGGTCACGGCCCTCATGTCTTGCATCACTTCCTCTCCCACACAGGAAGCAGCCGTGTGGTCATGTGACTTCTGAGCGGAGCCAATCATGTTAGAACCTGAGGATTAGTCCTGGTAGATAAACACAAACCTAAACACAAGGGCCTGTTTGTCCATAAACAGCTGTTCTCATTAATTCCATGCTCTCATTCCAATAAACCATATGGCTGAATAATATGTATATATATATAAAATATATAATATATATATATATATATAATATAAAAATATATTTAAAAATATATATATATATATATATATACATAAAGATGAGTCCTGTTGAAGACAGCAGAGGTACAACATGAGCCAGTGTGTTGTTACTCTACAAGTCAATTAGTGAGTCTGGTTCATGAGTACAGACATTCAAGACAGAGCTCCAGCCATTCAGAGAGAGCGATCAGCTGACCTTAATGAACGAACAGCCACGATAGATCCGATGGTGCTTAAGAGACAAGGTACCAGTCTTTTGTAGTCTGGTGGCAAATCTATAATTCAGTACAGGCCAAAAGATCTGCGACTCACTTTCAACTGTATCTACCTGGGGTCCTCTCATCTTACTGGTGTTATCACACACACACACACACACACACACACACACACACACACGTATGACGCAACTACAAGGCAATACTATGTTGTATCCGAACACTATTATATTTGCAGACAGCATCAACAGACAGGATGCATGCCTACTAGAGTGGTCATTGCATCATACTCCAAAACCAATGCTGCCATCTGGGTGGTGCAGCCTTCCTAATTCTCATGGAAAAAGCCTTAAAATACCAAACCATAAATCAACATGTGCAGACAGTGCTCCTCCAGCCGGGGAGGCCAGGCACCATCATGCATACTTAGACAGTCATTTGTAACCATGACACATCCACAATATGGTGGGAACTCAGAACTGAACCTTGGGAACGATTCAATGAATCATCACTTTGTTGACAAACGAAATAAATCCTATAGTTTCCTACGCTGTTTCATGAGAAAGGGAAAGATATAACACATTCAGGTGTCGGTCTCTTTGGCGGTAAGGGCCCTCATTTGAACCCGGGTTCGTACTAAGACCACAGGCTCCAGGTCTTCTGTATTTCTGTGTGTGTACATGTAGCACACACAGAAATACACTGATAGCTCTATGTTCAATAACTGAGAGGTAAAGGACTTTAGGGTGGTAGAGGGCTTGAATCAGGACTGCGTCTGGCTGGTGGACGTTAGAGAGTATTTGGAGTCAGACTCTATATTTCAGAGCAGAACCTCACTTAAACCGTATTTAAATCCTTAAAGTAGAGGTTTGGCTCTCTGATCTTCTCAGGATCTTGTCTGAACAGCAGACCAGATGGACCAGCTCCTCCTGGAAAAAGTGACTCTGAAACAAATAACATGTCGAGGTTTAAAGGCATAGCTCCCTAAAGACACAGCCAGATAGATTCACATGTTTTACTTTGTGGAAAAAAAAACACACGTTATTATGATGCAGTCTTCACAACTGGAATTACAACTATTGCTCTTTTCAATAAGTTAGAGAGCAAAACTAAGCAAAGGACGAGTTGGTGTTCCTCATGTTTTACTGCAGTTTGGGATTCAGTGGTGGGTGTGCGCCATCTGCTGGTGAAATGAAAGATTCCTTTTCCCTCCCTCCCTTCATCCTTCTCTCCCTCCCTCTTTGTCTCTCTCTCTCTTTCTCTCTCTCTATCCCTCTCTCACACACTCCTCGTCCTCTCTATAACTTCTAACATTGTTCTTTACATTATCAGTATTTTCTGTAATATAGTGGATTCTATAGACCGTTAGGCTACACATAATTCATTTAATTTGTATAATTACAGAAATATAAAAATCCAGACAGCATCTATTCCCTCCATGCCTTCCTAGACTCTTACTGAAATCGATGCATTTCCATCAGATCTGCATCTGCATGAGTGAATTCACCTGCTCATGCTTGGCTCACCGTGGTCACGTGCTCACCGGGGTCACGTGCCTCTCTCTCCTCTCCATCATCAGCTCGTGCAGCCGGTAACACCGGCTCCGTTATCCGGCAGGGTGCTCCATTCACCGCATTTCAAGCATCCCCCATTCAGGTGCAACATGAGCAGTTTAGTATCTTAAACTGCAGAGTGTTCTTAGAGCAGGAACCTTCCAGATCTGTATCAAGCATCATCAGCCATTCTGCTGTGAGGCTGCAGGCTGGAGGCTGGAGGCTGGAGGCTGCGAGGCTGGAGGCTGCATACATGCTGTGAACAGGTAAGTGATGTTCAGGATCACTACAGCTGCCTCCACCACCTTTCTGCAAACACAAAATAAATTCAAATCATCTTGTTAAAAGCTGATGGGATGATCTGATTAGAAGACTATAAAACTAGCAAAGTTCATATTGTTCATTAGTTGAGGACATGCTTCATTTAGCTCACATGCGTGTTTGAAGATGAAGTGGAAGTTGCTCAACTGTAATTTTTTATTTTATTTGTATTTATTCTTTACTACAATTACAACTCATACAAAACTGACACACACAAACACACGGAAGAAGGGTGTGGGTTAGAGGGCATTATTATACAGCAGAATATATAGAAACAGCTTCTAAATCTCCTGGGAACCAATTATCTCTGAGCAGAAGCTGCTGAAGTCCTTGTCTCTCTCTCACTCCACCTCAAACAGCTTCCAGTGTTTTACCTCAACCTCAAACCATCATCTTCCTCTCTCATTCTGATCTTCATCATCTGTTACCTGGCTGTACAGTCAATACTTAACAGGTATCTTTTTTCAATTTATTTGAATCTATTTAGGCTCGAAACCGTTTAAGGTCTACGCACTAATTGGATCCTCGAGCATTTCAGGTAGGTGTCAGTCTATATTTCAATTTGTGTATATGTGTGTGTGTGTGTGTGTTTGCGTGCGTATGTGTGTGTGTGTGTAGTGTTTATCTAGTGAATGTCTAAGGTATATATCTCAAAATATATACCTTAATATCTCAATGTGGATAACTAGTAGATATGTATTTATATTGACATTAATTATTTAGTCATTCAGTACATGGCTGTATATCTCAATTATTGTATGCATATTTTTTAGTTGCGTGCACACACACACACGCGCACACGCACACACACACACACACACACACACACACACACACACACACACACGCACACACACACACACACATACAGCTTGATTTCTCTCAGTATTCTCAGCAGTCAGTGTCTATAACACTCTCTCTGTCTATAATACTGTATTAAGAATCTCCCTGGATTATACAGCAGGGTTTTAATGGTGTTAATATCCCTGGGATTATTCAGTATGAAGCGATTATCAATGAATGCTTCATGCTTAGTCCTTTGGTGATGAATGCAGTATCACAGTTCATAAACGGTAATAGAATATAGATCGCTTTAGAAACAGCATTCAGATGCTCTAGCGAGGAAATGTACGAATACCATGCCAAGACATAAAACAATGTGTATACAGTAAATAATCCACATTTGAATATATCCCACAGGCCTGTGGACTAGTGTTCATGTTCTTGTCAGTGTCGTGTGTGTGTGTGTGTGAGTGTGAGAGAGTGTGTGATGTAGCTAGCTGCTTTGAAAGCAGGTTGTTCTCTTGTCTGTCAAGGTTTATATTTACATCCTTATCCTGCTCGCCTACAAGTTCATCTGCAGCCTCCGTGAGGCAGCACAACCATGTTCCTTTGTGATAATGTAATACCTCATGTTTCAGTCTTAGTGCTAGCAGAGCCCCCTACCACCCCTACCCCCCTCCCTCTCTCTAACCCCCCTCTCTCCATCCCTCCCCACCCCCCCCCCCCTCTGCGCTGCCCCCCCCCCCCTTCTCATGGCAGGTTGCCATGGCAGCTGATTGGAATGTTCTTTCCATTTCCAGAATAGGACTCCTCAGCCCCAGCTAGGAACAGTGCAGAATCCAGACTCTCTCCCCACCCAGACCCTCCAGCACCAGCATGTACAGGACTAATACACTGGCTGTATGCAGTACTAGTCAATACTCACTCTGAATGCATCAATTTGTAGTTTTTGTTGTTGTTGTTGCTCGTTTTAAACAGGTTACCACAACCTATATTATACTCAGTTTAACGATGTGCAGTTGTAGTCTACAGTGTATTTAAAGTTAAAGGTGTTCAGGTACAGCGTATGTGTAGTGATGTGTCATTTAGACAGAATAGGGGTTCTAAACCTGGCATCACCATAGCAACAGTCTTTGGACAAAGAGGCTGTAGTTGCTAGCTAGCTAACCGCCACGTTGAAATAGCTGAAATACAGACAGTGAAAGTGGTGCCAGTTCACCATCCAAGGACTTGTTTTTCTCTAAAGATTATTACATTTCCTGGTTGGGTGGAATAACTGAAGGTCAATTGCATAGTCTCTCCCCCCCCCTCTCTCTCTGTCTCTCCCTCCCTCTCTCTCTCTCTCTCCCTCTCTCTCTCTCTCTCTCTCTCTCTCTCTCTCTCTCCCTCTCTCTCTCTCTGTCTCTCCCTCTCTCCCTCTCTCTCCCCCTCTCTCTCTCTCTCTCTCTCTCTCCCCCTCTCTCTCTCTGTCTCTCCCTCCCTCTCTCTCTCTCTCTCTCCCTCTCCCCCTCTCTCTCTCTGTCTCTCTCTTCCTCTGTCTCTTTCTCTCTCTCTCCCTCTCTCTCTCCCTCTCTCTGTGTCTCTCTCTAGGTCGTGACGACAGCACAGTGACTAGCTGTGTTTAGTCATTCTCCACCTCCTCCCCTGGTCCCCTGGAGATGTCGTGCTCTCCTCTTTCCTCTCTCCTCTCCTCTCTCTCTCCTCTCTCTCGCTCCTCTCTCCTACCTCCATGATGGCCGTCAAAGCCATGTCAGGGAGAACCAGTGTGTTGCTGCTGTGACTGTACACCTCACCTCACCCCCCCTCCCAGCCTGGGTACCGTAACCCAGGCCCACCCCCCTCCTCTCAGCCCAGGTAGAGCACTGTAGCTCTGCTACACCTCTGTGCCCCCCCGCCCCCCTCCCCCTCATCAGGTAGTAATGGATCAAACAATAACCACGTACATCCAGGAGACAGAGGAGGTGGGCAGGAGGAGGAGGAGAGAGGAGAGGAGGGGAGAGGAGAGAGAAGGGGAGGAAAGGAGGGGAAAGGAGGAGGAGGGTAGAGGAGGGGATGAGGAGGAGACGATGAGGCGTCCTAGGAAGAGAATGGATAAGAGAGAAAAGTTGAGCTGCTGGTCTTATAGCATCTAGCTAACCGTGGGCGAACACAGCAGTCAGGGTGGTTGGTGATTAGCATGTAGCATGCTAAGCTGCTGCTCATTCATATCCATACTGCAGGGCTCATAGACTGAGGATACTCAGTGTTGCTTCAGCAGCATGGAGGAGAGGAAGAGCTTCTGTTATGCTGCCTCTCTTTCATCTCTCTCCCCTCTCTCTCTGTCTCTCTCTGTCTGTCTCTCTCTCTCTCTCTCTGTGTCTGTCTGATCTCCAAGGACTTCCTCCAGCCCAGTCAGGCTCCAGTGCCTCAGCGGCAGCAACTAACGAGTCTGGTAGAGAGGGAGAGAGAGAGAGAGAGGGAGAGACAGAGAGAGAGAGGGAGAGACAGAGAGAGAGAGAGGGAGAGAGAGAGGGAGAGACAGAGAGAGAGAGAGAGAGAGGGAGAGACAGAGAGAGAGAGGGAGTGATACAGAGAGTGAGAGCGAGAGAGAGAGAGACAGAGAGACAGAGAGAGAGATGTAGAGAAACAGAGAGAGAGTGAAAAGGTAGAGAGGGGTAGAGACAGAGAGAGGTAGGTAGGGAGGTAGAGAGACAGAGAGAGAGAGAGGAAAGAAAGAGAGGGAGAGAGTAGATTGCAAAAACGCCAGATAAAAAGGCAGTGAAGAGGGAGGGGGGGAGGGAGAGAGAGAGGAGGTGGTGTGTGGAAGGGAGAGTGAGTGAGCGAGAGACAGAGAGAGAGAGAGAGGCTCTCAGTGCTAAACAATAGAGCAGCAGTGAGACAGCAGTGAGAGTCCTGGTAGCAGGCTGGCTCTCCTCTGAATCCAGGCAGTGCTGGTAGCAGGGCGTACCTAGCTGGTAGCCCCACACCCCAGGGGTGCTGCCCTGAGAGAGGGGGAGAGAGAAAGAGAGGCAGAGAGAGACATAGAGAGGGAGAAACATAGAGAGACAGAAAGAGGGAGAGAGCTGCTCAGAGACAGACTTCCTGTTCCAACCCTGAGGAGCAGAGCGCCTGCAGGTCAGTGTGGTTGTGTCTCTATGGGTGGTTCTGTGTGGTTCTGTGGGTGGTTCTGTGTGTGGTTCTGCGGGTGGTTCTGTGGGTGGTTCTGTGTGGTTCTGTAGGTGGTTCTGTGTGTGGCAGTGGTCATTAAGTTATCTGGACACCTTTAGAATTGCTGATTCTTCCTGAGATGATCCTAGAGTGGAGGGAGAGGGAGAGGAGGGGGAGAGAGAGGAGGGATAGGGAGAGGATGGAGAGGGAGAGGAGGGGAGAGGGAGAGAAAGAGGAGGGAGAGGATGGGAAGAGAGTGGAGGAGGAGAGAGAGAGGAGGGATAGAAAGAGGAGGGAGAGGATGGGAAGAGAGAATGGAGGGAGAGAGAGAGGAGGGATAGAAAGAGGAGAGAGAGAGAGGAGGGAGAGAGAGAGGATGGGAAGAGAGAGAGGAGGGAGAGGGAGAGGATGGAGAGGGAGAGGAGGGAGAGGGAGAGAAAGAGGAGGGAGAGGATGGGAAGAGAGTGGAGGGATAGAAAGAGGAGGGAGAGGATGGGAAGAGAGAGTGGAGGGAGAGAGAGAGGAGGGATAGAAAGAGGAGGGAGAGAGAGGAGGGAGAGAGAGAGGATGGGAAGAGAGAGAGGAGGGGAAGAGAGAGAGGAGGGAGAGAGAGGAGGGAGGGCTGATATTTTGCTGGGACAGGAAGTCACAGAAGACAAGACATAAATAATGAAGCAAGGAAAACTGAATCTGAAGAGAGCGGGATGGACAGTGAGAGAGAGCGAGACAAAGGGGAGAGAGAGGAAGGAGTGAGACAGACAGAAGGACTATTCTGCTGCATGATGTCATGGTGGTTCTGTACAGTCCCAGGTCACATCAGGACAAGGCTGCTGCTTCTGATACTGTTGAACAGCAGTTACACTTGACATCTGATCCATTCACCAGACTGATGTGATCCACAGCGATACTAAACCCTTCCCACAGACAGATCACTGGTCCCTGCTGGTCTGTGCTGGTCCCTGCTGGTCTGTGCTGGTCTGTGCTGGTTTGTGCTGGCCTGTGCTGGTCTGTGCTGGAGTATCTGTCTGTATTTTTAGATCTCTAATATCTAAACAACACAGGCAATCGGCTGCTTTACTGAAAATGTGAGCTTTTCTGCTTTTTCCCAAACGCATCTCTATAGCAACTGTACCAAGGACACCTGGTATCTGAGGAAGCAGGGCAGTGCACACACACACAGACACACACACACACACACACACACACACACACACACACACAGACACACCCCCTACCTTCTGTTTGCCTGACAGGAAGCTCTGTGTCATCGTAGGTGTGACGGTGGGTGGAGCTTGGAGATGACTGGCATCCTGAAGAGGAAGTTCGAGGCGGTGGATGGCCCCCTCCCCCTGCCTGTCCCTGCCGCTGGATGACGAGGTGTCGGGGGGAAGCGACAGTGGAAACAGCAGTGACAGTGTGAACCCTGGACCCCCTGGACCCTCCGGACCTTCTGGACCCTCTGGTCCCCTCTCAGGTGAGCCTCTAGACACACCCATCTCTGTCTGTGTCTCTTTATCTCCTCTGGCTCTAGTCTTCTTGTTCTATCAGTTTCCTTGTCTCATTCTGCGTGACTTTCCCAATCCCCCCCCCCTCCTCTTACTCTCTCCACCTCTACCTCCTTTTCTCTACCTCTCCCTCCCCCCCCCCTTCCTCTTCCCCCTCCTCCTCCACTTCTCTCCCTCTCCCCCCCTTCCTCCTTTTCTCTACCTCCCCCCCCCCCCACTTCCTCCTTCTCCTCCCCCAGCCTTGTCCTCTGTGAGGAGGGAGAAGCGTATCCGTGGGCGCTGCGTGCGTTTCGAGGGCGTGACGGTGTTCTACTTCCTCCGGAGGCAGGGCTTCACCAGCGTGCCCACGCAGGGGGGCAGCACGCTGGGCATGTCCACGCGGCACAGCTGGGTGAGGCGCTACACCCTGGGGGAGTTTGCCCTGGAGCAGGAGAGGAGTCACAGAGACCTGCTGAGGGAACATCTGAAGCAGGAGAAGCTCAACACCCTCAGGCTGAAGGTTGAACCTTTCAACCTTCTTATAAAAATGTTTTACCTAAATATTTTTCCAACCTTTCAAAAAAAACATTCCAAACTATCCACTATCAAACACCTAACATGATAATGCTCTAATTTGACCCACAACCTTTCACCCTTGACCCCCAGCTCACCAAGAACGGCACCGTGGCCTCACACGAGGCCGAGTCCCTGACGCTGGACGACATTTCGGAGGAGGACATCGACCTGGACAACACAGAGGTGGATGATTACTTCTTCTTGCAGCCTCTGACCACCAGGAGGCGCCGTGCTCTGCTCAGAGCGTCGGGGGTGCGCCGTATCGACCTGGTGGAGAAGCAGGATCTGCGGGCTCTCCGGGTGTCCAGGGAGGAGTGTGGCTGCGACTGCAGGGGGCGCTGTGACCCACACACCTGTGCTTGCAGCCTGGCCGGCATCAAGTGCCAGGTAAATGGAGCTGTGGTGAGAGCATTCCAGTACTACCATAATCCTGTGTGTATGTGGGGTGTGGTGTATGTGTGTGTGTGGTGTGTATTGTGTGGTGTGTGTATATGGCTGTGTTCTAACATGTGTTGGTCATGTTCTAATGATGGTCATGTTCTAACATGTGATATCATGTTCTAACACGTGATGGTCATGTTCTAACACGTGATGTCATGTTCTAACACGTGATGTCATGTTCTAACACGTGATGTCATGTTCTAACACGTGATGGTCATGTTCTAACACGTGATGTCATGTTCTAACACGTGATGTCATGTTCTAACACGTGATGGTCATGTTCTAACACGTGATGTCATGTTCTAACACGTGATGGTCATGTTCTAACACGTGATGTCATGTTCTAACACGTGATGGTCATGTTCTAACACGTGATGTCATGTTCTAACACGTGATGGTCATGTTCTCACACGTGATGTCATGTTCTAACACGTGATGTCATGTTCTAACACGTGATGTCATGTTCTAACACGTGATTGTCATGTTCTAACACGTGATGTCATGTTCTAACACGTGATGTCATGTTCTAACACGTGATGGTCATGTTCTAACACGTGATGGTCATGTTCTAACACGTGATGTCATGTTCTAACACGTGATGGCCATGTTCTAACACGTGATGTCATGTTCTAACACGTGATGGCCATGTTCTAACACGTGATGTCAATGTTCTAACACGTGATGGCCATGTTCTAACACGTGATGTCATGTTCTAACACGTGATGGTCATGTTCTAACACGTGATGTCATGTTCTAACACGTGATGTCATGTTCTAACACGGGATGGTCATGTTCTAACACGTGATGTCATGTTCTAACACGTGATGGTCATGTTCTAACACGTGATGGTCATGTTCTCACACGTGATGTCATGTTCTAACACGTGATGTCATGTTCTAACACGTGATGTCATGTTCTAACACGTGATTGTCATGTTCTAACACGTGATGTCATGTTCTAACACGTGATGTCATGTTCTAACACGTGATGGTCGTGTTCTAACACGTGATGGTCATGTTCTAACACGTGATGTCATGTTCTAACACGTGATGGCCATGTTCTAACACGTGATGTCATGTTCTAACACGTGATTGTCATGTTCTAACACGTGATGTCATGTTCTAACACGTGATGTCATGTTCTAACACGTGATGTCATGTTCTAACACGTGATTGTCATGTTCTAACACGTGATGTCATGTTCTAACACGTGATGTCATGTTCTAACACGTGATGGTCATGTTCTAACACGTGATGGTCATGTTCTAACACGTGATGTCATGTTCTAACACGTGATGGCCATGTTCTAACACGTGATGTCATGTTCTAACACGTGATGGCCATGTTCTAACACGTGATGTCAATGTTCTAACACGTGATGGCCATGTTCTAACACGTGATGTCATGTTCTAACACGTGATGTCATGTTCTAACATGTGATGTCATATTGGGGGCGTGCAGGTGGACCGCATGTCGTTTCCCTGCGGCTGCAGTAAGGACGGCTGCAGTAACGCGTCCGGCAGGGTGGAGTTCAACCCCGTCCGAGTTCGAACCCACTTCCTGCACACCATCATGAAGATGCAGGTGGAGCGGAGCGTCCACATGCAGCACCTGCCTGACAACACGACCCAGGCCAACGGCAACGGTTACCACGGTGACTCAGCCTCCACCATGCAGTACCATCTGACGGACGCGGCGCAGAGGAATCCCATAATGCACCTCCAGATCGCCAACGAGACAGACGAGCACATGGAGGAGGAAGAGGAGGAGGAGGAGGAGGATAATGATGAAGAGGATGATGAGGAGGAGGACGAAGAGGAGGAAGAGGATGGCAGTAGTTTGTGCAGCGGTCTTTCAGACTGCAGCACCCACAGCCTTGAAACAAGCGAGGAGGAAGAGGAGGAGGAGGAAGAGGAGGAGGAGGAGGAGAACTGGGAGAGTTCCGATGAAAGTTCCGCTGTTCCCCCTGTTCCTCAGACCGAGGTGGTTCCTCTCTCCTGTGTGTTGGGGTTCTCTAGAGACAGCTACACCCCCGTCAAGCCTTACTACCACGTCAGTACAGAGTATTATCACATGGACAGTTCTACAGGGCCCCCACTCCCCACACACCCCCCTAGTGAGGCCCCCTTCCCCCCCAGCCTGGACAGAGACACACTCACAGCTGTGAAGCTGCCCCCCCTCTCAGCCAAGCCCCCCCCACACCGCCCTCCACCCTCAGCCCGGTGAGCTAAATGGCTGCCACCTCGCAGGACATGACTCAGGGGAGCCCACAGACCCTGCAAGCTCCTCCCCCCCCTGGGAGAGCAACTCCGCCTCTTCCTCCTCATCTCTCCCTCCTCCTCCTCCTCCTCTTCTCTCCTCCTCCTCCTCCTCCTCCCTGTCCTCCTCCTGGGAGGGCAACACCGCCCCCTGTGGTGAGGCTGTGGAACTGCACCACCAGACACGCCCTCAGCACCACTGGAGCAGTGAAGAAGAGGGGTCCTTCAGCTGTGAGGCAGAGGTGTCCTCTCTGCCTGAACAAAATAGCTGCTGTGTGTTATCAGGTGGCGATGGCACAGATTCACTCGGGTAGGAGAGCAGATTTCGGACGCTTTAGTGAAATTGTCGGTTCGATAAGTCCAAGATATCAGGAATTTCTGAGCACGTCAGCACAAACTGGAGAGAGACTTTTCAAGGTGAGGTTAATGCTGGAAGGTGGATAAATGACAATACAGTCATTTATGTTTGTTGAATTTCTACTGTAATTAGGGTTTCTGAGGCAATGATTGGCTCTCTGCACAAATAGTGTCTTTGGCTTTGCCGAGTGAGGAGTATTAAACATGGCTGTAAGTACGCTGTCTCAAAAAAATATTCTATTTTATTCTAAATTAGTCAAATCCATGGGGTAACTTTTATAACGAACATTTCTAAAAATCATCTATTGCTGCAAATGTGTTCATGTGATTCTAAATAGTTTAATATTGGCAGCATGTTGAATTTGGCTTTGGCATGAATGACAAATCTAGTTGATTTTGAGGTCCAGTCCAATATTTTGTGTTGTATTAAGTAGTTTATCTTGTGTTGTGTGATAATAATGTTGAATAACTTGGTATATTACAGTGAATAGCATGTTGTTTGTAAAAATTTAAAAAAGACAAATGAATGACAAACATTATGATAATTAGCAGTTGTTAGCAACAAAAAAACTAGCTTTGAAAAGGCTTGAAGTATCATTTAGTTTGATCAGTTGAACATTTTGAGGACGCCACACAGGATCAGTGCTGCTAGACACAGAGGATGTGATGTCACAACTAAGCTTATGACATCACAGTGACATCCCATCCTCTGCTTCTCTCTTTCAAACAGTTAATTTATCCACCCATCCTTCCCTCCTTCCATCTCCATGTTAAAGACTCATGTTGTTGTTTTTGTTGTTGTTGATTTGCTGCTTGTAAATGTAAATAAAAGCACTTGATGTTTGTTTGTTTGTTTTTTGGAGGCGGAGCTACGTCTGATCCGGGAAGTACAGGTACAGTAGATGTCAAGTTTGTTTAAGAATATTTCAGTGAATTTTTTAAATTTAACTGATTGTTGACCATCTGTGTACAGTTTTCTCCTTATATTTTCTCAAAATTATCAGCATTTGAAAATAAAAATATATATGGACAATAGTTTTCATTCATGTTTTGTATGCATCATGGAATTAACAACTGAAATATTTAATATAGTCAACATTTTATGGATATTCTTTTGTCTCAAATCAATATGAATCTTTTTAATTATACTTTTGTTCCCTGCAGTTCTTCTTTGAACCTCTAGGTGTTGATCTAGTCTCAACAATCAACCTCATTGCCGCTTTGAATCGAGAACATATTTCTGAGTTTACCGGTGCAACTAATTTCACCTACTGCCAGGGGGTGTAGGGGGATTATAGGTACTGTATGTTTGAAATAAGTGCTCACTGTGACAAGATCAACAATGTGTATATTACGTATCTCTGGGAACTCTGGGAATTAAAGGGTCTTTCCACCATGAAACACTTTTATCCAACATAACTCACAGACGAGATGTTAAACCTGTGACCTTTAGCTCTGCATTCAAAACCTCTAACCTCTGTCACCACTGATCATAACCTCCAACATACCTCAGGAACATGCGTGTTAAACATGTCCACGCTGTTGCCAAGCGATGCATCCATCCCCCAGAAGATGCAGGTCTGCTTAGTAACGTAATCAGCATCATCCTCCTCCTGTGAAGGTCACTCTGGGATCTGCCTGGACACACAGCCTAAACATCCCTCCGTCCTCAAGAGACAATTATCCCACCTGACATCAGAGGGGGAGTTCACCTCCTGTCAGTCCTGACTGCTTCTTATCTGGGGGGTTGGGGGGCAGGGCAGGGGTGGGGAGGGGGGAGGGGGTGTTTTTTTTTTTACAAAGGTTAGACAGTTGTAGTTGCCATGGAGACGTCACCCCCGCCTCTCCATGTCTCCCAGCCACCAGAGGGAGCCAGAGAGCACCGTGGAAGCACATCGCTGGACAGGAAGTCGCAGTACGTGAAACTGAGATTGCCTTCCTGTTCCTTCACCACATTTGACAATCTCTCATTCTGCGAGTGTGTGTGTGTAAGTGTGTGTGTGTGTGTGTGTGGGGGGGGGGGGGGGGGGGGGGGATGGGTGTGCCTGCGTTGCAGCAAGGTATTCTGGGTAGGCAGCTGGGGGACACTACTGATCAATCACAAGTGGGGGAGCTGTGATGTCAGGTTGCCAGGCAACAGGAAAGGAGAATCTGCAGCAGGATCAGCAAAGCATTTGGTGGCAGCAAGGGTGGGGGTAGTCTCTCTCTTTATCCTCCTCTCTCTGTCTCTCTCCTCTGTCTCTCTCCCTCTCTCCCCTCCTCTCTCCCCCCTCCTCCTCTGTTATCCTCTCTCTCCTCTCCTCCCTTTCTCTCCACCAGCCATGTCTGCTATTTCCTTCCACACCATTAAACAGTGGGTTAGAAACACAGAGCATCAGGTCAGCATTGCTAGCATGAGCAAGTTGTCAGCGATGTCCAATCAAATTCTTGTTTCTCGTTATCAATGGTATTCATTCATCGGTTATCAGTTACTGATCCAACCTTGTTCTCGTGTGTGACACTGATAACTATGTCATGTTATCTGATAACTGATAACCGTCTGTGATCAGTTTCAGCAACATTTCTCTTTTCTGTGTCTGTGTACCAATAGCATCAGCTGCCTTGATGCTACTGAATCTGTGGCTGAAATGAGCTCTGTGTGTGTGTGTGTGTGTGTGTGTGTGTGTGTGTGTGTGTGTGTGTGTGTGTGTGTGAGGCTCTGGTAAAGTGTCTTTAAATCAGTATGATTCAGAGGGAGGGGGTGCGGGTTGAGACCAGCCAAACCTGGGGGCCAAAGGTTATTTCTGGACCAGCCTCCCTCCCCCAGCCTCCCTCCCCCCCAGCCTCCCTCTTCCCCAGCCTTCCTCCCCCCCAGCCTCCCACTTCCCCAGCCTCCCTCCCCCTCCAGCCTCCCTCTTCCCCAGCCTTCCTCCCCCCCATCCCCCCCCCCCAGCCCCCCCCCCCCCCGCCTCCCTCATCTCCTCCAACCTCACCTCCCCTCCCCCTCCCAACCCTTGTACAGGACAATCACTTTCTCAATGACTATATACATACATTTTACGGATACAGATATTATGGAAATATGTACAAAATATGCTTCCCAAAATACGTTTTATTTTGGAAATCTAGATTTTGTGTTTTGTTGTCACATCTTTGGTTATAACAAAAATGTCACATTTTGCAAATTGATACATTTGTTGTGTTAACACGTACTCACGAATGGTCCCTTCAACCAATATTCGGTTATAATATGCAATCATACTTTCTGATTTTAGACTGAAACCCCCCTGTGCCATTTACAGCAGTGTTGTTGAACCACCAAGCAGAAACAAATGTGGTAAATTAAATAGAGAAATATTTTACAAATATGTACAAAAAATAAGTTCTTTATTCTTTTGGCTTATTAAAATCATATCACCATGTGAGCGGGTACCTGTGGCATACTGCATGCAGTCCACTAACACACTAGAAGCGTCTAAGAAAGATGGCTACCGATGTGATATTATGATTCATATCTACAGACAGTGGACCAACGTGCTGTAATCTGAGGCAGAATTAAACAACAACCATTAGAAAAATGAAGAACCAAAACCTGAATCCTTAAAAAGCACAAATATCTACAGTAAAAACGCTATTTATAACAATCATAACTGAAGAAAACCTGTAGACCCCCAGTCCAGACAAGCACCGTACACACAAACACACAAACATTCAAATAGTTACAGTACATACCTTTGCAGACGTACACAGACACACGTACAAGCGTACAGTACACACACACACACACACACACACACACTGGTGTGCGTATTATCCACACATGGTATTACACAGGGGTGGGAATAAAAAGTGCTCTTACATCAGATGTAAGTGTTATGCATACTGTGGGCCTAGAAACTATTTACACCGCAACCACAACGTTAACAAAACTCATGTTTCAGTTGAAGTAACTGAGGAATGAATGGGCACTACAAACATTCGTGATAGCTAACCCTCTAAATGGCTTGTGTTATACTCTCATGTTCTAGTTAGTCATTCTTTGATAAAGATGAACATTTTACCTTTTGTATTATCTGGGATTATTCTTTTTTTATAATTCTGACTGTATTTTACAATAGTTTTGACACAGAAGGATCAGAGAGATGAAAGAAGAGGGAGAGAGATTGCGGGGGGGGGGGGGGGGGGGGACTCGGGGGAGAGGTGTGGGCATTCTGTGGGGGTTGGGGATGATGCTGAACTGCCAGAAAGGAGCCCCAAGTGTCATAAATATGTGAAGACCGGAACTTCGACATACATTCAGGATCAAACACTAAAGGTCCTGGAAAGGTGAAGGCAGTTCGATTAGCCACAGCGAGACTATTTAACCCTTTGACTTGATTTCCAGGCGTCTGTCTGTCTGTCTGTCTGTCTGTCTGTCTGTCTGTCTGGCTGTCTGTCTGTCTGTCTGTCCTTCATCATAAGGAAGTTAGACTTCCAGCAGTCTAAGCTGGAAGCATCGCGGGGCTAATCTGCTCTACAAAACATACATTTATTTTGTCGAAGCTGTTCGAATTTGATTCAAAAAAAGTGGAAACACATTCTCTCTGTTACACGACAGGTAACAAACATTCATTTTCATTAAAAAAAAAAAGAAACAAATACATAGAAATGAATGAAAACGCGAAAACAACCCAGAGAAATACGACGACTGTCGATTCAAGACACCGGATGAAGCTGCACTAGCTACACACAACTTGGCTAACAGTTTACACTGAAGTGTGTCAGAGAGAGGAACCACACCAAATAGGAAAATCACAAGCATATCACAAACAGCTGTTACTGGATTGTAGTGTGTTCCAGCATGACAGCGTTTGGCTGGATATCTAAACACAAGATCACCTGTGGTCTCCTGGAGCGTATCGACCACTTAGAAACAGTCTTTAATATCAAAGCTCTGTTGTGTCACCTGCCCCATCATTTGTAGCCTTTATGTTTGTTTGGCGACAGAACCCAACACCAGTCCACCACCCTCACCAGCCCTCCACCAACACCAGTCCACCACCCTCACCAGCCCTCCACCAACACCAGTCCTTCACCCACAAACCAGCCCTCTCATCCCTTGTAAACAAGACTCCCTTCGTCACAAACCTCCAAGGGGCCACTACTTCCTCTCCGTAGGGCCACTACTTCCTCTCCGTAGGGCCACTACTTCCTCTCCGTCTTTACTTCTTCTTCTCTTTTAAGTCTTTCCCTTTGTCCTCCTTTTCTCTCTTCTCCTTCTCATATTTGTCTTTTTCTGACTTGGTCACGCTGTTGTACGAAGGCGGAGAGGCTGTTGAAGGTGTCATGTCCGTCTTGTCCGAGGTGGAGTTCTCGTTGAACTTGCCGACCACCAGCACCTCCTTCTCCAGGTCCCTCAGGCTGTCCCTCTGCTGTTCCCTGTACAGGGTCGAGGCTTTCTTGATGGTGCGACGGAGCAGATAGCTCCGGAAGTTCCTCTGGATGATGATGGCCGACATGTCCTCCTGCTTCCGCCGTAGCGTGGTGGTGATGGGCTCGTACGACACCTTGGATGGATTGGACGCCATGAATCGCTCCTCCATCTGTCCACGGAGCACGTCCATCTCTCCGCCCTCGCCCAGGACGCGCTTGGTGAAGGCAAACAGGATGTCCAGGCAGTGGATCCTCTCCCCGCTCACCATGGGCAGGTCCATGGAGATCAGCTGGATCTTGTTGGGTTTGGGCATTCGCAGCGGAGGGTCCAGAGCGTCCGCGAAGTCCGACAGCTTTCCATACTCCATGAACTGGGTGGCGTCGGGGTCAAAGCGCTCCCACACCTCGTAGAACATCTCAAAGTCGTCCTCGCTGAGCGGCTCGGCGCTCTCCTCGGTGGCAACGCTGAAGTTCTCCAGGATGACGGCGATGTACATGTTGACCACGATCAGGAAGCAGATGATGATGTAGCTGACGAAGAAGAAGATGCCGACCGAAGGGTTGCCGCAGTTACCCGTGTAGAGGTTTCCCGGGTGTTCCATCTGGCTGTCACAATCGGGCTCACGCTTGTTCAGAATGGGAGCCAGAAGTCCGTCCCAGCCAGCGGACGTGGTGATCTGGAACAAGCAGATCATGCTGTTGCCGAAGGTCTCGAAGTTGAACATGTCGTCGATGCCGGCCTCCCGCTTGACGTAGGCGAAGTTGGACATGCCGAAGATGGCGTAGATGAACATGACCAGGAAAAGCAGAAGGCCGATGTTGAACAAGGCAGGAAGTGACATCATCAAGGCGAACAGAAGCGTTCGGATGCCTTTGGCTCCTTTGATGAGGCGCAGGATGCGACCTATCCTGGCCAGACGGATGACCCGGAACAATGTAGGGGACACAAAGTACTTCTCTATAAGTTCTGACAAAAACATACCTGAAAGGACAAAGGAAAAATAGAAATTAGCCACGAATAGTTTTATATGATCATATATTTGAACCTGGTACCACTGCAGACGGTAGACAAATATTAATTTGGAAAATACCAATCTCTTGGGAAAGGACATTGTTTCAAGATGTAAACATTGTTTGTTTGTTCTTACCTACAATGGACAGAATCACAACCACAAAGTCGAATACGTTCCAGCCGATGGTAAAGTAGTAATGACGGAGGGAGATCATTTTCAGGACGCATTCTCCAGTGAACAGCACGATGAAGACGAGGTTTATCCAGTACAGGATATTGTCCATCTCCTCAGTCTGGTCGTCCGTCTCCACCATCATGGTGACCATGTTAAGGCAGATGAGGATCATGATGACGATGTCGAAGGCTTGCTTTGTGATGAAGTCAAAGACGCAGCCTTGAAACACGTTCTGGGGGGTGAAGATACGAGAACAACAGGATGTCATGACAGACGTCCAGATTGGCATCAGACTTCAGTTGTATTCGATTCGTAAACACAAATAAATGCTTTTGCGGTTCACGCAGGAAGGGAAACGACAGCCCAGATCCAGACAAGCTAACGCATCAAATCCTTTAGCCTACGCTTTGTGATGCTATCGACATGCAGGAACCAGAATATAAAACTATATTACTTTATTTTTAAGCTATGGATATATGGAGAAGTTTAAGCACTAGACCGAAACCTTATCATTGGATTTGATCTAGGATGACTGGCCAGCGCTCAGCTAGGCTCAGGATCTGGGAAACTGGGTTTTAATTTGAGCTACAGCGTCAGTTATTTTTTCTTAACGGTAGCTAGCTTTACTTAGCTTCCGGGCTAAGTTACCAGGCATACTACTCGTAGCAATGCCACTGACGTGCTAGCGTTACTAGTTCGCTTTCTCATTAGCACACTTTAAAGTCGTACTAAAGTGTTTGTCACGTAGCCTGTGTGTGATGCTGGTCTGCTCGTACCGTGGGTCGGGGGATGGGCTTCTGGGGTTTCTTGGATCCCAACTTCTTCATGGCGTTGTAGTATTTCTTCTGTTCCTCTGTCATGAAGATATCCTGACCTCCAAAGTGAAGAGGGACAACATCAAATCTGGTTACAATCACCGTTGACATGACAGTCTGTCAAACAGTCTTCTGACAGAACGATCCAGGAAGGGTTGATATGGTGTGGTTACTCGTGGAGGTTATGATCAGACACTCGGTCCAGGCAGTCTGGTGCAGTCAAGTCTACACGATCTTTGTGAAACACATACTGTACTCCCACGACTGGTGTCCTGGTGTGTGTGTGAGAGTCTGTGAGTGCGTGAGAGTGTGTGTGTGTGTAAGTGTGTGTGTGTGTATGTGCCTGGTGGATATATGCTGCATTACTAGACAGATAAGTAGAGATGACAACCATCTGTGTCCAGCTCTAGGCTAAACACACAGACATGCTAACACACATCCATGTACAGAAGGTTGGAGCTCCAAGCTTTGTTCTCCTTCCTTCTCTCTCTGCCCTTCCTCCAAACCGGCCTCTTATTCTTGTTTTCCTGTTGGGGCGAAAGTGCTCTATGGCGTGTGTGTGTCAGAGAGAGAGAGAGATAGAGAGAGAGAGAGAGAGAGAGAGAGAGCGAGAGAGAGCTGGAGTGTGTGTGTGCGTGTGTGTGTCAGGGAGAGAGACAGAGAGAGCTGGAGGGTGTGTGTGTGTGTGTGTGTGTGTGTGTGTGTGGGGGGTGTTGCTTGGTGACTCATGTGTCTGCTGTATTCAGTATAATCTCTGTCAGCAGCAGGTTTTCTAAACACACTGACACAGCTGATGTTCCCCGTTTCAGTCCAGGCTTCTAGAACAATCCGCAGACAGACATGGCCAAGCTGCCGCCTGTTGCAAGCGGACACATTTTGCCCCCCTGCTCATTTTTTGGGGGGGTCACGTACAGCCCTCCCCCCCCCCCTCCCTCCCCCTCAGGAAATCCCAAAGTGTGATGAAGACATCCCAGAACCACACAATCCAGGCACTCATCTTTTTCTTCTGCTGGTTGAAGTTGTCGATGATGACGCCGATGAAGAGGTTGAGGGTGAAGAACGAGCCAAAGATGATGAAGATGACAAAGTAGAGATACATGTAGAGGTTCACTTCATACTCAGGCTGGTCCTCCACCTGAAACACCACGGAAACAAACACACAGCCGTCAAACTTCCATCACCACGGAAACAAACACACAGCCGTCAAACTTCCATCACCACGGAAACAAACACACAGCCGTCAAGCCTCCATCACCACGGAAACAAACACACAGCCGTCAAGCCTCCATCACCACGGGAACAAACACACAGCCGTCAAGCCTCCATCACCACGGGAACAAACACACAGCCGTCAAACCTCCATCACCACGGGAACAAACACACAGCCGTCAAACCTCCATCACCACGGGAACAAACACACAGCCGTCAAACCTCCATCACCACGGGAACAAACACACAGCCGTCAAACCTCCATCACCACGGAAACAAACACACAACCGTCAAACCTCCATCAGTCTGGCTCCAACAACATGCACATCCCAACAAAACATCATTCCAAAACCTGGATATTACAAAAGCTTTGTTTAGTGAACGATGTGTCATTTTCCACCTCTGAAGTCAGCAGAAAGGTCCTTACATTGCGAGAGTCAACAGCCGCGTACATAATGTCCATCCACCCTTTAAACGTTGCCTAGGACAGAGAAAGAGAAGGAGTTCAGTCTCAAGTGATTAGATTTAAACTGCTTTCTCTCCAGTCTGCTACCACCACTTCTGCTTAAGGAAGGTCATTTCAGGAGAAGGTTGACAGCCTTTAGTTCAATCACACAACTGAATGATTTTCCCTTTGCTCGAATAATCTCCGTTGCTTCTAAAGCAGCGATACGTCTTCCAACTCTACCGTTAAAGTCCCGTCCACGCAATTCATAATTAAGAATCTAACGACGTGTTTAGGAAACATTCACCTGCTGTGATCTTCCTCTAACCATCATCATCATCCTCCGCAAAGGCTGACATTTCTCCATCCAAACCCCCTCACTCACTTATATACAATGTTGCTATTTAATACTATTAGATTCTTATCTCCATATTTGATAGGATTTCCTGTATCATGTATTTTTTATATTTCAAACTGTTACTCTGAGTGCTGTACTGTACCCTTGCTCCTGTTTCAAACTGCACGGCAGATAACTGAAGATGCCGCTGTTTTGAACAAAAACGGACGTAAGTGAAGTACGGACAGGAAACGGAAAATGCTCTCCCTCACCACTTGCAGCAGGGCCAGGTATCCCGCCCCCACGTTGTCGAAGTTGATCTTGACGTTCTTCCAGCGAGCGCTGTCGTTGACCAGAGCCAGACACTCGCTCTTGTTGTTCACCACGCTGATGGGGATGGTCTCATCGTCGGTGGTGTTCACACAGTAGTAATACTTCCCAGCAAACAGGTTGACCCCCATGATGCTGAAGATGAGCCAGAAGATCAGGCAGACCAGCAGCACGTTCATGATGGAGGGGATGGCACCTAGCAGAGCGTTCACCACCACCTATCGGCCAATCAGACGACAGAAGATAGGTTTAGGGGCCCTGGGAGGCTGGTTACTGTGGAAACGCAGGACTGATGGGAGACATTTTGAGGGTTCGGAGAGGGAACACAGGCAGGTGTCTTCTCTGCTTCTAGTCTAGTCTGAATACGACTCTTGCTAGTAGCTCGTTTTAATGAACGTTCCGATGCATTTATGCTTCGGGAAGCTTTATAGATCGCTGAGTTACAGAGACTAAAACTACGAAGGGGAGGAGACAGAACTGACTCGGGGAGATTCTCTTTGGGAAAGGTTTGAACAACACAACGATACAAACACAGCAAATCATTATTGGCTGAAGGTGAAACATTTTACAGTGACTTGACTAGAAACTACAGACACAAATGTTCCAGCGTTAAGGATGCCACTGTTTTCTAGAAGAGGGAAGGAGGTTTTTACAGGAAGTGCAAGAGATCATTTCTGACAGATAAAAGAGGAAAACAGAACAAAAACCTTAGAGAGGCAGGATGATGGCACAACATTTGATTTACTGCAAATGAAAAAGACACAAAACAAAGAAAATTACAAAAGGCAAAACCACAAGCAACGTCCACAAGAATGTCAGAGAAATACGTTTATATACAAGAGTCCAACTGACAGGATGTAGAAAAAAGATCATGCAGAGAAGTTAAGATCTACCAAAGAAACATAGAAAGAGACATCTGTAGAAAATCTAGCTCTACTGTGGCACAAGCAAGCGTTCCATAAAGAGGGGACAGCTCTGCTTTACATTGATTCCCTCGGTTTCAACCACAGCAGAATGTCAAACGTTAACCATGACCCACGAAACCTCCACCGATTTACAAAATAGGAATAACGTAGAGTTTTGGCATTGGAGTTATCTCACGTTTGAGATAAACTGCACTAGCAACCCTTCCCCTCATCCCCTCAAACCAGCAACCCTTACCCTCATCCCCTCCAACCAGCAACCCTTCCCCTCATCCCCTCAAACCAGCAACCCTTCCCCTCATCCCCTCAAACCAGCAACCCTTACCCTCATCCCCTCCAACCAGCAACCCTTCCCCTCATCCCCTCAAACCAGCAACCCTTCCCCTCATCCCCTCAAACCAGCAACCCTTACCCTCATCCCCTCCAACCAGCAACCCTTACCCTCATCCCCTCAAACCAGCAACCCTTACCCTCATCCCCTCCAACCAGCAACCCTTACCCTCATCCCCTCAAACCAGCAACCCTTACCCTCATCCCCTCAAACCAGCAACCCTTACCCTCACCCCCTCAAACCAGCAACCCTTACCCTCATCCCCTCAAACCAGCAACCCTTACCCTCATCCCCTCAAACCAGCAACCCTTACCCTCATCCCCTCAAACCAGCAACCCTTACCCTCATCCCTTCAAACCGTGACAGGGCCCTGAGCGGTCGCAAGGCCCGCAGGGTCCGCAGGGACTTGATGGCGCTCAGCTCAGAGTAGCCTAGAGCGTTAGCTACGAGACTCACCAGGGACACCTGAGAGAGAGAGACAAGCAGGGGGTCAGAGAGAGAGAGAGAGAGAGACCATCACACAGAGAGAGAGAGAGAGAGAGAGAGAGAGAGACCATCACAGAGAGCAGAGAGAGAGACCATCACAGAGAGAGAGAGAGAGAGAGAGAGAGAGAGAGAGAGAGAGAGAGACCATCACAGAGAGCAGAGAGAGAGAGACCATCACACACAGAGAGAGAGCGAGAGAGAGAGAGAGAGAGAGAGAGAGAGAGAGAGAGAGAGAGAGACCATCACAGAGAGAACGAGAGACAAGCAGGGTCAGAGAGGCCATCACAGAAAGAGACAAGAGAGAAAGGAATCCAAGTCCTGCAGTCGACACTCACTGGTTTAATACAGTTTACTAGACCTGTGTGGTAAAACAAAACATTCTCAATCGCTTCATCGTTGGGTCTACTCTGCTCAAGAGTGCCAGGTGGGCGGGGTCAGCATTTTTCGGGACAGCTCATTGGCTCCATTGCGGCAGACAAGGACAATCAAGCCCAGAAAGGTCAGTGAAAGATACGTACGTCTACGATGAGGAAATCGAGCCAGCACCAGGCGTTAGTGAAGTATTTCACAAATCCGTACGCCACCCATTTGAGCAACATCTCCAAGATGAAGATGTAGGTGAAGACTTTATCAGCGTACTCCAGAACGGTCTTAATATTCTTCCTCTGTTCAATGTAGATGTCTTCAAATGCCTAGAGACCGGGAAGGATTCAATATTTTCCAAGTTGCGAGGGAGTGTGATTATGTAAACTCGTTTGCACACATACACTTAATATGCACTCATCCATACAGAGATATGTAAAAAACATAAATAGATCACATAGATCCTTTTCACACACATACACACACACACACACACACTCTCTAAACTCACCAAGGCCCCACTGCTAAGCAGAATCATGAAGATGATGAAGGTTTCAAACCAGTTGTGTTCCACGATGATGAAGCAGGTCTTTCTCAGATTCCACCACATCTTCCACCTGCCCTCTTCTGTATTCACCTGACAGCACTGGAACCTGCTCACACAGCCTGGGAGAGAGAGGGCAGAGAGAGGGCAGAGAGAGGGCAGAGAGAGGGGAGAGAGAGGGCAGAGAGAGGGCAGAGAGAGGGGAGAGAGAGGGCAGAGAGAGGGCAGAGAGAGGGGAGAGAGAGGGCAGAGAGAGGGAGAGAAAGGGAGATAGAGAAAGGGAGAGAGAAGGGTAGACATGAAGAAAAAAGCCTTGGTCCTCCACTCCCTCCACTTCCTCCTCTCGCTCCCTCCCCTCCTCTTGCTCCCTCCCCTCCTCTCCCTCCTCCCTCTCACCCTCAGTGAAGCAGGCCTCTGGGTCCAGAGACTCCTCCGGCTCCATCTCGATGGATTCTCCTCCATCTCCGGGGGGCCGGATGTCCACTGTGCTTCCCTCAGAGGAGCTGAGGTGCGTGGGCTCTGCTAGCTTCTGCAGGTGGGGTGGGGTGGGTGGAGAGAAACCAGGGGACAGAGAGGTAGGTTAGCAGGCGACCCTCCGAATCCAACCACACAGAGCCCAGTCCTCCTCTTCACCGTAGTGCAGGAGTCAACCTTCTGAGCCGAGCGTGGTAATGGCCATTCTCCATTCATACTGAAGTGTCTTAGGGTCACCTTAGTCTGGAGATCAGGCCTTCACTGGGCCACACAGAAGCTCGTAGAGAGGGACTCTCATGATCACGTTCAACAACGTCATCCTCATCATCATCATCACATGCAGCTTTGATCAAAAGTACCTACAGGCCTTGCTGTGAGTTTGAACTCCAATCAGACAATGTGGCTCCAAAAAGGCAACACACGTCACATGGTAGAGAGGTTGGTGTTGCCGAAATGCACTGTGGGTACGTTTGATGAGGCCTCAGATTGAGGGGGCATGCAAGTATTCCAGTGCATTTTCAATTCAAGCCTGAATTCGGACCAAGCAGAAGGTGTGTCGGAGTATTTTCATGTCCACTGAAAAATGACCCAGGATTGCTCCAAAGAATTTGCTTAATTGTCGTCCCCCCCCCCCCCCCCCCCCCCCCGCCCATTTACAAAAGTATTCATCAAATATACAACCCACCCTTATCCTGGGCCCTACCTCACCAAACACTGAACATTTTCCTCAATGACATGAAAACACGTACTTCCATTTGTTTAAAAGCAGTGTTAAAAGCTTCTTCTTGTTTTTGTAGTTTTTTTGTGGCTGTTGTGATTGTTGTTGAAATAGACGGGTAACCACATTAGCTTACCAGCAAGAACCAGTACTGTGCACTGTTTTTAAGACAGCATGTGGTCAAATGTGGTCATAATACAGAGAGTTCAAGCTCCCACAATGAACAAACATGATAAACACCTCCAACACTGGGATCATTTAGTTGGAGGCTGGACAAGTCAAGATTCTCTCTGGTTGAGTTTTATGGGTAGCGATTACTTAGATTTTTAGAATTCAACATCTCATATGCCGGTACATTGTCCCTATCGACAAAAAATGCAGAAGCACACTATAAACTATATAAAAAATAAACATAAAAACAAATGTGTTTGATACATTTCTCAATTTCTCTGCAGTGTATATTAAGACGTCATCTGCATAAAAGTGTGTTTTTATACTGAGGGACTTTGTACTGCGGTCTCCCTGCCTGTGTGTGTGGAATTCTGACACACAGAAACAGTGTGTGTGTGTGTGTCTGGGGGTGTGACAAAAAGGTAACGTAGAGAAACATGTCATCCTAACAGTGCATCAGAGCTGGTCGCAGTGGGACCCAGCTAACATGGGAAAGATGAAAGCATGCTGCTCACAAGAGACACACTGTTCCAGGATGCTGTCTCCTCATTCTCCTGAATATCTAACGCCCTCTGACACTGATCTCCCACTCACTCTCTCTCTCTCATCTCTCCACCCCTCCACCCCATCCCTCTCTCTCTCCCTTTCTACCCCTCTACCCTCCACTCAGGGCGATCCAACTCCAGGGTAAGTTAATAAGTCATTTGCATCTGATTCCACAGGTGTGTTGGTTAGAACTGTGGAATCCAGGTCTCTTAGGCTTGGGGGCCACTATGCACCAGCTCCATTGCTGGGGGTTCAAAAACAATAACACATAAGATCAAAATCCTTCACTAGGATAAGATGGCTTCTGACTTTTCACACTGTATCAGTTTGAATGTGAGGGAAGATTTTTCTGCAATTAAGGCCTTGAAGTTTTCCCAGCCAGACTGTGCTATACTATTTCTAGGGGGGAGCAGATTCCCTGGTAAATTTTGGGAAAGTTAAAGTAAAAACCAATGTCTCTACCGGACATTACAGTATATTGTACATAACAAGAGTGTTATCACACACTAATTGAGGTTACGGCCAGCTAAGCTGTTCCTTATGTGTTATAGAAAAGTTTTGATACCCAGCAAATTCAAAGCCAGTTCCGTAAATTAAATCTGAATCAAAATAGATTTGGGGGAAATCCCTTTAATCCTGCTCCTATCGATCAAATCCACCACAGGAAAGGTATGTGTCGTGTGTATGCATGGATTATGACCCGGTCCAATGAATTTTGACCAGCTACAGCAAAATTCATCTCTCCATCTCCCCTCCTCTCTCCTCCTCATGTCCTCCTTCAGACTGAAGCTTGTCGGTGTCGGAAGCCAATCAAGTCTCAAACCAATCAAAACCAAGCAAAGAAATCAAATGGAAAAAACATGTCAAGATGAGGTTTGTTTTTTGTTTTATCGATGAAGAGGGTGGTGTTGGGTGGTGTTGCATCATTCCTAATGGGTTTGAACTGCAAAACAGCCTGATGTTTTGAGAGAAATCATGATAGGTAGGGGCAGGGGAAGGGGGGGGGTTGATGGGAGCTACTGTACTGAGTTGTTGTGGTGCAAGGTGGGGTGGGGGGATACATAGGGCAGTTCAAGCAAGAGGACGGAGGGGTAAAAAAAGGCAATCCATAATGAATAAAATATGTGTTGTTGTCTGTAAATAGCACAGGCAATCCTCATGGTTAGTGCTATGGTACAATAAAGTGGTCTTACAAGTTTCCTCTCTCACTGAAAACCTTGAGTACGTCTGAGACAAAGCTGCAACAACAACAAGGGGTTAGACAAGGGTCAGTGGTACTCTGAAGACTCAGGAAACCTCACAGTCTGCAGACTGCAGTCATCAAGACTCAGGAACGCTCACAGTCTGCAGACTGCAGTCATCAAGACTCAGGAACGCTCACAGTCTGCAGACTGCAGTCATCAAGACTCAGAACTGCTCACAGTCTGGAGACTGCAGTCATCAAGACTCAGAACTGCTCACAGTCTGCAGACTGCAGTCATCAAGACTCAGGAACGCTCACAGTCTGCAGACTGCAGTCATCAAGACTCAGAACTGCTCACAGTCTGCAGACTGCAGTCATCAAGACTCAGAACTGCTCACAGTCTGCAGACTGCAGTCATCAAGACTCAGGAACGCTCACAGTCTGCAGACTGCAGTCATCAAGACTCAGAACTGCTCACAGTCTGCAGACTGCAGTCATCAAGACTCAGAACTGCTCACAGTCTGCAGACTGCAGTCATCAGCTTGGAGGCACAGACAGTTCAACAGTTTAGTCACAGAACAAAGAAAACAAAATACACTTTCAGTTCAAAATTCAACTTTAAACAGACAGTTCTGTGGTTAGGGTTAAGAATCAGAGAATCAGAGTTACATAGTGCAGAAATATAAACACACACACACACACACAACAGATCTCATTAAACCCTCGTCTCAGATGTAGGAAGATATTCAGCTGTGATGTTAAGTCTTCTGTGTTGTGTGACTCCCGTCTTTATTTGGAGCATGTGGTACAAAGACCATAAATAGACTGTAGCTTGGGTCTACAAATCATCTGGCTCCACGCCCACACTGCCAGGTTGGCATCGCAAGGGGGTGGCCTGGAACATTCCCTCAAACACCCTGGCAACCCTGACAAATTAAAGGTTGCCAATGGAGCTAATGTTTCAAAGGTGGGTGATATCGCTGGGAAGGATTCTTCATTACTGAATTATGGAAACGATTTAAGCGTATTCATTCTCTAACACTTGAATGATACATGTGTAATAATAGTATTAATATTAAGAAAAGGGTCTAGTTGGTATTGGTTACTGATCTTGGTGAAGGTCTATAAAAGTAAAAGTTAAACTGGCCGACAGTCTCTCACTTGAGTTATAAAGGTCTCATAATGAACAGGACTTCTGGTCCAACAAGAAATAAAGAATATTTTAAATGTGTTCATTAAACTGAATACCTGATGTTTGCTAGAGTTTGGTGTCTTGCTTAGGGATAAAATATTTCCAAGCAAACGTACACACACACACATTCACACGGAAGGAAAATAGGAAAATATATACACACATACACACACACAGAGGGGAAAACACACAAGGCATCCAGAAATACACACACACAAACAGTTTTCCATTTACCTCAGGTAATGACGCTAAACTGAGCAATTTTCTGAACTGGCATATTTAATATCCAAGACAATTTAGTGATGCTATGCTCAGTCAACCACACCACACACACACACATACACACACACACACTGGCCACAGAAAATTCACACTTATTCTGACATTATAGCCCCTCACAAATTGGATGCCAAGGGCTTTGAACCACTATTTCAAACCTTCAACAAGGTAAGAATACAATGACGCAATCTCAAATCGAGTCAGCATGATTTCTAGCTGCACACAATTAGCTGTAACAGGGTTCTGGAACAGTCGTTCTGCAGCATTCCACCGTTCACACACAAGCAGACTGCTCAGACAGGAAGTCAGACAGGAAGTCAGAACAGAGGTCTCAGCAGTGTGCCGGTGCGGACGGCAGCAGAACGACAGAACAGAGCCTAGCGACAGAGGAGCTTCCTGTCTCTTACCTCCCTGCTGCACTCCACATCTGACGAGTCGCTGCTGAAGTCCTCCGTGTTCAGGTTCTCAAAGTCCGACTCGCCCACTGCGATCGGCACCGTCACCGTCAGGCTGGGGTTGTGGATGAACGACATGTAGTCAGATTCCTCCAGAGGCAGATTCACCATCCCTGAGCCGTCTCCCCCGACCCCCAGCCCCAGCCCCCCACCGGGGCGCCCGTTGCCCTCCTTGAGGTAGGGGGCGGGCTCCTTGGTGATCTCCACCGAGGTGTGGTTGCTGTAGTTGCTGCCCTTGCCGTTGCTGTGGTGGAGCTCGTCCAGAGGCTTGCTCTCCTCAGCGGAACCTCCTTTCCCACCGCCGCCGAAGCACAGGCTCTGGATGAACTGGCGCAGGGTGGCCTTGATGAAGGCGATGCCACGCTGGATACGGCCCACAGCGATCTGGAGGTTGTTCATCTCACTGTCGTCGTCGGTGGCGGCGAGGTTGTCAGCGCTGAAACTGCTAAGCAACAAGGCCAGGAAGAGGTTGAGGACCTGGAGAGAGAAGAGGAGAAGGTGAAAGACGAGAAAGAGGGGCGTCAGATAGCTCAACGGTTAAGGCGTTGGCCTCATGATCGGAAGGTTCAGAGATCGAGCCCCGGCTGTGGCTATATGACGTCCCTGTACTTACTGTAAGTCGCTTTGGATAAAAGCGTCTACTAAATGAATAATCGTAAATGTAAGAGGAGGATGAGAAAGAGGAGGAGAGGGAGGAGGCAAGGGAGAGGAGGAGGGGGAGGAGGAGGCAAAGAGGGAGAGGAATTGAGCTTAAACACTAAACTAACTCTCCACACTTCTATCCAATCACAGCAGGGCTCCTCCTCACCACCAGGTTGCCGATGACCATGACCATCATGAAGACGATCAGACACATCCCCTGTCCAGCCACCTCCATGCAGTCCCACATGGTCTCGATCCACTCCCCGCACAGCACCCGGAACACGATCAGGAACGAGTGGAAGAAGTCGTGCATGTGCCAGCGGGGCAGCTTGCAGTCGCTGGCGATCTTACACACACAGTCCCGGTAACTCTTGCCGAACAGCTGCATGCCGACCACGGCGAAGATGAAGACGATGATGGCCAGGACCAGGGTCAGGTTCCCCAGGGCGCCCACCGAGTTCCCGATGATCTTGATCAGCATGTTGAGGGTGGGCCAAGACTTAGCTAGCTTGAACACTCTCAGCTGAGGAGGAAACAAGGGAGAGAAAGAGAGAGAGAGAGAGAGAGAGAGAGAGAGAGAGAGAGAAAGAGAGAGGGACGGTGACACCACGATTTAGATTTCCAGTTTTAGATTTGGACTGTAACCCATCAGCCATGACACACATGTACCAAACCTACTGGCCAATAAGCTTCTGTGGAAGCTTCACGTGGAACACCTGATATCCATCATGAGCCCCTACAGGAGGTATCAGGCGTACTCACCAGCCTGAAAGACCTCAGTACTGACAGCCCCTCTACGTTAGCCAAGCCCAGTTCCATCAGGCTTAAGCTGACGATGATGCCGTCAAATATGTTCCAGCCCTCCTGGAAGTAATAGTATGGATCCAGAGCGATGATCTTGAAGCACATCTCAGCCGTGAAAATGCCTGTGAACACCTGTGAGAACGGACACAGAGATTCATTCATTCCTGCATGGACACTGAGATTCACGGATAGATTCATTCATTTCTGCGTGAACGGACACAGAGATTCATTCATTTCTGCATGGACACTGAGATTCACGGATAGATTCATTCATTTCTGCGTGAACGGACACAGAGATTCATTCATTTCTGCATGGACACTGAGATTCACGGATAGATTCATTCATTTCTGCGTGAACAGAGATTCGTTTCGTTGTCTCGATGTGTCGCTTCTCTGAAAGGAAGATGGAGTTCAAGAGTTCCGCGGTAAGTTCAGCTCACCAAGTTCCCCACGGACAGGACGTCGTTGAACTCCTTGGTCATGGGGTAGTGTTCCATGGCCATGAACAGGGTGTTGAGCACGATGCAGATGGTGATAGCCAGGTCCACAAACGGATCCATCACCACCATGTTGACGACCTCCTTCACTCTCAGCCACTGGGGGCAGCAGTCCCAGATCAGGTAGGTGTTGGCAAACTTGTACCAGCATGGAGGACACTTCTGTCTGGACTCTTCCAGCTCTGATCAGGAGACATTTACATTTACACACGCACGCACGCACGCACGCACGCACACACACACACACACACACACACACACACACACACACACACACACACACACACACACACACACACACACACAGGTGAGATAAGGGTAATGCATACCATGGTGATATAAAGAGAGAGTATAGAGAAAAAGTATGAAAGAGAAGAGGGAGAAAAGGAGGGAAAGAGAGAGAGGGAGAGAGGGAGAGGAAGAGAGAGAGAGAGAGAGAGAGAGAGAGAGAGAGGGAGGGAGAGAGAGCTATAAGAAGGAGGAGAGAGAGGACAGTAGGGACTGTAAAAGCTCTCTCTTGTAAGTCGCTTTGGATAAAATGAATAAATGCTAAATGAATAAATGTAAATGTAAATGAGTGAGGAGGAGGAGGAGGAGGAGGAGGAGGAGAGAGCGTGTGTTACCCTCCATGGTGTTGGTGAGGATGCTGGCCACACTCATGGCTCTCTGCCGGCCCCCAGGTTCCTCCAGGCAGTCCACGGAGGCCTGACGAGATCGCCGTCTCTTCAGGTCTGTGTCTGTGGTCGTCCCCTGAGGAACACAGGAACACGTCTGATTCTCCAACGCTCCCGACTGACTCCTGTACTCCTGGACCTGCGCAACGCGTTTGGGGTCTCACCTCGGGCAGCAGGAGGCCGGCAGGTGAGGTGGGTCCGGGGGTTCCCCCCACCAGAGACACCACACCGTTGCAGTCCACGGCACAGTGCATCTTCCCGTTAGCGGGCAGCAGGATCCTGGGAGCGGCCAGGCTGGTCTGGCTCACCGTGCTGTAGCGCCGTTCGGAGCGCCTCGGCACAAACAGAGACTCCCGCCGGCTGTCGCTGTCCTCGAACGTGCTGTGCTCGTCGTCGGCGAAGTCGTTCTCGGAGCCCATGTCGCGGGCGCGGCCCCGGAAGCTGAAGAGGCTGGCTCTGCTGTTCCTCCGAGGAGAGAAGAGGGAGCCACGGATACTGAGGAGAGACTGGGGGGGAGAGGGGAGAGGGAGGAAGGGAGGAGGGAGAGAGGAGGGAGGGGAGAGAGAGGGGAGAAAGGAGGGAGGGGAGAGAGGGGAGGAAGGAGGGAGGGGAGAGAGAGGCGGAGAGAGGAGAGAAAGGAGGGAGGGGAGAGAGAGGCGGAGAAAGGGGAGAAAGGAGGGAGGGGAGAGAGAGGCGGAGAAAGGGGAGAAAGGAGGGAGGGGAGAGAGAGGAAGTGAGGGTAGAAGGGAGGGGGAGAGGAGATAGAGAAGAGCAGAGAGAGCTGGGTTGGATTCTGGGTATTTCTCCAGGATCAGGGCTGGTGGCATCATGTCACCGTGACGACGCCTCTCACCTGGTTAGGGGAGGAGCACCTCTTCTCGTACGACAGCTGGTTGGCGTCGATAGAGAACCGGAAGGAACTTTTGATGCTGTCTTCAGACTCAGACTTGTGGAACTTGTCTCGGACGCCCCTCTCCTTTTCTTCCTCCCTCTGCTCCCTCTTCTTGCGTCGGTTGCTTCTCTCCTTGGCGCTTTTGGAACTGAGCTTCGACGTCCCCGAGGACGATTCTGATTGGTCCCCTCTCCCGCTGTACTCTCCGCTCTCCGTGGCTGCTGCCGCGGCAACCTGACGGCCAACCAGAGCATAGACACGGTTGTCAAGGCAACCGGCGGCAGTCTTGGGCAGCGGGAGGAGGAGGAAAGGGGGGGGGGTTGTAGATTGACAGAGCAGAGTCTAGCAGAATCGTTTTTCAAACTACATCTCGCTAAGATGCTGAAGGGTGTTTTAACTGATGTTCACTGCACATTGACATACATGAGGTTTCATTAGGGACATTTCAAACTGTCTACAGGTAGCAAGATGCCTTCCTATTGGACGAGGAGAGGAGGGGGGGGGAGAACCAGGCTCGGTCTAAACCCCACGGGGGATGCATCTACCTGGGCTTCCTCCTGCTGGCGTTTCAGCTGCTCCAGCATGGCCTGGAACTCCTCCTCCTTCTGCAGAGCCTCCTCGATGGTGGCCTGGTTCTGCTCGTCGTACGCCATGGCAACCACGGCCAGGATCAGGTTCACCAGGTAGAAGGAGCCCAGGAAGATGACGAGCACGAAGAACATCATGTAGGGCTTCCCAGCTGCCCGGAGAGTCTGTCAGGAGGGGAGGGGGGGGGGGGGGGGGGGGGGCAAAGTGAACCACCATTTCTGCCATACAGGAAGCATTTCTGGAGATGACCCAGGATGGAGATGACCCAGGATGGAGATGACCCAGGATGGAGATGACCCAGGATGGAGATGACCCAGGATGGAGATGACCCAGTGTGACCTGGAGATGACGCAGAAGCAGCTCTCTCCTGCTGACACCCAGGGGGTCAGGGGAAGTGGACAGGAAGTGGATGGGAGGGTCCAGGGGAAGTGGATGGGAGGGTCCAGGGGAAATGGACAGGAAGTGGGCAGAAAGTGGATGGGAGGGTCCAGGGTGGTGGACAGGAAGTGGATGGGAGGGTCCAGGGTGGTGGACAGGAAGTGGATGGGAGGGTCCAGGGGAAGTGGACAGGAAGTGGATGGGAGGGTCCAGGGTGGTGGACAGGAAGTGGATGGGAGGGTCCAGGGTGGTGGACAGGAAGTGGATGGGAGGGTCCAGGGGAAGTGGACAGGAAGTCCAGAAGATTGGACAGGAGGTCCAGGGTGGTCCTACCTGCTGGTAGAGGTTCTCCCAGTAGTCCTGAGTCATCAGCCTGAACAGGGACAGGAAAGCCCAGCTGAAGGTGTCAAAGCTGGTGTAGCCGTAGTCAGGGTTACGGCCCGCTTTAATGCAGCTAAAGCCCTCTGGACAATCCCTGCACACACACACACACACACACACACACACACACACACACACACACACACACACACACACACACACACACACACACACACACACACACACACACACACACACACACACACACACACACACACACACACACACACACACACACACACACAGAGACACACACAAACACGTACAGATCAGAATGGAAGTGAAAGCACCATTTTGGTTGTGTGTTTAGGAGGAAGGTTCAGTCAGTCAGACTCTGCTGCTCCTGGCTAAGTACTGGGTCTGACTGGCTGCACTATATAAATACAACACAGCAACACTCACCCTGAACCACTGCCATTCCCACAGAGGAGGGCATCCCTGCGAGAGGGGAGGTGGTAATAATTACCTAGAGAGGGGAGGGGGGGGGAGAAAGAGAGAGGCATAGAAAGGGAGGGAGAGAGAGGAAGAGGGGGGAGGAAGGAAGAGAGGGAGGGAGAGGGAGGGGGAGAGAGAGAGGAAGGAAGAGAGGGAGGGAGAGAGGGAGGGAGGAAGGAAGGAAGGAAAAGAGAAGAGGGAGGACAAGGTTGAAAAGGAGAGGGAGAGAGACATGACATTGAGACATTAAAAACAGACCTGAGTTCAGTAAGTAAGTGTGTGATCTGAGTGTGTGCGATACTGTGGACACAGAGAGAGAGAGAGAGAGAGAGAGAGAGAGAGAGAGAGAGAGAGAGAGAGAGAGAGAATGACATAATGGAAGATGGTGACAGATCAAGAGAGGAAGTCTAAGAAAGAAAGAAATGGACAGAGAGAGAGAGACAGAAAGGGAGAGAGACATAGAGAGACAGAGAGATTCACAGCTATGACTCAGCCTCTTCCATTCTAATTCAGATGTGTATCATTTGCATGGTAAGTCTAAGAGATGCATCATGCTTGGCGGATGGCAGTAACTACACAGTAGACTTGAACAATTAGCTCTCGTTGTGACTGCTCGCTGTCGTCTCTCTCCGTGCCTTCCTCCTCCTCTACACCTGCTTATACAGTTGTGGTCAAAAGTTTACATACACTAGTGAAGATCATGTATGCCATGGCAATATAGGGTTTTCAATAAACTCTACAACTCTTATTTTTCTGTGATGGAATGATAAGGAGCACATATTTCTTTGTCACAGAAAACATTCATGAAAAATGGTCCTTTTACGAATTTATTATGGGTCTTTTGAAAATGTGTCAAAATCTTCTGGGTCAAAAATATACATACAGCACCTTGAATTACCAATTTGGTGATGTAGAAAAAGTTGTTTCAATCCAATTTGCTTTTTGGCATGGCCTCCTAACTTCTTACGAGTGATTATGATTGACTCCAGCTGGTGACTTCTTTCAGTCCATGTAAATAGGGCTTGTTTGACACATTCACTAGACTCAGCCAGAAATACTACAATGGGAAAGTCTAAGGAGCTCAGCACGGATCTGAAAAAGCGCATCATTGACTTGAACAAGTCAGGAAAGTCCCTTGGAGCCATTTCAAAGCAGTTGCAGGTCCCAAGATCAACTGTGCAAACAATTGTTTGTAAGTATAAAGTGCATGGCACAGTTGTATCATTGCCACGATCAGGAAGAAAACGCAAGCTATCACTTGCTGCTGAGAGAAAATTGGTCAGGTTGGCCAAGAGTCAACCAAGAACCACCAAAAAGCAAGTCTGCAATGAGTTGGAGGCTGCTGGAACACATGTGTCAGTGTCCACAGTCAAGCGTGTTCTACATCGCCATGGGCTGAGAGGCTGCCGTGCAAGAAGGAAGCCATTACTCCAGAAGCGGCACCTTACGGCTCGACTGAAGTTTGCTGCTGATCACATGGACAAAGACAAGGCCTTCTGGAGGAAAGTTCTGTGGTCAGACAAAACTAAAATTGAGCTTTTTGGCCACAATGACCAGAAATATGTTTGGAGGAGAAAAGGTGAGGCCTTTCACCCCAAGAACACCATACCTACCGTCAAACATGGTGGTGGTAGTATTATGCTGTGGGCCTGTTTTGCTGGCAGTGGAACTGGTGCTTTACAGAAAGTAAATGGAATAATGAAGAAGGAAGACTACCTCCAAATTCTGCAGGAAAACCTAAAATCATCAGCCAGAAAGTTGGGTCTTGGACGTAGTTGGGTGTTCCAACAGGACAATGACCCCAAACATACATCAAAAGTGGTGAAGGAATGGCTAAATCAAGCTAGAATTAAGGTCTTAGAGTGGCCTTCCCAAAGTCCTGACTTAAACCCCATAGAGAATATGTGGACTGTGCTGAAGAGACAAGTCCGACTCAGAAAACCAACAAATTTAGTTGAACTGCACCGATTCTGTCAGGAGGAGTGGTCAAAGATTCAACCAGAAGCTTGCCAGAAGCTTGTGGATGTCTACCGAAAGCGCCTAATTGAGGTGAAAATGGCCAAGGGACATTTAACCGAATATTAACATTGCTGTATGTATATTTTTGACCCAGCAGATTTTGTCACATTTTCAAAAGACCCATAATAAATTCATAAAAGAAAAAATGTTCATGAATGTTTTTTGTGACAAAGAAATATGTGCTCCTTATCATTCCATCACAGAAAAATAAGAGTTGTAGAGTTTATTGAAAACCCTATATTGCCATGGCATACATGATCTTCACTAGTGTATGTAAACTTTTGACCACAACTGTATCTCTTCTCTCTCTCTCCCTCTCTCTCTCTATCTGTGTCTCTCTGTCTCTGTGTCTGATTGTTTGAGAGACAGAGGGAGAGAGAGAGGGAGTGAGAGACGGAGAGAGAGAGAGAGAGAGAGAGAGAGAGAGAGGGAGAGAGAGAGGGACAGCAGAAAGGGATGGTGCTGGAGTTCTCACTCTCGTCGCTGATGTACTCGGTCCAGTTGAAAGGGTTGGTCAGGTTCAGCTCCGTCCCGTTGAGGTCCAGGGTGTCGTTGAGGTCAAGGGCCGTGTTGTTGAGGTACGGGTCCTCGCCGCTGCTGTTCCGCGGCATTCGGACACACTTGTGCCTCAGGTTCCCCATGAAGAGCTGCAGGCCAATCAGAGCGAAGACGCTCAGGCAGAAGACGGTGAGGATCATGACATCGGACAGCTTCTTCACCGACTGGATCAGAGCGCCAACGATGGTCTTCAGGCCTGGAGGGGGGGGGGGGGGAGAGGGAGGGCCGTCAGACAGACTGGCGGGGGGGAGGAGGGGGGGGGGGGGTGGGGGGCATCAGACAGACAGGCAGCTGTCTACCTCTTCCACGTGTGAGAACCGTGTGCGTGTGGAAAGGCTGAGCAGCTATGGACAGCTAGCGACACGCAGAGGACATGTATGACCCGTGTTTCCTGTATGTTTGCTGAGTCGCATACAGGAGCGGAGGTGTGATGCGGTCCCTGTCCAGCAGCCCAGAGCAGACAGACAGCAGAGACTCTGCTGCTTTTCACTCCTGGTTTGAGGCACTCGATGAGTGGCCAGGAATGAAAACATCCAGTCAGAGATCGCTTGGACTGAAAACATCCAATCAGAGATCGCTTGGACTGAAAACATCCAATCAGAGATCGCTTGGACTGAAAACATCCAATCAGAGATCGCTTGGACTGAAAACATCCAATCAGGGATCGCTTGGACTGAAAACATCCAATCAGGGATTGCTTCGCTCTAAATCAGGAGTCAATTGCTCAAATGTCCAATGATGTCATTTACTGTACTGAAACTGTAATAAAGCGTGAAGTGAACTATGTCAGTGAGCCAGAGGGTGAGTGTGTGTTCGGAGGTGTGATGTCATAAGTGTGTGTTCGGAGGTGTGAGGTCATGAGTGTGTGTTGGGAGGTGTGATGTCATGAGTGTGACAGATCTCTAATAAGCAGAGCTGCTGATGGATGAGCGCGGATGAATCCTGAACATGATTAAACGGGTGTTTTGTTAAAAACAGTGTTTCATGGCATTGTCCCATACCTCGTCATGTCAATCCCCAATAACAACACGGTTTAACAAGACATGCCCACACACACACACACACACATAAACACACATAGACACCAGGGGGAGGAGGAGCCCTACACACACACTAATGCTCACACACACACACCAAGAACAACGGGCTTTTGCAATGTCTCGTGCAAAAGAAGAGAGAAAAAATGATTAAAGAAATATCGACCCCCAAACTTCCCAAGGCGAGGAATGATGCATTCCATTAAGGAAAATGCAACTGAAAAATGAGACTAAAAGACAAGAATCCTTCCCATCTCTGTGGGCCCAGATTCCTGCTTTTACCAGCTTTGGGAAAGAGAGAAGAGAGAGAAAGAGGGAGAGAGGAGAGACAGAGAGAAAGGGAGGGAGAGAGAGAGAGAGAGAGGGAGAGAGAGAGAGAGAGAGAGAGAGAGAGAGAGAGAAAGAGAGAGAGAGAGAAAGGGAGGGAGGGAGAAAGGGAGGGAGAAAGGGAGGGAGAAAGGGAGGGAGAGAGAGAGAGAGAGAAAGAGAGAGAGAGAAAGGGAGGGAGAGAGAGAGAGAGAGAGAGAGAGAGAAAGGGAGGGAGAGAGAGAGAGAGAAAGAAAGGGAGGGAGAAAGGGAGGGAGAGAGGAGAGACAGAGAGAAAGGGAGGGAGGGAGAGAGAGAGAGAGAGAGAAAGGGAGGGAGAGAGAGAGAGAAAGAAAGGGAGGGAGAAAGGTAGAGAGAGAGAGAGAGAGAGAGAGAGAGAGAGAGAAAGAAAGAAAGAAAGGGAGGGAGGGAGAAAGGAAGGGAGAGAGAGAGAAAGAAAGGGAGGGAGGGAGGGAGAACGAAAGAAAGGGAGGAAAAGAGAGAGGAAGGTAGCGATAGAGAAAAGGTGAGCATCCTCTTGTTATGGTGACATGTGGAGGAGCTCAGTGGAGCCTTTAGCGGGGGGTTTTTCTATTGTGGTTCTGGGCCTTTTGACCTCCGAGCTTGGCCGGCCCTCTCACCTGGGATGACTGATATAGTTTTGAGAGCTCGCAGAACCCTGAAGGTTCTCAGTGCTGAGACATTGCCCAGGTCCACAAACTCTGTGACATATCTGTAAGGGAAGGGAGGGAGGGAAGGAAGGGGGGGAGAAGAGGGGTGGGGAGGTGGAGGGAGGGAGGAAGGGAGGAAGGGGAGGGGAGTGGGGACAAAGGGGGACGGAGGGAGAGTAGGGAAGGGGGAGGGAGGGGAGGGGGTTTGGAAGAAGGGGTGGGGGAGGGATTTGCACACACACACACACACAAACAAACACACACACACACACACACACACACCACAGAGACAATACAAGGGAGTGAGGGCAAAGGGAGAGGGGAGGGGGGAAGGGGGGGGGGGAGGGAAGGGAAGGGTGACAAACGGTCACACACAGAGACAAGATGGCTGACAGAGCAGCCCAGGTAACAGCTGCTCTTACCTGGAATAACTGAGATAGTTTTCAAAGCTCTCAACACCCTGAACGTGCGCAGAGCTGAAACATTGCCTAGGTTTACAAACTCTGTTACATACCTGCAGGATTAAAGGCATAATCACCAGTCAATAACACAGCAGAACATGAGCGCATGACACGCCTCTATCACACACACACATTCACTTAGTATGCATTAAAGTGAGTTACTGCTAACATCGTAGTAATCTGTATAATAATCTCACAATTCTTGGATTTCTGAAACAAGAAAGTAAAATAAAAAAAAACAAATAGATAAATGTTATCTTCTCAGTAATGCTATCGTCATGAATCACACAGGCATCACGAGGTGATTCAGGAGCCTGTCAGGGACCAGACTTACGCCATGGAGATGACGCTGAAGTCGAGCCAGTTCCATGGGTCCCTCAGGAAGGTGAACTTCCCCACACAGAAGCCTCGAGCCAGGATCTTGATGAGGGACTCAAACGTATAAATACCTGTGAATGTGTACCTGGAGGAGGAGTGGAGGAGGAGAGGAGGAGAGGAGGAGGAGGAGAGGAGGAGGAGGAGAGGAGGAGGAGTGGAGGAGAGGAGGAGAGGAGGAGGAGGAGGAGGAGAGGAGGAGGAGAGGAGGAGGAGTGGAGGAGAGGAGGAGGAGGAGGAGGAGAGGAGGAGAAGAGGAGGAGGAGAGGAGGAGGAGGAGAGGAGGAGGAGTGGAGGAGAGGAGGAGGAGGAGAAGGAGGAGAAGGAGAGGAAGAGGAGAGGAGGAGGAGGAGAGGAGGAGGTGAGATGGAGGGGAGGAGTAAGATAGGAAATAAGAAAGAAAACAGGACTTGTAAAGTTGCCTCTATTTATACAGCCTCGGTTAAAAAATGTAAAAGTAAATAATTTAGATTTACAGAAAAAACAATAAAATGAAAGAAAGATCAAAGTTGATCTTACTCTACATTCTTGGCCCAGTCAGGAGGGTTACTGAGAGTCATGAAAGCACAGTTGGTCAAGATGGTGAACATTATCAACATGCTGAACATCGTACAGACCGCAGGTTAAGGAACTCAACGTGGAAATAAACCAGACAATGTTAGCTTCAAACCTGGAAGGTTTTGGAGTTTGGGTTTACTTTCAAACCTTTATTGTTGAAAAAACCCCACCACACATTTGAACATGCTGATTTGACTCTTGTTCTGAAAGGATATGAGTGAACTAGAACTTTAATCGATATTCTCCTCAGAGGGTTGAATGGACTTAAGATGTACAAGGCAGGAGTGGCGTTGAAACGGAAGATGGCCTTCCCACGATTCAATACTATGAAGGTCTGAAAACAAGAGACAGAGAGAGACAGAGAGAGAGAGAGGCAGAGAGAGAGAGGCAGAGAGAGAGAGAGAGAGAGGCAGAGAGAGACAGAGAGAGAGGCAGAGATAAGCAGAGAGAGGCAGAGAGAGAGAGACAGAGAGAGAGACAGAAAGAGAGAGAGAGAGACAGAGGCATAGAGGTATGAAAAACAAAGCAGACCAGAGAGAACATCCCAGTGATTGACAGAAGCTCCTCCCATTTCCAGCTCTCTTCCTCAGCTGTACTGAACTCAGGACCTGAGATAACCTTGTTGTTGTTGCCTTTACTGTGACACACACATACACACACACAGGACTCCTTGACAGTGTGTGTGTGTGAATGTGCTTGTACCTTTTCTGAAGTGTGTGTGTGTGTGTGTGTGTGTGTGTGTGTGTGTGTGTGTGTGTGTGTGTGTGTGTGTGTGTGTGTGTGTGAATGTGCTTGTACCTTTTTCTGAAGTGTGTGTGTGTGTGTGTGTGTGTGTGTGTGTGTGTGAATGTGCCTGTACCTTTTTCTGAAGTGTGTGTGTGTGTGTGTGTGTGTGTGAATGTGCCTGTACCTTTTCTGCCGTGTGTGTGTGTCTAACTCACTTTCTGGTTGCAGTAGAAGTTGTCCAGGTCTTCTAGAGGTGTGGACACCAACCCTGGAGGAATGTCCCCGTAGATGAAGGGGAGGGACTTCCCTGCCTCCAGGTCACTGTTGGGCTTCGGCCCGTTCTCATCGTCGCTGTCAGGGCGACGCTCCCCCCGCGGTCTCCGAGCCTCCTCCTCAGCGATGCGCCTCTCGATGGCGGCCAGAGACTCAGGGCAGAAGAGTCGGAAGCTGTCTGGTCCGGGCGGTACAAGCAGCTGGGCCATGTTGACATCCTGCTCCTTCAGAGGGATGCAGGAGGCTCCACCAGCAGGCGAGGCTGAGGAGAGGGGAGGAGGAGGAGAGGAGGAGAGGAGAAGAGGAGGAAGAGAGGTGAGGATGTGTGTCTTTACCTCTGCCGAACCCCTGAGACTGACTCACCGAACCCACATTTAGAACCACTGCCCTAACCACTCAGCCCCCTGACCCCCCCAGTGTTGGTCCTCAGAGATCTCCTGTCCTGGTTCTGTATGTTTCCCTGCTCTCTCACACACTCACTGTCGCTGTCAGCTACATAACGACCTTTTCGTTTGAATCAGGTGTGTTGGAAGAGGGAAACGGGAGAGGGGGGAGGAGAGGGGGAGAGGAGAGGGGGAGGTAGGCTAACTGCGAGGACAGGTGGTGAGGACACTGTGATGATGCAGACAGACACACTGCCTCACAACACACTGCCTCACAACACACTGCCGCACAACACACTGCCTCACAACACACTGCCGCACAACACACTGCCTCACAACACACTGCCGCACAACACACTGCCGCACAACACACTGCCTCACAACACACTGCCTCACAACACACTGCCTCACAACACACTGCCGCACAACACACTGCCTCACAACACACTGCCGCACAACACACTGCCTCACAACACACTGCCGCACAACACACTGCCTCACAACACACTGCCTCACAACACACTGCCTCACAACATACTGCCTCACAACACACTGCCTCACAACACACTGCCTCACAACACACTGCCACACAACACACTGCCGCACAGCACACTGCCTCACAACACACTGCCCCACAACACACTGCCTCACAACACACTGCCTCACAACACACTGCCGCACAACACACTGCCTCACAACACACTGCCTCACAACACACTGCCTCACAACATACTGCCTCACAACACACTGCCTCACAACATACTGCCGCACAACACACTGCCTCACAACACACTGCCCCACAACACACTGCCTCACAACACACTGCCTCACAACATACTGCCTCACAACACACTGCCTCACAACACACTGCCGCACAACACACTGCCTCACAACACACTGCCTCACAACACACTGCCGCACAACACACTGCCTCACAACACACTACCTCACAACACACTGCCACACAACACACTGCCGCACAACACACTGCCTCACAACACACTGCCACACAACACACTGCCGCACAACACACTGCCTCACAACACACTGCCTCCCAACACCAGCCTCTCTGCCTCACAACCCCAGCCTCACATCACAGGCAGGAAACAGACTTCCACCCCTCTCTCTCCCTCACTCTGAACCCTCTTAGACAGTGTGGCAGTGAAGTGGAAAAAAAACAACAAACTGAACTTGACCGATCTGAACTCCTTCAAACAGCCTGGTTCTAACAGGCACAGTGTGGTTTCAGACAGGTGGACTCAGGAGGTGGAGCCTGAATCCTCCCCCTTAAAACATGAGGCGTCTCCTGCCATCATCCCCAGACGGCCCAGACCCACCCTTTCCTCCTCCAGGGACCAGAGACAAGGGACAAACAGGGCCTGCTCTGAAAGCCAGGTGGGTCTTAACAAAGACAAGGTGTGCCAAGCAGCCCCCCCTTCAAACAGGTGACCCTCGTGGGACACCGTACCTGCCCTCCTGACAACACAGGTGGGCGCCCCTACATCCTCTGCGAATACAGACCCAGCAGAACTCTGAGGGGGGTCTCTATACACCCTCCCATACAGTGATTTGTGGTCACCCTATCTGCAGTCATCTATCCTGGTCTGAAGTGACCTCGCTGTGGTGGCCATGATCTGGTAAACACCTCTGGTTCACTGTCCAAACTGACCTCGCTCAATGAATATATTAATAGTCACCATTGGCTGTGGGGGAGTTTTCTACACAGGACTGATGTATATAGTGTCAATAACGATGAGGAGCCTCCCCAGTATATCTCTGCTGTGTCTGCCCGCGGCCGTATCTCCCTGACAGGCCAGATGACAACATGTCAGGGGGGACAGGCTGTTGTTTAGGGACGACCTTCGGCCATCCAAACACACACATCCATCCAAACACACACACCCATCTAAACACACACATCCATCCAGACACACGTATCCATCCAGACAAGCGTCAGGAACGACGCACATTCAACTCAACTGGAAGCGATTTTTTTTTGTAGTCGAGAAGGACCGGTGACATGTTGTTTTTCTTTTTCTTGACAGCATTTTAAGGATAAAAATGAGAATTAGTTCGATAACCAGTGGACAGATGGGTTGACTACATGTCTAAATGGACAGTAACAGACCTCTTAATCTTTATAAAGACACTAAATCATGACGTCTGAAACGGTGACACACCAAAAAAAAGAATAACGTCAGAATGTTCTGGTGTGTGTTGCGTCTCAACAACACAGGAGTTCAGTCAATAACGTGTCATAAACACACTTCAAGGCCTAATAAAGACAACATGGACAATGTAATATAATATAATGTAATATAATCATGTGTTTGGCAGCGATATCAGCCTTCATATCGTCCTTTTAGACGATGTTCCTGCTGACATTTTGTGATTTTGCGTCTGCTGCTGTCCATGGTGCTGAAACACGCCTGAAACACCTACATGAATATAACCACTAAGACTGAACAGCATTCAGACGATATAAACAGACCAATATCTATATTAAAACATGCTGTTATTACCCAACATCATCTTCAAATACTAAATAGGTGTCAAATAAGTTCTTACGTATCAACAGATCGATTGAAACCCCAATAAAGCTTTAAGAGATCTGGACCACTTGTTACCATCTCTCCTGTTCCTGATAAATCAAGGTGGATCTAGGTTTCCTACCTTAATAGATGAGGTTTCAGAAAGACCAGACGAGGTAACAGCTGTCGCCATATTGACGATGTCTCCGTGCATTTTACCGACTAGAGAACATCTCCACCCAGAGGGAGGCTGAGGCTGCTCCTGTCTGACTGGGATCAGGATTGATGTGGAAAAGAACCGAGCGACACAAACGCGGTGATGTGGATCATGTCCACAGACACACAGAGACCATGGAGGAGCTCCTGGAAGATGAGGGTGTCTCCATCAGTCTGTCCTCCCTGTGGTCCATGGATGAATGAGGCTGCTGTGTTTGGGTGTGTCCTCACCAGATGTGGGGTCTGGTCCTTATATCGACATGATAGGAGGACAGCAAATGTCATCTAAACCCAGGGACTGAGGTTGTACACTATGTTCTAGAATGATTACTTCTATTCTAAAGCATGTCCATTTCGTGACACCTTTTTAAATGATCGATTAGATATGTGAGCGTCCACATTTACACACGAGAAACGGATCTAAAGCATCTTGATGTATCTGGGATTGAGCCTGTTGGAAATCAAAACAATCACTTCTACATTTGTCCAAATATTTAGGCCTGAATCTGTATTTAAGAACCGTGTTTTGAGCCTCCCAAAAATAATTGCATCATAAAGGTGTCCTCCCCTCAATGTCGTACTGATCTCCCTCACTAAAGGTAGACAACCATCTGTCCCTTAAATCCAATCTGAATCACTTATCGACGTTAATAACTGAGTTAAATCAACCATTTTCAACAAATGAACAGATATCTGAAAGATAAAATGACTGGCAGCCTAAAGCCTCCAGCAATGATTCACACAGGCCTTTTACACATGAATGAACCTAAAGGTGCATATCTGAATCTGAATCAACAGAGAGAAAAACATACAGATGCTAGACTTCTGATGCTATAATATTAATAGTTTATAGGATGACAGTAAACATATTTAAAGGCACCAGATCTAACACTCACCATTATAATCCCCACCAGGTGGGAATCAACACGAAGGTACATCCCATTTACCAGAATAAAAAGATCCTTCCACTACAGAAAAGATTACCAGTCAGAAGAGATAAAGACAGTCCGTTTTCTTTAGTTATAGATCCGCTCAGGGTCTCGATATACAAGCATGGAAAAGGACAGGATTATATTAGAACAGTCTGGATATATAAAGAATAAATGGAGCTTCCGGTTACACAGGGAAGAGATGGAATAGAAGGATCCTGAATCTCACTTTGAGTTAATATTATGCACACAAAAAAATCATTCATTTAAATATAATTCTCCCTCCGGTAAAATATCGCAATATCTGCCACTTTTTCAGCATTTTAAATAACCCCAAAATTATATTAAAAACAAAGCAAATTTAGGCGATTGTACGTTCTTGTCTTTTTATGTTTTGTTAAGAAAATGGGAATTTATTAGACTTTTTTTCATTTGAAGTGTCTTTTCTAAGAGCACATATTGATGACAGTATTGATATCTGGATATATCCGTGCTAAACTTATACTGGGTTTGCTCAGAGTAGATTGGTGTTTTATGAGGAACTAGTTATTTTCCTTTAACTTATCTTTAACTGAACATGGAGAGGGAATGTGTTAGTGTGTGTGTGTGTGTGTGTGTGTGTGTGTGTGTGTACATGTATATAACCTTAACCATGGAGTTTAATTAAAAACACTGAGGGTCACACTACAGTACTCGGGCTATCCGTATTGGATGACCCACGGTGATTTCTGAAACACCCCCTCTGTCGGTAGTATCTTGTAATTACATAAATCAGAATTACATTTACATTCCAAGTGTATATTTACACACTCAGGATTGATGAAATACAACATTTATAAAATACATGTAAACAAATGTGTCAGTAATGGTTGCCTATGCAATATGTACCTCCATGAATAAGAATACTTCATTACAGAGCAAGGGTCAAATTTAAAACTGTAACAATTTGGTGTCAAGATTCTCGACCTACAGATCAAGTGTTTGAGGCCAACTGCTACTTGTTACTCCTAAGCACTTTCCAGACACCTACTCTACAGTAACTATATTACCTGCTGTTTCCACAGGTTCAGATAACCAACCTTGCGGCCTGAACCAGGCGGGCAGTAGCTCGGAGGCTGACTCTCAGGGCTGCTCTCACCTCATGGCACCCAGCTGTCAGCCTTCACTGGAGCTCATTAGAGGAACCATGATGAATTTGGGGCCGGTGGTTGAAACCTTCCAAACCTGCAGCTTGTAAGTGAGCAAACAGGAGCGTGTCACGGCGCTCGGACATGTAAACCTACCTTCTGTTTTAACACCGTCATACAGGACCAAGACTCCTCTCATGGCTCTGTAACAACTGGGAACACACCAAAGCTTAAACACACACACACGCTAATATACACACAGTCAGGATAACAGGCAGGCGAAAACACAAACATACCATCAGCAAACACACACACACACACGTACCATCAGCAAACACACACACATACTATCTGCAAACACACACACACACACACACACATACCATCAGCAAACACACACACATACTATCTGCAAACACACACACATACATACAATCTGCAAATACACACACACACACACACATACCATCAGCAAACACACACACATACTATCTGCAAACACACACACACATACCATCAGCAAACACACACACACACATTTAGAGACATCCTGTGTTGGCGTGATAGACTACTAATGTAAACACAGCAGGAATAACAACAGTTTATAGGGAAGAGGAAACAGATTATTTCATACCATAACCATCATTTCCGGACCTAAAAATGTATTAGTTTATTTATTTATTTTTACGTTGACCTTTTTGCTCTCCACATTCTGCCACTGCCCCTGTCCTAAGGGGCAAAAGACCCCACCTTCAACCCTAAAAAATGCAGGTTACTAAAATGTTTTGGAAGGGAGAGTTAGTGAGTCCTCAGCTCCTGTATACCAGGTGCTGAATGGCTACTCCTAACAGCAGAGGGGCGACCTTATGGGGGTGTAATCGGTTTTGTTTTGGTCCCAAAGCTCTCCCATATAGCTAATAAACAAGACTGGAGTTCAGCCTCATCTGTCAACTGGATCTGTTCTCTGAGGTTATTCACCATTAGCCTTAAAATAAGATTACCAGATTACAGTCAATGTGAACATGTGCACTCAAGATTTAATTTGATTAAATTACCCCCCGGACAAGCAAGATTTTTTTTCCCCCGCTGCAGATTAATTGACAAGCACCTGCTCAGCTCAGTACATTAAAAGCTATGTCTGCATGTTCAAGCACAATATCCACACAAGCCGCTTTGTGTATCCCAATCTACTATGACAGGACAAAAGACACTAATCACTGAACTAGGATCAGTTTACTTCTCTTTCCATGGAGACCTGAATCATTTCTGCAGATTACAGCATATCTGACCCAGGATCAGCCGTCAGGTCAGGTCAGGCGTTTATGTAATCCACCAGGAGAGGAAGTTCCGGGCCTGCGTGGGTCATCCTCACTGTCGGCTCAGAACAGGAAACACTGCAGGGTGAATGGATCTGGTATTAAACACCCTGCAAAAGGACAGTGTATGAAGATGAGGTAAAAAGATTAAGAACATAAGTTATTTACATATAAATGGAAGAAACTTTAGTTTGTGGGCTCAAACTTTATTTACTTGTGGTTCTACCAGACCACAACTATCATCTTCGTGCCCACTAGTTCAACAGGTTACACAGGACACAGTGATGTCACAGATCTGGGCTGGGCCACAGTGTCACAGACAAGGATTACCAGACCAGGATCTCTCTCTCTCTCTCTCTACCTCTCTCTCTCTCCTTCCCTCGCTCTATTCTCTCCATCCATCTCCTCTCGTTCAGTCAGTCGAACCCTGAGAGAAACATTAAACGTCATGTAAGACAAGAAGACTGTGCTTATGGGAAAGGTGAGTACACACAACCGTCTAGTCTGTGAAAACTATAGTGTTTTTGTTATGTAATTAGCTGGACCTCAGAGGAGCACTAATCCTCCTTTACACAGTAAAGTAAGCTTATTGAACTCCTCATTATCTGAGTGAAGCAGCCAGACTTAAAACAACATGGAGTCTGTGTGTTTAGTATGGGTTGCCTGCATGAACAGGTGGAAATATCATATTGTTGAGTGGTTCTGCTATCCACAGCACAGCTATATTACAGACACACATGGTGCTTGAAACTGGATAGTTGGAATAAGATGAATATCTGCGTTTGTGTACTTAAGTGGGCAGAGCAGCCCTGAACACATGAGAATAAAGGGGATCCTATAACATAGCTCGGTCTACGATTAACTGATATAGAAACATATATCAAAAGTTTTCACTGTGCTACACTGAAATAATTTCAAGTATATAACAATAAGTATGATTAATTTTGACATGATTTGTTTGATCAGTCAGGAATCCTAATTGTAAATGTGGTCGACAGTTTGAATATACCGAGAAAATCAAAAGATATAATGAATTTAATTCACATGATATATATTGATTCACGTGTAGACAATTTAAACTGATTGTTAGTGACAGTCCGCGAGGGACACTTGTGAGGTTCGTGCGCGTGCCATGCAGTCACCGAGTCCTCGTGAGACTTAATGGTATGGAGCCAAACACGCGCAGCTGTCGCGAGGACAGGCCTCGTGCACGTTCTTCCAAAAATACCCAGGGCGTTGTCCTCATGTCTGGACACCTTTATAAGACTGCTGGTCCAGTTATTCGTTACGTCAACACTTGTAGCTTCCCTCGCAAGTTTTATTTTAAATCAAAAACAATTTATTTATTTTTTAAACACGTTCCTTTTCAAATGTTTTTTTTTCATCCACGATACTTTTAAATCAGACCACATGACTTAAAAGAGAAAACTTACATCTTTTTACGTGTCTTTCTTTCACGGTTTTCTGGAGTAATAGTTGGTTCTGTAGAAACGCTGGAGCTTCCAGAATAGTCTCTTCCCGCCTGAAGTACAGGTGAGAACCTCCCTGGTTCCGCCTGCCAGCGAATGATCCATGGAGGAGAAAGAGAGCCCGCTGGAGAGAGAGCACCCCCTGGTGGTAGTCCTACCAGGAGGCCTAGAGAAGACCACCATCATACATGGAAGGTGAAATAATTCATTAATACAAATTTAGATTTAGGAAGTTATAGACGCTTAATTCCACAATATCACCTGTTTGCTTGTTTGTTTTTCTTCTTTTCTTTTGTTTTTCTCAGTAAACCAGTGATGGACCTGCTTGTCACACTGTGTGCCAGATATCACCTGAATCCATCAGAGCATCAGGTGGATCTCCTCTCAGCCAATAGTAACCAGATCACGTTCAAACCAAACTCTCCCATTGGAAGCCTGGAAGCTGAACGAATCATCCTGAAGCCCAAGGAAAGCGAGAAGGCGAGGAGGATCTTTGTTCCAGAGGTAGAGAAGTTGTTCCAACCCTTTTTAGCATATTAGTGATAGAATGTGTAATGAACTGACCTCCTGTCACCTTAAATACTAGGAGTTACCTGGTGACTCATGTAGATCTACATTAGTTTTTACTCTGGGGTGGAGTTTGACACCTTATGTGTCAGATCCTGGTCCTGGAGGGCCACTGTCCTGACAGTTTTAGATGTTTCCCTGCTCCAGCACACCTGATTATAATTATCAGGCTTCCACAGAGCTTGATAACGACCCATTCATTAGAATCAGGTGTGCTGGAGCAGGATTTTTTTTTTAATCATGACAGTAGCCCTCGAGGACTAGGATCTGACAGCTGTGCCTTAAAGAAGCAAATAAGTGCCAATGTACGTAATTTTGAAAAAGCCATTGAATACTCAATATTGAAACATTAAAACACAGTACAACAATTCATGTCCCCCAACAGGCCACCGTACGACTGTTGATCAACTACAGAAAGTCTCACAAGACAGTGGTGCGAGTCAATCCCAGAGTGCCCCTGGAGAACCTGCTGCCGACCATATGCCAGAAGTGTGAGTTCGATGTGGAATCCACCGTTCTACTGAGAGACTCCAGTTCCCATGAGCCCTTGGACTTGTCCCTGTCCTTGAACAGCCATGGCGTGAGGGAGCTGTTTGCCAAAGACACAGCAGGTGAGAAGGGACTTCTGTCACCTTAGATCAAGTGTTTCCCAACTCTTGTCCTCAGGGAACACCTGTCCTATTTTAGGTCACTGGTGTCAAACCAGGTACCATGGAGGGCCAGTAGGGGGCAGGTTTTCACTTCAACCAAGCACTAACACCAGCTGATTTCACTAACGAGTACCCTCTTGGCCCTCCACCGCAGTAATGTTTTAGATGTTTCCCTGCTCCAACACACCCGATTTTAATCAACGGGTCATTATGTAAAACGGGGCACAAGCTCTGTGGAAGTCTCCTTCCAGAGTTCTCCTTCTCCTTCATTTGAATCAAGTGTTTTAAATTCTTACTTCAAAATGGCATTTTGCCGTTAAATCATTATGACCAAAACACTGATAGTTTCTTGTAAACGAGCTCTGATTAGGATTTGATTTGACAATCTCTTTTGTTTCTCAAACAGCAGTGGTCAGTTCCACAGAAGTTACCCCCTCACCAACACCAGAAGGTAAGATAACCAAGCAAAACTCCAGGCCCCTAGGTTACCTCAGATAACCACAAGGTGATCCTAATACCAGCCAGCCTCCTCACCGTTCCTCATGTGTGTCAGCAGATGTCCAAGTCACACCCCTGCCAAACATCAAAGACAAGGAACTGAAGAAGCTCAAGGAAAAAGAGAATAAAGGCTTTTTCAGCTTATTCAAGAGAAGGAAAAACAAAAATGAAAAGGTACCGGAAACATCCGGAAACATCCAGAAACATCCGGAAACATCCAGAAACATCCTGAAACAGAAACATCCTGACACAGAAACATCCTGACACAGAAACATCCTGACACAGAAACATCCTGACACAGAAACATCCAGAACAGAAACATCCAGAACAGAAACATCCAGATCTCTGGTCCACATCCAGGTCACACCTACCCTGGAGGACATCTAACCTACAAACACCATATATCTATAACGAAATAGAACTCATTAGTTTGATTCTGATTTGAACACAATACAACAGACTGTCCTGTGTTGTCTTTGCCCTGCCAACAGGGGGCGTCAGTGAGCGCTCCTGTGTCGCCTGGTCTGAGCCAGCGACCTGTCAACACGCTGGCCAGCCACACCTCCAACACGCTGCCTCTGGACGCACCCAAGAAGAGGCGAGCCCCTCCGCCACCCATGACTGCTTCCTGCAGCGTCCCTGCTAACCTGAACCTGGGCTCCCCCCTGCTGGGCTCTGCAGAGGGACAGGTGGGTGACAGGATCCAGGGTTCGACCTTCAGCTGATGTTCTGAGGATGTTCTCCTCTCGTACTGGCAGAGCTAAATGTCTCCTATGTCCTATGTTAGCTTGTCTCAGAAGGTGAGGGTTCACTAGGGATGGTTGTAGACTGAAGCTGATTGGCTGGCGGGTGTGTTGTCAGGCTTCAGGGCTGAGTCGCGTCTCCTCTACCGACTCCTCCGACTCCTGCCTGCGGAGGACCAAACGCCGGGCTCCTCCTCCTCCTCCTCCCCCTCCTCCAATCACAGAGACTAACAACACCAACATAGCAGGTCAGTGTTCCTGTGGTTCAGCAGCTCTGCAGTAGTCATGGATACATGGAGGGCTGTAGAGATTGTTTTGCGACGTTCTGTTAAAATGACAGCGCCCCCCAGTGGTCGCCTGGATGGATTACTGGAGTAATCCCCACTGACATTCTCGTATTTCAGCAGAGATCAGTGGCTTTGAATATGCCCTGGGTGTAACACCCGCACAATCCCTGCAGCTTTAGTTCTGTTAGGTCAAGATGGATTCTCATCCCTTGAAGTGTCAGAGTCAAATCTATCTCCACCCTGTGGAGGATTCCCCTGCTGTAAACCCTGTCTCTGTCAAACCCTGTTAAAACACTCTCACCATATCTACTGTCACATTTGACTCCACCGACTCAAATGAAACATTTCCATTTGTCCGTACTTGAACCCGGTCTGTCTTGCTGACTTTGATATTCGCCAGTCTGATGTAACAGGCCTTGTTCTAGTAAAGGTCAACCTCTGTCTAAACTCTGTATAATGTCTGGGTTAGAACAGTGAGTGATGAGGCCTGTGGCAGCAGATCTGGGCTCTGTTGTTCTCTATCCTGGTTGTTAAGGATCCACATGTTGTCCAAACGTAGTGTTCAGTATCAGAACCCTCTTAGACCTGCAGAGAGCTTGCCTAGTTCTAAAGCATTGCTTTGTTTCCTGCCTGCAGATTCTGTGTCACCTGAAGAAGGCAAATAAGAGCTGTGTCCTTTACCCCTCCTCCTCTTCCTCCTCTTCCTCCTCCTCCTCTTCCTCCTCTCCCTGCTCTCCCTGCTCGCCCACCACCTCCCCCTCCTCCCGTCTTCCGCTCGACTCCTCCTCCTCCTCCTGCTGCTGTGGTGACCTCCTCCTCCTCCTCTTCCTCCTGCTCCCTAGCTGGTGGATGGTCAGGTTTCTCCACACTCCTCTGTCTCTGTGTGTGTTGCGGTGATAAAGCTGTGATTCATGTGTGTTTTTGTTCAGGCTTGTGGCTTCTGTTGTCCCTGTGTGTGATGCTCATGTGTGTATCTATAGACGCTGTGTGGCTCTTCTGTAAGGCCAGGTGTCACTTCGCTTTCATAGTCATTCCTGTGCCTGTGAATGACCTGTCTTCTAGTCTGGCTGTTTCTGCGTTTACTCATGCTGGTTGTTTTGCGTTGCCAATTAAATGTTGAATATTAAACTGTTATTAGTGTCACACTAGGTTGCCTGAACAATGTAACTCTTTTATAATCATGAGACTTCCTGTCTGAACGGCTGTTTCAGGTCCTCTTGTTTTTCTTTTCTGTTCTTCTGACATGTTTTCTATCGTTCTTTACATTTTCTCACCTCATGCACAAAATGTTTTATAAACAACACAGTATATACAATGATTTAGTAATCTAAAATGTATTAATACCATTTCAAATGACTTTAATAAACGATTATTTCAAAGTTAGATCTTGATTGATTATTTTAATTTATTTACACAATATTTTCTATCCTTTTGTGATTTTTCTTTCTATCTAATGTGTCTATCTAATGGGTTCACCTGTTTGATTTATCTTTAAGAACCTGAGGCGTCACTTTCCACGGTCGAGGAGCAGAGAGAATATGAGGATAACTCTCCAGCTCCGGCTCTCTCCCACCCCAGGGAGCACGTCGACCGCCCAGGCCCAAATACTGACTCATCAGTGGGGGGGGTGGAGCCCCATGCTCCCCTCTCCCTGGCTGAGATCCTGACCTCCTCCCTGGGCTACAGACCCTCTGCCCGACCCTCCACAGACTCCCTGTCTTCACAGCCTCGTCACAGTGTAGGTTTCCCCCCCGCTGCCAGCTGCCCCATCAGGCTCCGGGCCACGCCCACAGGAGGGACCTGGAGGGGAGGCTTGACCACGTTCCGGGTGGAGCCTCGGGGTTCGTTTCTCAGGCAGAGGGCCCTGGAGCAGGAGCCGGTGACGGGGGCCTCATGCGAGGCCCAACGCATCGAGGACCCCCCAGGTTGCCCTGCACCCCCCCCAGACCCCCCAGCCTCCAGCCAGGAGGGGCTGAGCTCTGCCAAGCCTGAGAGACCCAAGCCCCTGTCCCATGTTCAGATCAGTCCCTCCACCAGTGGGAGGACTTCCTCTCCCTCCTCCTCTCCCTCCTCTCCCCCCTACTCCCCCTCCTCATCCACAGTCCTGTGTGGTTCAGATCCCCAGCCTGGTCTGGCTCAGGAGCCAGAGGAAGAGCTAGACAGCAGAGAGACCCCAGAGTCCTCCGCTTCAGAACAGGAGCTTGGACAGGGAACATTCCTGAAGACCTCTGAGACCCAAGACACCTCAGAGGAGGATGAGGGTTACCGTTTCCCTCCTCCCCCTCCCCCCATCTTCTTTGAGGTGAAGGGAGAGGGGTCTCCTCCGGAGGGGGACAGCACCAGCCCTCCCTCGCCCTCGGCAAGGCCTCTCCTCCAGGGAACCGAGGGTGAGGACGGCCTGGCCCCAGACTCGTCCCCCAGACTCCGGAGGCCCTGCCTGGCCAAGCTGCTGAAGAGAACAGGGACTGTCCCGTCCCGCTTCGCCCAGGCTGTGGCTCTAGCCGTGCAGAGATCCCAGCAGGGGCCTCGTGATCAGGACCTGCGCCCAGAGACCGAGCCCTGTCCTGCCCCTGCCACCTTATCACACGCCAACATGGTGAGAGCCAGGCTGCCTCACAGCTTCTCCTGTCTGCAGAGGCACTCTGAAATGTTTCATTGTGTAGTTGATATCTGTATTCTTCTGAACCAAATGAACCCAGTGTCTCTCCCAGCATAAGCATATACACAGGAAAGGTGCATATTTAGGCTGCACAGTCTGGAACATCCATCTTCCTCTCATTCAGTCGTGACTGAATGGATGGAGACTTTTGTCTGCTTAGACAACATGGTCTGTTTGGGCGTTGGAGAGAATCCTTTGTTTGTCCCTTTTGCAAAGTGTGTGTGTGTGTGTGTGTGTGTGTGTGTGTGTGTGTGTGTGTGTGTGTGTGTGTGAAATTGGAATGTTGATGACGACCTAAAACTGGATTTACAGTGTATTTGACACACACACAAGGACAGTCACACACACATACTCAGACACACACATACACACTCTGAACTTCCAAAGGAAGTTGATGATGTAAAAATATTCCCCCCTCTCTCTCCATCAGGTGCCAGAATGGCTGCCTTGCTCATCTCTGAATGGAAGTTCCTGTTTAGGATGAGTCACTGTCGACCGGACAGAGCTGCAGTCACATGACCACCACATGACCCACATGACAGGTCAACTGCCAAATTCCTCCAGAGATTAACCAGACTATCATATCTAGCGTACCTGAATCCTATGTTGCAAAATCGATATATTTTAAAATCCCCAAGAATATGATTATTCTGTTGCTGTTTTCAGGATGAGTGTTTGTGTTTTATTGTGACAGTTTGTCTCTTATTGACATTTTGGATACAGTCGACTGTTCTGCTGCTGTTTTAATGTTTGAAAGAGTTTTTCATTTATGAACAAGGAAGCCAAAATCTTCTGGATGCCTGCTTCTAAGGTTCTGTGTGGGTTCTGTGTGGGTTCTGTGTGGGTTCTGTTTCCTACGCTTTGTGTTAAGATGTGCCAAGGCTGTGTGACATGACCAAAGTTAGACCACCAGAGGGCAGGCTGTGACTGAGGAAGACCACCAGGGGGCAGTCTGTGACTGGGGGAAGACCACCAGGGGGCAGACTGTGACTGGGGGAAGACCACCAGAGGGCAGGCTGTGACTGAGGAAGACCACCAGGGGGCAGTCTGTGACTGGGGGAAGACCACCAGGGGGCAGACTGTGACTGGGGGAAGACCATCAGAGGGCAGTCTGTGACTGGGGGAAGACCACCAGAGGGCAGACTGTGACTGAGGAAGACCACCAGGGGGCAGTCTGTGACTGGGGGAAGACCACCAGAGGGCAGTCTGTGACTGGGGGAAGACCACCAGAGGGCAGACTGTGACTGGGGGAAGACCACCAGAGGGCAGTCTGTGACTGGGGGAAGACCACCAGGGGGCAGACTGTGACTGGGGGAAGACCACCAGAGGGCAGACTGTGACTGGGGGAAGACCACCAGAGGGCAGTCTGGTACTGGGGGAAGACCATCAGGGGGCAGACTGTGACTGAGGAAGACCACCAGAGGGCAGTCTGTGACTGGGGGAAGACCACCAGGGGGCAGACTGTGACTGAGGAAGACACCAACCTAAGTTATCTTAAGGAAAACTGGCTTTAAAAGATCATTATACATTATTAATGTCATCATACACATGCGTGCCCATATATAGATATTTAAGAAGATCTGTCTTGAAACCTTCTTTTCTTTGATTTTATAAATATATATTTTTAATTGTTTATATGGTAACAATTATATTTATTTCCAATAAGAAAAAAAGATGATTGTAACATTATCGCCGTTTTTAAGGTTAAGATAACAATTTAAAGCCCTCATCATTTGACCAAAACACATCACATACCCTTTACTTCATGTTAAGCACATTCAGTTATACGTTAACCCCCCCCCCCCCCCCCCCCCCCCCCCCCCCCCCCCCCCCCCCGCAGCCTTAAGGCTGAACAGGAACAGGTTTTCCACAGATGAATCCTCACAGTTATCGATCTGGCACCAGCCGGAAACGGTAGCCAGGAACAGCAGCCAGGCTTACAAGAGGGAGCAAGCCAATACTGCTGGTGGCTAAACCCAGCGCTGCTGCCTCTGGAGCTGAGTGGGCTGGCTGGATCCAGGCTGCTTCTCTCTCCCCAGCCCAGGAGAGAGAGAGAGAGGAAGGGCCGGATGATGGGAGGTGACCTTTGACCCTGCCGTGTTTCTGCAGCGCTCTCTCCAGAGGGGCGTCCTGGTCCTCAAGGGCACCGCGGTGTCACACGGCCGTTGTCATGGAGAATGCCATTACCACCCCTGAGGGAGAGATGCAACTGTAAGGTAGGGAGAGGGTGGGGAAGAAGGAATACACACACACACACACACACTGACATACACACACACTGACATACACACACTGACACACACACACAGACACACACACACACACACTGACACACACTGATACAGACACACACTGATACAGACACTGACACACACACACATATGCACATTGACACACACACACACTGACATACACACACACACACACACTGACACATACAGAAACACTGACACACACACACACACACATACTCAGACTGGTGGCTACCACCAATACATACATTAAGGAACCTACCATCAAAACACGCTCACACACACACAAGCTGACACACACTCACATGCTCACACATGCTGACGCACACACATGCTGACACACACACTGAGGGGGGGGGGGGGGGGGCTCCCTCCTCCCACTGCAGCCAGGAAAGATTTCCAGTGTAAGTGACAACTGTGGCATTATCCCGCTTAACGATAAAAGGTTACATTTGAACCTAAGATATTATATTCTGTACCATCCGATAAGTACACAGTCAGCTGGGAAGATCTGAGGCTGCCCCATCTGATGACACACACACACAGTAACACACACACACACAGACACACACACACAATAGCTCACACACACACAGTAACAGTCTGGGTGTTGACAACAGACAACGGTCATTACCATGGAGACGTGGTGATGTTCTCTGATGAGGACGGAAAGGCCTCTCCCAGGGGGGAGTAATAGAGAGCTGAGCCAACAGGCTGCATAATCAAACCCGGAGTGGTCTCTCCAGGTACAGCCTGTCTGGTCCCACTGAGTTAGTCTGCTAAGGGAGGAGTTGGTCTGAGTTCTGATGACTCACTGGGTCTGTTACAGTCTACAGACCAAACACAGACGGCCTTCAGAGCTGGGTGAACTCACACAGGAGTCACAGAAAAGCACAATCAACGAAAGGATAAAGGAGATTATGGAACACAACTCTGCTTAGGAAATTCAACCAATCAGGACTGACATGCTCAGGGTTAGTATATGACACATACCACACACACACACACACACACACACACACACACACACACACACACACACACACACACACACACACACACACACACACACACACACAGCGATAGCTTTAACAGCTGTTGTGTATTTATTTATTCACTTTATTTTATTTATTTAGGCCTCTATATTTATCCATCATACATGCTGTTGTAGTATGAGGAGATAATACAGACTAGAATATGATCCCTGTCAGTGAGTCAGAGGGAAGGTATCACTGGGAATAGAAGAAAAAACCCAGTGTGTGTGTGTGTGTACTGCATGCCTGTGAGCATGTGTGTGTGTGCGCCACTGAGCTTAGGCTACTCGTGTGTGTGTGTGTGTGTGTGCGTGTGTGTTTACGAAGTGTCTTGACTGGGATTCAAATAATCAATCGATGAGTAACCCTTAAGCGTTGTTTTCCTGGCCTCACTGTAGCAGCAGCAGCAGCAGCTAAACTCTTCCTGCTCTGGAATCTGCTCCCCCCCCCAACAGAGCTAGTACTGCTGCTGCTGCTGCTGCCAAAACCTTCCCAGCGCCAGAAGGGATTTTAGGAAGCGGGTGCGGGGGAGAACAACACAGCTGACCTTTGATCCCAGCGCGCTCACTTCCCCTCCTTGGGAAAAAAAAAACAAAAACGGAAAATCACTTTGTTTTCTGTGATTACAGCAGTCAGATCCTTGCAGCGTTATTTCTGTGGAGAATGTGTGTGTTCACGTGGTTCAAATGTTTTCAGGATGACATAAACGTCGGATTTTGATGTGGCAAATAGTCAGACGTTGTTGCCTGAATGCAAACAAGATCTAGGAGAAGGTAGGATTTTTTTTTTATTTAAATGTTTTGCTCACTTAAATAGGAGGCAATACTATAGGCCTTCATTTGCAGTTTGTCATACAAGATAAACCAAGATGAACATGATAAACAAATACATATATTTATTTCCTCTTTCCAAAATGTATATTTTCCTTGTAAACTGTTATTTACTTTAAACGTGATAAATATACACAAAGTAAAATAAAGCAATTATTTTGATATATAAAACGGTATTTTCCCATAAACTCATACAATCTTTTCTGAAAAGGGTAACAAGGGTACGACCCTCAACAAATAATTTCCGAGGCCTGTAGAACTGAAGCATTTCAAATCTCACCTGTCTCCCAGGGTTACAGAGGACCTGGAGGAGGACCACGCGCCTGTGCCTAGCAACCAAAGCAGTTCACGTTGATGGGTGAGCGCGTGGCCTCCGCGAGACCGCAGATGGCTTAGTCAAGCTTACACACTCAGTCTTAGGCCTAAAACCGTGTCAGAAGTTTAGAAACAACTTTGTCTCAGTTTATGAGACACACGATTGGTCTTGTTGTTAATCCAATTGCTTTTATAGGCTATACAAATACATTTAGATCTTATTAGATTTTATGGAATATTAGCATTCTAAAAATGAACTAATATTGTTAAATGTGTGATTTTCTGTCGCTTCAGGGGTTATAAAGATGGATTTGAAAAACGGTCTTATATGTAGACATTTCTAGATAATGCACTAGTATTTTATCATCAATAGGGGGCACAATTATCTTTATTTACCGCAAATGTACTGTCAATATTAACTAAGCCCTTTTTCCATTGTTTTGTCATACTGGAATTTATTATTATGTATTTTATACATATTTCATCAAAAGAATTACTCCTCAAAAATGTAGTCGAGTAGAGTTATTTATTTGTTTAATTTGTTGAGTGGAAAAATACTCAACAATACACCAGTAAAGGCAGATCTCCTATCATACTTTACAAAAGTACTAAACTGACATACGTAACTGATAAGGTTGATAAGGCTTGAGCATTTAGCATTTATTCTGGCAACTGATGGTATTATGGCGCATGAATGAGTAGAATCTGAGAGGTGGGGGGGGGGGGGGGGGGGGGGTGGGGGGGTCCACCCCATATCTCTGTCACCATAATAATTCATTTCCTTTCCTCTGCTAAAACAACAACAAAGTGAACAACAGCAGAGATAATATATTCAGTCCAAAAGTGTGTGTGTGTGTGTGTGTGTGTGTGTGTGTGTGTGTGTGTGTGTGTGTGTGTGTGTGTGTGTGTGTGTGTGTGTGTGTGTGTGTGTGTGTGTGTGTGTGTGTGTGTGTGTGTGTGTGTGTGTGTGAGAGAGGAGATGTGCAGCCAAGTGAAACAGCATCACACCCCGACAGGGAGAGGCTCAATGTCACTCTGCACGGCGGAAAGAAGAAAAACAAACAACCAGAGAAGAAGGCAACAAGCAGGCGAATAATAATAATAAAATAAAAACAAGAACAAAGTTTTAACCGCTCAATTTGAGTTAGGTAAAGTTTAACCAAGTTTTAAATAATAACTTCACATTTTGAGAAATGTTGAGCGCGACTCTCGTACTGCTGTGTCACATGGATGAAATACATTTGCAGAGGACCAAAACTGTCTTAACCGTGCAGAAGAACTACATGTTCGTGTTTTATCAAGGTCTCCATTCACCTTGGCCACTTAATGTGTAGAAGAACCATCAAACCTCGTGCTGCCAACCAATTCCCCCGGCCTTCATAAGGTTTCTGTGAGTACTGAAGGCTTTAATGCAGCCGCCATGCTGGATGTTCCAACCTGTTGAATAACAGACACAAGTGCACTCAATTGCTCACGTATTCAATTCAGTTTATTATTTTTTTTGTGGTAGCAATTTCCAGGTTTTCTTATGTTCACAAATCCATCATTGCCATCAGCATCTTCATCTTTCTTCATGGAAGAGGTAAACATGTGAAATGTTTGACCCTAAAACCTGAAGATATATTTTACCGCGTGGCCTCCTTGCGTTGGCCACCCACGCATCTTAAATGACATGTATCCAGTTCCATCATTCAACCTTGATAAATTTAACACAATAGAGAAGGGTTTGGATTGGGTGTCTGACTGTACCGTAGATGTCCTAGACATGTTTAAACCTCGGCCATTTTTTCTTTGCTCTCAGAGCTTTTTTGTCAAGGCCACTAACTTTCTTCAACACGTGTACCAGTGGTGGAAATACCATGATGTTGGTTGTTGTTGTGAAACTAGTTGGAATTGGCTCACAGCTTTGGCAAGGATCAAATGGAACGATCTTAGAAGTACGGAAGGTTTGACGGAGAAGTCGAATCCTTTTTTCCAACAGACAATGCGTCTGGTTTGGTCAGAAGGTGTTTAAAGCATTGATTGGCCAACATTCTAGCTGCTTCTGAACCAATCATATCATCCTTCATGTCTGCATTGTGTGTGTCATGTTGGCGTGGAAACCTGTATAGGAGGGCTGTGATTGGTCACAAGCAGGGCCCCATTTAGCTGTATCTTGTGTTGGTCTCATGAACATGGGGACTTTGTGCTGAAGCTTTGCTGGTTGGAAGGGGAAGGGGAGGGAGGGGAGGCAGAGGGAGGGAGGAGGGAGGGAGGATGGAGGGAGGGAGGGGGGGGGGAGGAAGAGGAGCAGATTGATAAAACAGGTTAAACACTCTAAAAGTACACGATTGAGTTCCTTTTAATACAGACTACCTTATTTTGTTGCTCAACACACTCAATTTCATGTTGGCATGATCGTACACCTTTCTGAAGGAAAAAACCCCCGAATATATTCAATTTGTCTGCTTGTGTTACTCGGTGAGACAGACATATAAATATATATCAAACGATGTCATCATTTCAGGTTTTCCCAGATGAATGTGACGTCTTTCATGATTGTTATTGTATCAGGAACATTACAGCATATTGACCCTCATGCTGTTTTCAGCCTGCCTCATTTATCAAAGCTTGTCTTCATACGAGGTGAGCGATTCACTCAGAGCACCAGCTATCTGCTACATTAGATGATTTGTGTCTTTATATATATAATAATAAACATATAGAATACAGACTAGACTGTCTGTGAAAGAACACAAAATAAGGATTTTATTTATGTCTGGAAGAGGAATTATCTGCCGTTTTCGATTTGGCTCAGTTAGATTAGACCTTTAGACTGTGAATTATGAGGTTGCAGGTTAAATCTTACTATAGTCTGTTGCTTTGAATGAAAGTGCCTCCGAGATTAACATTGTTATTATGACCACTCACAATTCTGATGGTTTGTTGCTTTCATGTACATTTCCAGTTAAATTAGCCTAGGCCTTTTGTCCACGGTAACGTATAAATAACGTTAAAAAACGAGCAGATCTGAAGAGCAACCTTACAGTGTTTTTAACAACTTCTACACACAAAGTTTATTCACATTTCTTCATTCCCTCTCTTTTTACTGTCTCAGGGTCTTGTCCAACCGGCGTTGTCAAGGAGATGTCAGAGATGGTTTTTGTATGGAAGCTGGTTCGCTCATTCCCGAGGTGAGGAGGGAGTTTGAAGAGGAAGATCATCACACTGATGTGATGGAGCAGAAAACATTTAACAGACAAAATCTTTTTTTTTTTTCCTCTTCCTTTCAGAGCGTCTGTGCTTCCTGTCCACAAGCACCCATCCATCAGAGAACCTCTGGCTTTGTGAGTATGAGAACGGAAGAATTGGAAAAAAAATAAAATAATACATTTTATGAATTCAGATCCACAGAGCCAAACTGAATAATGGAAATCAATGAAATTTTTACATAGACTAAAAGTCAAGAGTTCTTCCCTCATTAATGTTGAAGTCTCTCTCAGGGTTGAGCAGAGGTGTGAGAACACCTCACAGATTCACTCTGGACGCTCATCACGTCCTCCTAATGTCTTCGCTGCTACAAAAGATTCGGTTGGAATTTAAAAAATAAAAACTCTCCCACAGTAAAGCTGTAGTCCACGCAGCACAGCCTGGATGTTGGTCAACATTGACGAACGTATCACGCACAATAAATAAAAGGACTGAAAAGGGAAAGGATTTTTAAAAGAGGCTTTCCTATTTCTGAAAGGACAAATCGTTTGAAGGTTTTGATGAATGCGTTCCTTTACGTTTTTGGTTGAATTTTTGAACGCGATTGTTCTCTTCGCTTCATGATCAGTGCAACACCAAGGTTATCAACATTCAGCAGGGAGAATTTTCGGACAGAATTAACTATGCTGAGATTTTAATTAAATGTTTGAATATGATTTCCGTTGAAGGACTGACCACAGTATTGTTCTAATGGAGATATTCCATTGATGAACGGGCTGGTTATTCTTTCCAGTGATTTGATTTAAAGTCGACATGATTGAATCCAAGCGATGATAACACGGTGTAAAAGAAGATACAGTGATCTGTGTCTCTGAAGCTGAACAAGGTGTGATGCTTTCTATTCTATCTTCCTCTCTTTCCATCCTCTCTCTCTCTCTCTCTCTCTCTCTCTCTCTCTCTCTCTCTCTCTCTCTCTCTCTCTCAGTCTCAGTCACCATTCTCTTGCCTATTCTTTGTCCCTCTCCCTCCATAAACTCGTTTTCTTCTATCTCCCTCCCTCCCTCCCTCCTTTCCCTCCCTCCCTCCTCTCTAACCTGGGGACAGATTACTGCCTCCCTGTTGGTTCCTCATCATGTCCACATCCTGTTGTTCGTCCCAGTGTCGCCCTCTCAGGTCCAGGGACACTGGGGAGGCCTCGCGACCCCTCACCTTTGACCCCTGGTGGACAATACACCAGGAGCCCCTGACCCCGGCTCTGTCCAGCCCCCACCACCCCTCCCTCCCGCTGCTCTGATACACTGGAACCACATGGTACCTGCTCTCAGTCAGAGGTGCTCAGTTCAATTTCAAGAAAAATACATGTTTTCAGAAGGGGTAATTACAAAATGTGTTCCTATCTCTTACGCCCCTCCCTCCCTCCCTCCCTCCCTCCCACACAAACACACACACACACATTTGTACATTGTACAGTCAGGAAGATTTGCACATCAACTGACACTTTACAACCCAAATCTCTCTGCTCCTTAACAATATGCTAAGTTCTGCTTCTCCCTGTTTTTGAAGCCTCAGCAGGCGTTGAATCTGACACTTCAACGAGGCAGAATGAGATCACACGCCTACACCTGTCCATCCGCTCGCTACAGAGCAGCTCACACACCTGGATTCTGCCCGCAAAAACAAACAACTCATAAACAAACAAGAAACGAAAGTCGCGCGATCCTGCTCGGAGATCTAACGGATCAAACACTTCAGCTGCCCCCTCTCACCTGCCCCCCTCTAACCTGCCATCCTCTCAGGCCACGACTCACACCGGATAAGAGGCAGTCCAACATGGCCGCCGTTGAAACAATGGCTGTTGTGAGTTTGGAGAGAGGCTGAGTGGTACTTCTCTCCCTGAGAGGCCTGTCGCCTCCTCCCCCTCTCCAGCTCCCTGCTGGAGCAAAGACACAGGAGGCGTAATGACTGTTTTTAGAAGCTCCACTTCTTGCTGATGAAGAGTAATTCTTCTCTCTGCTGGGAACGCTCCTTAACTTCCTCTCCGGGAGATTGAAGTGGATAACGAGCGCTGTTGAAAAGTAGCTTCTGGAAAGAAAAGAATAAAAAAAAACAACCAAAAAAAACAGTCCTAACTTTGGCCAAACTCCCCTCGCCACTGCAGCCTGCCACACATCCTGAGCGCTTCAGGAAACTGTGGGTAAAGTTCAAACCGTTAACAAACCGACACAAGATGGAGGCCTGTGCTAGTGTATAATGAGCGGCATCAGTCTTCACTAATGTTCAGCTGACAGGAAGTCTATGCAGCACACCGCCAGACTCCGCCAGCGGTCTGAGGAGCGAGGAGCGAGCGAGGAGCGAGCCAGGCGCCCCGCGGACGACAACGGTGACGACAAACAGGAAGCAGGGGAACCAATTAGTTTGGACAGCTTCTCTCTCTCCTCGAAACTCCTCCAGATCGTTGGCACGGTTTCCTCCTTCGAAGCTGAGCAGCGTTCAGGAGTGAACAGGTAACAAACTGTTTGTTTTCCTTGTTTCCTGTAGTTATTTCTGAACCAATGAGATTCAGTCGGTCCCTGAAGGAATTAAGTATGTATGTATGCATGTATGTGTGTGTGTATGTTGAGTGTGCTGTAACACATGATATTAACATGGTGTTGTAGGAGGAGGAGTAAAGGTGTGTGTGTGTGTGTGTGTGTATCATTCAAAGTAATGCATGTAATGGAAAAAAAAATAAAAAATAATGAACACGTTCATATATTCAATGTCATATGAATGAAATAATACTCTGTTAACTAACGAAGCATCATTGCTTCTAAAGTGTGTTGCAGTTGTGGGCAGCAGGGTTTGAGATGGAACATCATGCATGCAGACTGGTAGCTGTTGAATCTGATGGAGAGTGAAAATGCCTTCAGGCTGTTCTCACTGTGAATCATCTGTTCCTACCCAGGATTCACCCCCTATCTCTCTCTCTCTCTCTCTCTCTCTCTCTCTCTCTCTCTCTCTCTCTCTCTCTCTCTCTCACTCTCTCTCTCTCATGTGCCTCTCTCTATGTCTCTCTTCCTCTTTCTCCCCCTTTTGCTGTCTCGTTCCCTCTCTCCACCCCTCTCTCTCTTTCTCGCTCTCTCTCTCTTAAACACTCCCTCCCTCCCTCCCTCCCTCCCTCCCTCCCCTCGCCCCCAGTTTTCCAAGTCTCTGTTATTGATTATGATAATTCACCACCACATCCAACTAAATAAATGTATCATTCTGCATGACCGTGTGTGTGTGTGTGTGTGTGTGTGTGTGTACACTGACGGTCTGACGGCTCGAGTGAACCACAGCCAGTGGGTGTTGACTCTCTCCTCATCATAGTCTCTCCTCAGCCTGGTCTCTCCACTGTCAGGACCTCTCCTCCCCTCTCCTCTCCTCCAGGGGAGGGTGGGGGGAGAGGAGAGGGTAGAGGAGGAGAGGTGGAGAGGAGAGGGGGAGGACAAGAGAGGAAAGGGGTGGAGAGGGGAGGGGAGGGGGCTGGAGGAGAGGAAAGGATGAAGTGTTAGAGAAGGCCATGAGAAGGAGATTATATTTGGTTGTGAGGGTTCGTCTGTGTGTGTGTGTGTGTATGTGTGTGTCAGCATTTCAGTGTGTGTATAACCAGGTTTGTGTGAGTGTGCAAGTGAGTGTGTGAGTGTGCATGTGAGTGTGTGTGTGTGTGTGTGTGAGTGTGTATGAGTTTGTGAGTGTGTGTGTGTGTGAGAGTGTGTGTGTGTGTGTGTGTGAGAGTGTGTGTTTCCCAGCGCAGCCTTCAGGCTCCTCCGGGCGTTAGACTCAGTGAGCAGGTGGAGGAGTGTCCAGACTCTATGTTGTGACGGCTCCCTGTCCCCTGCTCAGCGGCTCCTGTTTGTCAGAGGCCACAGAGCGTGGAGAAGGGGGGGGGGGTCTTCAGAGGGGGGTGGGGGGGGCGTCTGTGGAGGGGGGTGGGGGGGTGGGGCGTCTGTGGGAGGGGGGGGGGCGTCTCTGTGATCATTAGGATTCACAATGGCTTTGACAGCAGGACTCTGGAGCGATGGACACTGCATATTTAGGCCCAGGGACTTGGTTGGTTGCATGCCTGGATACCTTCCACCTCCCAGCCCGCCCCCCCCCCCCCCCCCCCCCCCCCCCCCCCCCCCTGTCTGTGAGCTGTTTCCATCCCCGAGACAACTTGATACTCCCATGCGTGTGTGTCCGTGTGTGTGTGTCAGTGTGTGTGTGTGCTGTGACAGACACACTGTGGTCAGGTACATGCTCAGGACCTGTGTGTGTGTGTGTGTGTGTGTGTGTGTGTGTGTGTGTGTGTGTGTGTGTGTGTGTGTGTGTGTGTGGTGTGTGTGTGTGTGTGTGTGTGTGTGTGTGTGTGTGTGTGTGTGTGTGTGTGTGTGTGTGTGTGTGTGTGTGAGTGTGTGAACTGTACAGGTGAATCTATTTCCTGAGACATCGTGGTTCTGGTTGAATACAACTTCTCTTTTATCTGGTCATCAATTTTTCATTGATCACCTCTTTCAGAGATGTCCACAGACAAAGGTGTCATTGATCAAGTGCTTTCATGTGTGAAAACATGTCAGACTGAGTTTTATTTAGTTCAGTCTCGATGAATGTTAGATAATGAAAAGAAATGGTGACGTGACCAAAGAAATCCTTTTAGTTTGCTAGTTCTTTCTCTGCCCTGAGGCACTGGTCTGACATCTGTGTGTGTGTGTGGTTTCTGTGCAGGTGTATGTGTGTGTGATGTGCGTGTGCAAGTCCACAGTGTGTTTACACACTCCTAATGTGTGTGTGTGTGTTTCCACAGTTAGTGGCTCAGGTGGTCAAACACACCTTCCAAACAGGCCCTCACATCCTCTGGGCCCTCCTGCAGATCGATCCCTCTCCCCCTCTCCTCTCCCTCACCCCCCAGCCGCCCCCTCCCCTAGCAGCAGGGAAGGGAGGCAGGGGGGAGGGGGGGTTCACCTGGAGAGGATCTCTTTCATGACTGGGGATGATGGCAGCCTATACTGGTGTCCTGAGGTCGTGACCTCTCAGCCCTGCTGAGGTACATTTCACTGTGGCGATCGTCAAGTAACGAGAAGAGGGAGAGGCTGGGGGGGGGGGGGCGATGTGACGACGAAGACGTTCAAACGACTTCTTGTGTTTGTGTCCTGGTAACGAAGTGGTTTGCGTTGGTTTGTTTTGTCACAAAGTTGAACAAAGTTGGAAAAAAAAAATATATATAAATGCTTCGCTACTCATCCTCAGTGTAAACTTTAGTTCCCATGTGAAATTCGTCATAATTTTAAGACCAATAAGATTTATTTTAGAACTAATTTTTAACTCAACGTTTTGTTAAATGAAAAGCCAGAGGTCAAACAGTGAATTAAATAAAGAATAAAACTTTGTACTTTTAAAGGGTATGAAGACATGGATTACTCCTTTGTACTCCGTCCTAACTGAATATTCAGCTGCTGGGTCACACCATGTGACCCCTCTATAAGTAGGTTCAAAAACCACAATTAACAACTGCCTCTTTCTTTTTTTAACACAGCAATGCACAATACCTAAATTAGTGTTAATTATGTTTTGCTTAAATCAAATTATTGACCTTTTACCTGTGCATATGATGTCCAGCTTCGGTCTGCTGAATGGAACAGGATAATCAAGAGTGAGGGGTGGGGTGATGGTGGGGATGGGTTTTTTTTGTTGAGCAGTTGTTGTTTTTTTTGGGGGGGAGGGGGCGGGTTGTGGGGGGTTGTTGGGGAGTTAGGGGGGGTTGTTGGAGGTTGGGGGGGGGGTTGTTGGGGCAGGGACGTTTCTAGGATTGAAAAAAATGGGGGGCTTAGCCCCTACGGATGTGTAATGTTTGGACTCATTTGGGGCTGCGGATATATCCATTGTTTCAGACAGTTCATAGATTGGTTCAATCAGAAAGAGTGTGATTTGTATTAAAACAGAAACGCACTCACATATGTAGCATGTTAGAAATAACTTGTCCATGTGTAAAACAATAGTAAAAACAAATAATCAAATAATTATTTGGGGGGGGCTGAAGAACATTTTAGGGGGGCTTCAGCCTAAAACAGGGCTAACGACGCCCCTGGTTGGGGGGATTGTTGGGGGTCTCTTGTGCAGCCTGGACGGCCTGTCTGTCAGAGAACACACATGGGGAGAGGATCAGGCTGTGTGACAGTTCTGTAGTTATGGAGGCTTCACCATGGATCACTGGTGCAACACTCACTACTGTGTCCCCAGAGAGAGAGAGAGACGAGAGAGAGAGAGAGAGAAGAGAGAGAGAGAGAGAGAGAGAGACAGAGACAGAGACAGGAGACAGAGACAGAGACAGAGAGAGATAGACAGAGAGAGACTAGACAGAGAGAGATCTACATATATATATAAAGAGAGAGAGATAAAGAGAGAGAGACATTTGTGGCACAACACAGGATGATTTACCAAATGATCCTTTTCATCGTGTAGTTTTAATGGTTTGGGACAATTCATCAGTTTCAATGAGAAAACAATTTATAGAAAAATACTCTGAGATGAAGACAAACATCAATGGCAGACCTACAATAAAACTAATTCCTCGTGGATTAATGCGCCTATTTACATACGTTTCCCCTACGAGAGAACACCCCCAGTTAAAAACACACATAAAAACTGTGCTTTTTCCGCGCAATTTGTTCAATATAACTGTTGTGGATGAAAGCGAAGTGTTCAGGGGAGCTCGGGGGACGCAGAGCGGAGGACTCCATTAGAATATATCACCGCCGTACCAAGGACCACTTTGCACATCTCTCTAAATGTATTATATCTCTTTTCTGCAGAGACGTGACAGCATGTATCTTATGATGTAGGTGTTATGACGATTCCTGGGGTTGAAACAGTGGCTCCGGACTGTGCGTTTGAAGCGTGAGCCTGGGGTAGTTTTGGGGGGGGGGGGGTGGGGGGGGGGGGGGGGGGGGGGGTTAGAAGAGCGTGAACCAGCGGTTTAACTGCTAATAAAAAGGTATTTTAAGAGGATGTGATGGATGAGGACAAAAAGACTCCTGGATTAACATGACCATGGGAGGGATGTTAGCATGACCATGGGAGGGATGTTAGCATGACCATGGGAGGGATGTTAGCATGACCATGGGAGGGATGTTAGCATGACGTGTGTTTAGTCTGGGGAGGGATGTTGCTACTGTACGTTACAAACACATAGAACAGGATAGAAAGTATAGCTTACTACACTCTCTCTCCCTCTCTCTCTCTCTGTCTCTCTCTCTCTCTCTCTGTCTCTCTTTCTCCATCTCTCTCTGTCTCTCTCTCTCTCTCTCTGTCTCTCTCTCTGTCTCTCTCTCTGTCTCTCTCTCTGTCTCTCTCTCTGTCTCTCTCTCTGTCTCTCTCTCTGTCTCTCTCTCTCTGACCTTTTTCTATCTCTCTCGTTCAGTCTGCTAAATTTTACATGAGTGCCCCTAGCTAGGATCCTGTAGCGCTGTTTACTGCCCCGCCTGCTGTGGACGTTACAGGAGACACGACACAGACACCCTGAGGAGGAGGAGGAGGAGGAGGAGGAGGAGGAGAGACCAGCCAGAACAGGAGAGACCAGCCAGACCTGGAGAGACCAGCCAGACGTGGAGAGACCAGCCAGACCAGGAGAGACCCGCCAGACGTGGAGAGACCAGCCAGACGTGGAGAGACCAGCCAGACCAGGAGAGACCAGCCAGACCTGGAGAGACCAGCCAGACGTGGAGAGACCAGCCAGACCGGGAGAGACCAGCCAGGCCAGGAGAGACCAGCCAGACCTGGAGAGACCAGCCAGACCTGGAGAGACCAGCCAGACGTGGAGAGACCAGCCAGACCAGGAGAGACCAGCCAGGTCAGGAGAGACCAGCCAGACCAGGACAGACCAGCTAGACCTGGAGAGAGCAGCCAGACCAGGAGAGAGCAGCCAGACCAGGAGAGAGCAGCCAGACCAGGAGAGACTAGCCAGATCAGGAGAGACCAGCCAGACCGGGAGAGACCAGCCAGACCAGGAGAGACCAGCCAGACCCGGAGAGACCAGCCAGACCTGGAGAGACCAGCCAGGCCAGGAGAGACCAGCCAGACCGGGAGAGACCAGCCAGACCAGGAGAGACCAGCCAGACCCGGAGAGACCAGCCAGACCTGGAGAGACCAGCCAGGCCAGGAGAGACCAGCCAGACCTGGAGAGACCAGCCAGACCGGGAGAGACCAGCCAGACCAGGAGAGAGCAGCTAGACCAGGAGAGAGCAGCCAGACCAGGAGAGACTAGCCAGATCAGGAGAGACCAGCCAGACCGGGAGAGACCAGCCAGACCTGGAGAGACCAGCCAGACCTGGAGAGACCAGCCAGTTCTGCTTCAACCTGGCTGTGTTAATATTCTGTCTGAAGTGAAGGAGACTAACGAGGTCTGTGATAAACTCTGAACACTTCACACACGTTCATCAGTTAATGTTCCGAGTCGTGTAAATGTTCCATATTCTGACCACAGAAATACACACAGAAGCACACTTTCTATATTTAGGATCTGTACGCTGCTTTTGATCAAACTGCCAAATGAATCAAATGAAGAATTTAACGTTAGTAATCAAACAGTTGATCGATGTTTGTGAACTACAATAATGATGCAATTCATGTCGCAGGTAGGTCTGATACATGAAGCCAATCATCACAAGAATGACCAGAATTGACGACAAAAGCCACGAATCTGAAGCCATTAGACGTTATTCCAAGGTTTTTTTTGTGCGTTTCCTGTGATGCGAAACAGTTGCTTTCCCAAAAAATAATCAAAAGACCGCTTAGCACAACTGAAATGAAAATACCCAACGAGATCGGTCTTTTGACAGAATACTCTCTGTACAATAAGCGCTCCCTGTGAACATGTGGGTCCATATTAGGGATCATTTGTGACACGTTGTTCAGTGTGACGGGTTCAAAGTGTCGAACGGTGAACGACTGAACAGACTTCAGCGAGGAGCTGCAGTTTCTAAGCAGCACATTTCATTATCCTCCCGGTATTCAGGAAGAAATGGCTTCTGGGATAGAAAACCCACTGGTCATTTCAGCGGTTTTTCCAAAGTCTTTCTTATCTTTGAATACTTTCTTTTGTTGTTGCACACTCTCTGTAATCTTGTCTTTTTATACGGACAAGCGTTTGAAAGTCTGAAGTCATTTCAGAAATCGATTAGACGGCACACATGGAGCAGGCTTCCTCTGGAAGGACTCACTGCCGTTTTGAAAAAGGTCTTAACAGGGAAATAAGTCTGTAAATACAAACAAGTGTTTATACAGAAACTCGCTGCTTCCTGATTATTTTGGTAAAAAGATTTAAGGCTGCTGTGTCTGATTTTTTACCAGAAAATCACAGTTGACAAAAACTGTTGCATGATCTTCAGTTTTGCTACTGACAGTAACTTAGCCAAAACTAAATAAACTAGCAGGTTGATTACGTGAAACATAAGTGAACCTCGTTTCAATAAATGTCCTCAGTAATGGCGATCTAAAGCAGCTTGACCTGTGCTGTCGTCTGATTGGAGGAGGGCCTGTCTGGATGGTCTCAGTCTCACAGGTGTCGATGATGACACGATGCTGTGCTTGCATCAGGACCGGTCAACAGCATCCTTCATTAAGCTGCTGATATCTGATTGGATCCATCCAAGTGAAGCATTACTGAGCAGGAAGAGGATACCTGAGGGAGACACACACACTCACACACACACTCACATACACAAACACTCACACACAGACACTCAAACACACAGACACACACACACACACTCCCCTCCCTCCCTCTCACTCCTTCTCTCACCCTAATTTTCTCTCTCACTCACTGTCTCCTCTCTCTCCCTCTTTATGTCTCTCTCTGCCACCCATCCCCTCAAACACACACACAGACTTGCACATGCTTATCACCATGGTGATGAGCGTTAGCTTGGAGATGGTAGCTAGCGTTGTGGAGGTGTAGCTGTAAATAAGATGCAGGTATGATGTCAGTTCTTAATGACTGTCATTAGGACGGAGCGCTGATTGAATTCCATTTGGTAGACCCGTTTGAGACAAATTAAATACTTACCATTGAAGTGAGGCTGTTGAACATTCAGGCGCTCTTTTTTCAATGACAGCTTGTATTGATGTGTCAATATGATCCATGGATGTAGCCCTTCACAAACACACACACAAACACACACACACACACACACACACACACACTAACACACATACTAACACACACACACACTAACACACACACTACCACACACACACACACACACGACCCTCTTCAGTCACATCTCATCTAGTAGCACACACTCACACAGACGCGCACACACACACACACACACACAGGCTAACACACACACACACACCCAGGCTCACACACACACACATACAGACACAGACCTGAGCCTCTGAGAGTCAGACCCACACCCCACACAGAGTGAGACCCAAACCCCACACAGAGTCAGACCCACACCTCACACAGACTCAGACCCACACCCCACACAGAGTCAGACCCACACCTCACACAGTCAGACCCACACCCCACACAGAGTCAGACCCACACCCCACACAGAGTCAGACCCACACCCCACACAGAGTCAGACCCACACCTCACACAGAGTCAGACCCACACCCCACACAGAATCAGACCCACACCCCACACAGAGTCAGACCCACACCTCACACAGAGTCAGACCCACACCCCACACAGAATCAGACCCACACCCCACACAGAGTCAGACCCACACCCCACACAGAGTCAGACCCACACCTCACACAGAGTCAGACCCACACCCCACACAGAATCAGACCCACACCCCACACAGAGTCAGACCCACACCCCACACAGAGTCAGACCCACACCCCACACAGTCAGACCCACACCTCACACAGAGTCAGACCCACACCTCACACAGAATCAGACCCACACCCCACACAGAGTCAGACCCACACCCCACACAGAGTCAGACCCACACCCCACACAGTCAGACCCACACCTCACACAGAGTCAGACCCACACCCCACACAGTCAGACACACACCCCACACAGAGTCAGACCCACACCCCACACAGCCGTTCTTCCAGGATGTGCTCTCAGTGGGGGCAGACCTCAGCCTACCAATATCCTCAGAGGGGATTTGTCCAGAACCTAATCAATCACTGACAGATTAGCTCCAGAGCCACTTCCACAGCCATTAAAGCAGGACAAATGCAGAATTGCAACTGAACAACTCAGAGTTTTTGAAGCCAACATTGGGACTTCCTAGTTATTTGTCAAAGTCACTGGTGCCGTGTTGCATGAGTGGATCTAAGAGTGTGTGTGGCTCATGCAGCAGACAGAAGCGAGGTGGCCAAGTGTGTGTGTGTGTGTGTGTGTGTGTGTGTGTGTGTGTGTGTGTGTGGCACACTCAGTGTGTTGTGTGTGTAGAACAGACTATACTGTATGTGTCGTGTGCAAGCTTGTGTGTTTGAGTGTTTGTGTCTGTGTGTGTACATATGCACGTGTGTGTCTCTGGGTGTGAACGTGTGTGTGTGTGTGTGTGTGTGTGTGTGTGTGTGTGTGTGTGTGTGCGCGTGCATGCGTGTGTGTAAGCGGATGGCTGGCTGTGTTGCCATGGGCCCAGTGGAGTTATAGTAAATCACATTGCCTTTACGACCAGATTTAGTAGCTTATGCTCAATGGGTTCTGTTCAATCTAAGGCTTGTCCCATCAGGGTGTGAGGGGGGCCTATAAACACACCAAGAGGAGAAGCCGTCTCTCTCCTTCCCTCTTCATCTCTCTCTCTCTCCTTCCCTCTCTCTCCTTCCTTCTCCCTCTCTCTCCTTCCCCCTCTCTCTCTCCTTTCCCCTCTCTCTCTCCTTCCCTCTCTCTTCTTCCCTCTCTCTCTCTCCTTTCCCCTCTCTCTCTCTCCTTCCCTCTCTCTCTCTCTCTCTCTCTCTCTCTCTCTCCTTCCCTCTCTCTCTCTCCTTCTCTCTCGCTCTTCCTCTCTCTCTCCTTCCCCCTCCTCCTCTCATGCTGTCCTCTCCTGTAAACTAGCAAACAGTGACTGGGTTTCTCTCTCTCCCTCCATCCCTCTCTCCCTACCTACCTCCCTCCCTCCCTCACTCCCTGTTTATCTCCCTCTGTCTCGATCTTTCTCTCTCCCTCTCTATTTCCTCCCACAGGACTGAAAGCTTGGAGAATGTTGTTTTTTTCCCATCATGCCCCTCTCCATGCTCACCCAGGCTTTGTGTTCCTCATCAGACTCCTTGATGGAGCGCTTGTCTTTATTTCCTGTTGTCGGTACGCTGGAGGTGTTATTGTCAAGGGATGTTTCTGAATATTCTTTTCATATATTTATTATGTGAAGCAGCTATATTGTGTTTGACGTTTTTGTCTGTCAATAGATATTGTAGGTTAAATGTTTGTAATTATTTATAAATTGTTAAACCAAATAATTTATGTGACTTGAATACCAACATCAAGGCAAGGATGTCGTCGTTTGTATTTTTGTACTCCTCTTGTACACATCTGTTTGTGTGGAATATATTAGCACATTTTAAAGATTTGATCTGTTTAATAGACTCTAAAATCTTTCACACAGATAGATTGTAATGAGAGCTTTGATTTATCAAATCAAACTATGTCCTTGCAGATTCATTACTGATTTATCAAACTCTTCTAATACTGTCAATAAGAAAACAGCTCAGTGTGTTTTTCAGTCTCTTGTAAAAAATAATACAAGTCAGTGTTTGTGTTTATTGTTGTTTATTGTTGTTGTTCTAAAGAGATCAGACCTCATTCTCAGACCCTGAGGTTGTAATCTACCCTGTGATGTGATCACAGACCCCTCTCGCTAACCTCAAACACAACAACAAGAAAACTGCCTCAGTGGGTGTGTGTGTGTTTAAGTGTGTGTGTGTTTGTGTTTAAGTGTGTGTGTGTGTGTTTGTGTTTAAGTGTGTTTGTGTGTATGAGAGAGAGAGTGTCGGTGGTGTGCATGTCTGCGTGCCTGTTTGATAGTGTCTGTGTGTGTGTCTATGTGAGAGTGTGTGGTGTGTCTGTGTGTGAGTGTGTGTGTTGGTGGGCTTAGATTTTTCTATAAACCCCCTCCTATTCAATTAAGAGTCAAAGCTCATTACTGAGAGACGCACACCATTAGCTCTGAAATAGTTAATGACTTCAAATCTATTTAGATTAATGTTGCTGTTAAATCACAGCTATGTCGGCTGAAATAGCACAAGGTACATGCTAACTCCTCTAAACACACACCTAAACACATACTAAAAACATGCACCCAGCACTCAGATAAATGTATTATAATACTCCGAATTAAATGGATAAAGGAATTCATCTAATGATTAATTAAAAAAATAATTCAGACAAGCTCATCAACCTAAAATCACAAACAGAAGAGGGAAACATCATTTCCAAGTGTTGTTGAATTTTCATCATAGCTCAAGTATCCTCTTACTGTTTGCAAACTAGATGCAAATAACATCTCTTTGTCCTACGTACAGCCTGCACAGCATTTTGGGCAATATGTTAAATTAGGAGAGCTTTAAGAACTCGAGTTCTCATTAATACTCATCTATTAGTCATGGTTTCCAAAGCCAAACACTGAACACTGGAAGGAATGTATCGATTTGTTAATGGGGTTGTACTGAACATGCAAAATCCCAGATGCAAAATAAAACATAAGTTTGTATGAAGTATTACCTCAACAAGTGGGGTACGCCTCCAGGTAACAAGATCCAGCTTTGGAATCTTTATTTTATTATTCATTGTTCATGTTCTAACCCACCAACATGATTTGAATATGGGTGATATTGCATTATATTTATGAAATATATGAAATATGAAAAATTAACGTTCAATATATTTATTGTTATATGCTCTTTATAATTATTTCTCCTTTTAAGTACAAACTAAATATTCTAGAAATTAAATTATTAGTAATGAACATAAAAAATAGCTCTATGTTAAATGTATCCCAGTTGATAGTGTCTGGGCCTCATGAAGCAGCACCTCCACAGGATGTTCTCTGACTGAGAGGAGGTGAGGCTCAGGAGAGGAGGTGAGGCTCAGGAGAGGAGGTGAGGCTCAGGAGAGACGCCACTGAGCCGAGCCGTCTGCACACGTCCACAAAGCTGCTGCAAGGACAAAGACCCTGCTGCAGAGAGGGTGTGTGTGTGTGTGTGTGTGTGTGTGTGTGTGTGTGTGTGTGTGTGTGTGTGTGTGTGTGTGTGTGTGTGTGTGTGTGTGTGTGTGTGATTAGATGTGTGGGGATGTTTGTGCGTCCGGTAGTCTACTCCAGTAGGAGTGTGTGTGTCAGGGAGTACAAGGTGTGTGTGTGTGTGTGTCTGGGCGTCCTGAGCATGTGTGTGTGTGTGTCCGGGAGTCCAAGGTGTGTGTGTGTGTAAATCCCAGAGCAGCTGGACTCCTCTGACACATAGCTGCTCACAACGTAGAACAAGTGACACCCCCCTTCCCCCACCCCCATACCACCCCCTCCACTCCCCTCTACGCCACACTTTCTCCTCTCCACATCACTTCCTGCAGCAGCTCTACAGAACCATCCGAGACCTCCGTTAGGAAAAAGGCTTCTGCTCAATCCTGAGGAAACAGACCTAGAGAGAGAAAGAGAGAGAAAGGGGGAGAGAAAAGGGAGAGAGACCGAGGACTGAAGCGAAAGGGAGAGAGAGAGGGACAGAGGATTGGAGCGAGAGGGAGAGATATAGAAAGAGAGAGAGAGAGAGCGAGGACTGGATAGGCTGTGGGGGCTGGGCTGTGGTGCGGTCTGTGAAGGGGGGTGGGGGGGGGAGTGTGGGGAAGTGCTCCAGGGTTAAGCATGCTCCAGGGACCTGGACACCCAGAAGACCAGAGCACCAGAGCACACCAGCCCACAGCAGCCCAGTGGAGCAGGGAGACCAGGAATGAGGACAGTGGGACACGGATGTTGTATAACGTACATCCTCAGATCATGACTTGATGGCTGGTGGAACTTCTATTTTTAGGGACCCTATAGTGTGAGAGGGTTGAGGAGGGGGCTTAGGGGGCGGATAGGGGCCTCCAGGGAGACAGGGGGAGGGGCTTTGTTAAGTCACCTGGATTCTCTGCTGTGGTTGGTTGGTTGATTGGAAATAGTTTAACCTGTGGTAGCACAATGCACACACACACACACACACACACACACACATGCAGAGAGGACCAAAAACAAACGAGAGATCCGAGATCTTGGAGCTGATGAAGATAGAGTGAATGTCAGAATGAGGTTTATTCGCTATGCAAGATTAACAAACATAGAATTCACTGTCGTAGAAATGAGTGTGTGTGTGTTCGTTTGTTATTATCTCTGTGAAATTATTCATCGTACATATAAGTTATGAATTAAATGTCTAAATGAGATAACCCAGTAGTAGGTTGCAGCTATTTGAGACAGTGAACTTTAAGTGACAGCTGTTCCTTCTTTGATGTCTTGTTTAAATCTGTTCTCCCTGCTGATGCTTTGATAACTGGGACGTTTCCATTATAATTAGGACTCCAATTGCTAATTCGACATTGGTGCTATAATTATCATTGGAAGATCCTCCCCCACCGCCAGCACAGTGTGTGTGTGTGTGTGTGTGTGTGTGTGTGTGTGTGTGTGTGTGTCTGTGTGTGTGTGTGTGTGTGTGTGTGTGTGCGTGCGTGCGTGCACGAGAGTCCACGCTCGTGCGTTATATACCGTATGCCACATTGCCTGTTTTCTTTAAATGTCAAAATTATTTATATGAAAGTTTTACTACTCCAAGAGTTTCTAAATGAGAGTAAATTATATGATTGTGTGAGGAAAAAAAGGATTTAAAGCTAAAAAATAAAATTTAGAGGTTTAAGCGGAACTTTGAATGTTGGGGTCGCTTACTGACACACGCATGCGCAGTGTGAGGCGGACTGGTCAGTGTGAAGCAGCTGTTCCAACATGGCAGAGGACTGACTCCTCTGTGGTCAGTGCTTCCTGCGCTAACTGGGAATGCTTTCAAACCGCACACCGCCGCACTTAAACAGAGAAGACTGAGGATTGACGTTCCAGAACCAGGAGGACCTGCAGCACACAGGTGAGGGAGTGTGTATGTGTGTGTGTGTGTGTGTGTGTGTGTGTGTGTGTGTGTGTGTTTGTGTGTGTGTGATCCTGCTGTCTGCAGTTAGAGCAGCGGACAGAGGGGCTGCAGGATCAGGCATCATCTAAAGAGGCTGTTTCCTTTAACAGCGATGAGAATGGAAACATTCCTGTTTGGGGAACAACATTGAAGTTTCTTGGTGAGGATGTTTATTAGGCGCGTGCTGGAGCGTGCTGTGCTGCACGGTACCGGAGCCTGATCATCACAGCAGTTTAACGGCACTTTGAACGGATTTCTTGTGTTTGCTGGGATAATAACAGTATCGTGTGTGTGTAGGATAAGCAGGTTTAATGTCATAGTTCTGGTGATATACCGTCTAAAAGCAGGGCTCGAGAGGGGGGTACAGACTTGAGGCAAACACCGGGGGAGGGGGGGGACGGGGGAAGAGGGGGGGATTGATCGGGGATCAGAGCCACGAGCGTTTAGTTCTCCTCGAGCTCTCATACCACTTCAGATGGAACGAGATTACAAGCCAGCGCGCGATCATCGGCTGCAAGCGGGTGAAGCATGGTTATCAGCTCCCCCTCCTCCCCCCTCCTCCCCCTTCTCCCCCTCCTCCCCCCTGCTCCTCCCCCGTCCTCCTCCTCCCCCCTACTCCTCCTCCTCCCCCTCCTCCCCCCCCCCCTCAGTCAGTATCCCCATTCAGTAGCGCTCAGCTCCACTCTCCTAATGATGCTCAGAGGTTAGAGGAGTTTTGAGGAGTGTTGAGGCTCCTGCACACCTGAAACACCCCAGAACAGACAGGAAGGGTTTAAAAACACACCTGGAAGATTCAAGTGTTTCACCTGCGTGTTTCCAATGCTCTCCCCTGTGTTCCCCCTCTACCCACAGAGAGACATGATCAGCAGCAGCAGCGGGTCTTATGGTAGGAGCCTTTAAACCTTCCTTCCATGTTTATTTCATTTATCAGATGTTGTGAGTCTGTGATGTGTTTGTATTGTGCAATGTGCTCAAATGCCGTTTGGGGACAATTCTGCTGTTTGTGTTTGTGCGTTTGTGTTTGGCTGAATCGATCTTGGAATGTTCTTTGACTTCATATATTGTTTATATTTGAGATTCTTGGGTCTCATTTCAGGGCTGAGGTTTCATGTCATTGTAATGGGAAACTATACTGCACTATCTTCTAACTGGAACCGTGAACAGTTAAGGAAACTTGAAATTAGTAGGTAAATTAATGTAAATTAACCTACGTTTTACACCTTAAAAAAATAAATCATAATTGCATTCTGTCGCGGTCATGATATTACTAGATATACAATAATAGGTGTCTAATCTCAATTTAGATCATGATTGATGGGATATGACTAGTCTCAGAGTAAACACACTGTTTTGTAGTGATTTAAAACAAGGATTAATTGGAAATACCTGAATTCATCATTTTGGAATTATGTATATATAATTTTAGAATTTTTATTAAATGTTATACTTAAGATCAGCATAGTCTAATTGGCAATTTATAACCACCACAACACACCTGCTAATTTGTATAAAATGTGTTTGAGACAAAACTGACATTGAGATAATTAATATAATTAAAACATTTTTCCTGTGCAAGTCAGTCGACATGAACATTTAACTATACAAGCTTGTAAAGGCCTTCAGTTAACCCCAAAAATAGAACATTTATCATGTCTGAAAAACCCTTTTAAAATGAATGTTCAAAAACAAGACTTAGAATTTTTGTTTAATGTCAAATAATATACAATTGTTTTATCAACTGTATTTTTGCTAACTTGATGTGGGCTGGTTTTAATTTCATAGTTTGACATATTTTGCTTCAATATTGTTCGCATTTGATGAAATGTTAATAATATGAAACTAATATGGTTTCAGCATATCTAAAGGTATATCTCTCTCACACACATACAAGTCTTCCGCTTCTCTCTACATGTATATTTTTCTCTTTGTAAGATGTGCGTTCACTAACACAAGGAATGACACATCTCCTAATTTCACTGTTTACTTGGTATAGAGACCTTGTCTCACACACAAGCCAGGAATATTTTACTCGCCATCTCTCAGATTCAACACTTTGAACGTGAATATGCAGGAGGAAAACCAGATTAATTGTGCTCATCTGTACGTAGATCCACATTGTAATATCAGGTTGAATTTACATTCAGGACCATATATATTTTTTTTTAAGAAAGAAAATAAATCTATTTGTGTGCTTTTAGTGTTTGTATGTGTATCCTGAGCTTCTGCCAGAGGTCAAAGGTCTTCTCCGTGAGGGATGTGATGTGGAGGTGGACATCACAAGGCTGGCTTCTGTCCTTCTGAAAGCCTGTCAAGGATAAAGACGCACGTCTGCTAGACAGCGTATCCAAACATGTCATTTTTAGTACGTATTTTAGGTGCAAGAGCTCTTGTTCGATTGCTGCATCGCAGACTGAACGTGTGTGAGTGTTGGTTGTGTGGTTGTAGTTCAGCGGTCTGTCTTGTGTCTTGTGGTTGTGTTGCGGTTGATGTTAAGCGTTGAGGAGCAGAGGTGGATAGTTTTAGACTCCATGTGGAGTTCAGACATGCAGATGCTACTGCTGCTGTGATGTGTTGAGAACTGTGTGTGTGTGTGTGTGTGTGTGTGTAAGAGTTTCTGCATGTATGGATGTGTGTGTGCGTTTTTGATTTCCATCTTTTCGAAGTGTTTGCTTGTGCCTGGATGGATATACCGTATGTATGCATTTATGGGTGTGTGGGTGTTTTATCTTTGTGTATGTGTGTGTACCAGCGTGTGTAGGTACCAGCATGTGTGTGTACGTGTGTGTACAAAGTACAACCACACATTAGACTCTCCTAGACTCACACTAGACTCCTGGCTCTCTGCATTTCTCCTCCTCACCTCAGACTACACCTGACAGCGCTGATGAGCCCGGTCATTACGCTTCATTTGACATCTTTATCTGAAAGCCTCTAATATAGACGCTCAAAAACATCGTAACAAATACGAGAATAAGAGGCGGTTGAAGAGGATCGTGTTGTGAAACATGCAGCCTAATGCAGCCTCCTCACCTCACACTTTTATTTACCCAGACTGGTTCCTGAAACGCTTCAACGACGAGAGGAAGCCGTGCGGCCTGTCGTACCCTCAGGGGACGAGAGAAAGAAATTAGCCCTGTGCTTTCTATCAGTCTGTAATGTTTACCATTAAAGAAGCTGCTTGTCCTTCCTCCAATCACTGCCTGGTGCTCGGTGCGGGCCTGTGGGATGCGTGTGTCGCGGGGATGTAAGGATGAAGGATTCTGACGTACAGGAACAGAGACAGCAGTCTGCCTCTCTAGTGGCCGTGTAGCTGGAGTGTTGCTGTCTGAATCTTCTGATGAAGGCCTGTTCAAAGGACATCCAGGCAGAGTTGACATCTTTTAGCAAATATGTTAAGTGTTGTCTTTTGTGATCTCTGCTCACAAAGCAGAGCTGGACCTCCAGGGAGCTCTGATACATGCAGATAGAACAAATTCCCGTTTCTGAGTGGTTCTCTCCCTCTCTCTCTCTCTCTCTCTCTCTCTCTCTCTCTCTACCCCTCTCTATCTCTACCTCCCTTTCTCTCTCTGTCTTTCTCTATTTTCTTGCCCTCTCCTCTTTCTTTCGATACCCATCTACTTATCATCCTCTCTCTCTCTCTCTCTCTCTCTCTCTCTCTCTCTCTCTCTCTCTCTCTCTCCTCTCTCTCTCTTCCCCCCCCCCTCCCTGTGTCCCCCCTCTCTTCTACACTCTCTCCCAGACAGCCAGAGTGTTTGTGGCAGCAGACTGGCTAGTCTCAGTCTGTCTTGTGGTTTGTCTACTGACAACTCTCTGTCTCTGATCTAAGTTTGAGGTGCAGGAACAGCATGACGGCTGCTGCAAGACGCTGAAAATCCTGGACATCTCGTACCCTCCTCCCCGTCAGTCTCTCTCTCCTCCTCCTCTTTGGCTCTCTCTCTCCTCTTCCTCGCTGTCTCTCTCTCCTCCCTCTTCCTCTCTTCCTCCTCCCCGGACTCAGAAAGCCTCATCTGAAATACATGTTCACTTGTTTTTGTTCAGAAGCAGTTTAGTTGACATCCTGTCTGTGTTGTGTTGTGGTGTTTGCGCTACATTATGATGACAGTATTTGCCATGTGTCTTTCTGGCGTGTTTTAACTGAGAGGGTTCAGGTACGTTTAACTGTGACCGGAGCTCAGGGGTGAAGTATGTGACTGTAAACCAAGAGGTCACAGGTTCAAATCCCTCCTTGTACTTTACAATCCTCGTACTTTGTCCTCCTTGTTAGAAGTGTCTGTTAAGTGCACACAAAGTGGAGAAACTATGTGAGCAGAGTTATTTTAGAGGCGATTTACAGATTATGTGTGCAGTGTGGAAGATACAGCTACCAACCTTCTGATTCAAGATCAGTTCAGCAGAGCAAACGTCTTCCGTCTGATGGGATCTCCCCCCTCCCTCTCCCCTCTAAAGAGGACTTTCCACTCTGATCATTCAAACGTCAAAATTGGAATTTAAAGTATTAGCTTCGCCTGGTGGATTTTGGAGTACTTAAACTGTTTGAAGTTCCTCTTAATCAAATCAAAGCTTGAGGGGGGGGGAAGAAATATATTTTCCTTTCTTTTTCTGAGCAACGCGTTGTCCATTTGTAATTTTAAAGAGGTAGATTTCACCCTGTATGTTAGTCTTCCTATCTCCACCCCCTCCTTCTTTTCATCTCTCACATATTTAAACAGTTGACTGACTTCGGGGGAAAAGTTAAATATGCTAAAGACTTGATTTAAGCTAACTTCCTCTCCACTTCATTAGACCCCAACAGGCACTCGCCACAGATTATCCCGTACATTGTGCTTTCATACTGGGCCTCACGCAAGTTACTGCCGTGAAAGTCTTAAGTTAAATTGCACATTGATGTGCATAGTGACCAATGTTCTCTTATGTCTGGCAATAAGGAAAGAAAGAAAAAGAAGTTTAAAGACGTTGCTGGAGCAAGAGAGCCTTTCATGTGTTAGTCTGCCTGTGTGATCAGAGGATGTGTGTAGGTCAGGAAGAGGCAGAGAGGCAGGGCTGTGGAGAGAGAGGCAGGGCTGTGGAGAGAGAGGCAGGGCTGTGGAGAGAGTGGCAGGGCAGTGAAGAGAGAGGCAGGGCTGTGGAGAGAGAGGCAGGGCTGTGGAGAGAGAGGCAGGGCTGTGGAGAGAGAGGCAGGGCTGTGGAGAGAGAGGCAGGGCAGAGAGGCAGGGCTGTGGAGAGAGAGGCAGGGCTGTGGGCAGAGAGGCAGGATTGTGGAGAGTGAGGCAGGGCTGTGGAGAGAGAGGCAGGCCTGTGGAGAGAGTGGCAGGGCTGTGGGCAGAGAGGCAGGCCTGTGGAGAGCGAGGCAGGGCTGTGGAGAGAGAGGCAGGGTTGTGGAGAGCGAGGCAGGGCTGTGGAGAGAGAGGCAGGGTTGTGGAGAGCGAGGCAGGGCTGTGGAGAGAGAGGCAGGGCTGTGGAGAGAGAGGCAGGGCTGTGGAGAGAGAGGCAGGGTTGTGGAGAGCGAGGCAGGGCTGTGGAGAGAGAGGCAGGGCTGTGGAGAGAGAGGCAGGGCAGAGAGGCAGGGCTGTGGAGAGACAGGCAGGGCAGAAAGGGAGGGCAGGGAGGCAGAGAGTTTAGCCATCTGGAGAAGAGCATCTTCAGTCCAGTAAGTCACTGTTCAGCATATTCCTTCATCCAGCACTGCAAACCTGCATGTGTGTGTGTGTGTGTGTGTGTGTGTAAGAGAGAGCCTATGTGTGTGAGCCTGTGTGAGTTTGTATGTTAATTTGGCAAGAGAAAGTATGTGTGTGTGGTATACCCGCGTTAAAATGTGCGTCTATTTGCCCCAGTGTGTTTGTGTGTGTGTGTGTGTGTGTGTGTGACAGCTTGGCAGGCTGCCAGGGGATGGGCACAAAGGACCTTGAGTGGCTGGGCGTGCTGTGGCCTGTCTGCAGCACACACACACACACACACACGGACAGGCAGACAGACAGACACGGAGGCTTCTGGAAGCGTGCACATGGTCAGGCTGAGCTGCAGGAAAGCAGAGGAGTCGAGGGGGGGGGGGGGGTAAGTGTGAGACAAAGATAGAGAAGGAGTAAGGGAGTAAAGCAAGAACAACAAGAGAGAGGGAGAGAGGGGGGGGAGGGTAAAAGAGAGAGAGAGCTAAACAGGCACTGCAGGCTAATGTTCCCAAGCCACATCCCTACAGTCTATCATATCTATTTATCTCAGATTTATAATTTAAAAAAAAAAAAATATATATATATATAATTACGACGAAATATTTCCCAATCTAAATGTCTGTATGTAGTTAGCTGCTGAAGGGTCTGTTTCTGTCCTGGCTCTGTGGTGGAGGGATACTGCGCTGTGCAGTGGTGAGGTGTCGGTTGCCAGGTTTGGCCAGGTGGATGGACACCTAGAGGAGACAGTGCTAATGATGGCATGGACTGAATAATGAGGCTCTCTAGTCCCAGAGCTGCACCCGCCTCTTAAAGCAGCCTCCATGCATTATCCATAAAGGAGACGCTCGCATGGTATTGACTTCTGAGTGGGTGTCTGATTGTCGGAGGTTCGTTGCGTTTCAGGTCAAGCAGGCCACTGCTGTTTGCTAGCAGGTTTACCTTTAGTCTGGGGGTTGTGATTAGCAGCAGAAAATCCTACTTGTTGGCATCGATATCTTTTTCTTAGGTTGGTTCAGTAGAGGCATTTTGCAAGCTTGGCCAAATTTGGTAAGAGTGTGTGTGTGTGTGTGTGTGTGTGTGTGTGTGTGTGTGTGGCAGGCTGGATGTTTGTGTGTGTGGCAGGCTGGATGTTTGTGTGTGTGGCAGGCTGGATGTGTGTGTGTGTGTGTATGGCAGGCTGGATGTGTGTGGCAGGCTGGATGTGTGTGTGTGTGGCAGGCTGGATGTGTGTGTGTGTGGCAGGCTGGATGTGTGTGTGTGTGGCAGGCTGGATGTGTGTGTGTGTGTGTGTGTGTGTGGCAGGCTGGATGTGTGTGTGTGTGTGGCAGGCTGGATGTGTGTGTGTGTGTGTGGCAGGCTGGATGTGTGTGTGTGTGTGTGTGTGGCAGGCTGGATGTGTGTGTGTGTGGCAGGCTGGATGTGTGTGTGTGTGGCAGGCTGGATGTATGTGTGTGTGTGTGTGGCAGGCTGGATGTGTGTGTGTGGCAGGCTGGATGTGTGTGTGTGTGGCAGGCTGGATGTGTGTGTGTGTGGCAGGCTGGATGTGTGTGTGTGTGGCAGGCTGGATGTGTGTGTGTGTGTGGCAGGCTGGATGTGTGTGTGTGTGTGGCAGGCTGGATGTGTGTGTGGCAGGCTGGATGTGTGTGTGTGTAGCAGACTGGATGTGTGTGTGTGTGGCAGGCTGGATGTGTGTGTGGCAGGCTGGATGTGGGTGTGTGGCAGGCTGGATGTGTGTGTGTGGCAGGCTGGATGTGTGTGTGTGTGGCAGGCTGGATGTGTGTGTGTGTGGCAGGCTGGATGTGTGTGTGTGTGTGGCAGGCTGGATGTGTGTGTGTTTGTGTGTGTGTGTGTGTGTGTGTGGCAGGCTGGATGTGTGTGTGTGTGTGTGTGTGTGTGTGTGTGTGTGTGTGTGTGTGTGTGTGTGTGTGTGTGTGTGTGTGTGTGTGTGTGTGTGTGTGTAAGTGAATATCCTCCTCACACTGTTGACCAGCTCAGTGGGGTTTCCTCTTCCTCACTCCCGCCAACATACATTTATCCTTTTAGTCGCTGCGTCCTCTCAGCCAATGAGGGCCCTGGGAGGTCCAATGACATGGTTACTAATGTGTGCTTTGGATAAAGGAGCAGGATTGTATCCATCCAAACTCATAAAGAACCCTGTATGATTCGGCCATTGTCCTCAAATCGGTTTGCTTTTCACCAAGAACTCCCATCTCGCTGCAGCTTAAGCTGCTCTGAGGCCGACACATTCAAGATCCCCTTTTGTTCGATTGAGGGAAGCTGCCAAGGAGGGAGAGGCTGAGTCCTGTCAGGGAGGGGGGAGGGAGGGAGGGGCAGGGAGAGGGGGAGGGAGGGGGGGAGAGAGAGAGAGCGTTGCCAACTGAGACTATTGAAACAAGTCAATGGGCCTTTCATATTTAAGGAGAATTACCCCAGATGCCATACTGTTGGCTCAACAACACTGCAGGCTTACAACAAGGCTGAGATTGTAACTGGGAAGAGAGCTGGGAACACATGCTGACTGATGAGGAACTGGAGGAAAGCTGAGAAATGATCATCCGGTCAGAGTGCTGCTGTGTGCGTTTATCTTCAAACATGGCAGGTCAGATGTTTCATGGTGACTCCGTATCTTCGTCATAATAAACCTCAAACTTGTTGCTCCCAGTCTTCCTGTGGCTGATATTATTCCATAAACATCTTTTCCCGCCCCTTTTGAATGCTGGATGTTTAATCATCTTTTATTAATCATCTTTCTCAGCATAATCAGTCTCCATCTTAGAGCTTAATTAAGGCTGCGCTGAATGTTTATTCTAACGTTACGGTCTGTCAAACACATCTGCGATAAAAGGAGTTTGAACCAGAAGTTACCGCAACACACACACACACACACACACACAAAAACTGGCAATGACAACATTAGTGAGGTGCAGTCTCAGTGTCTCTCCAGTGTCCTTCCTGTCTCCCGCTAGCAAGCGAGTCTCTCACACACCGATGATCATGTCATCTTCTGTCACACACACACACACACACACACACACACACACACACACACACACACACACACACACTGAGCGTTAATCACGGCGAGGAATCTGTGTCTGAAAGGCTGATCAAATTTATTGTTTGGCTACCCGGGACAGTAATGGGTGTTTAATTACTCAATAAAAGCGTTTTTATAGATTTCCAGGCCTCCTGTGTGCCTGGCAAATGGTATTGATCTGGACTGAGGGCCGCAACGTGATACTGAGGGAGGGAGAATTAGAGACACTCACCCGACGCTGCTCTCTCATTCATTAGCAGCGTGAGACGGCGAGGCTGGTTAAAGCACAGCAGCGTTGAGGCAGGGCTCAGGGAGGGACTCTTATTCTGGAGACGTTCAGGTGGTTCTGACTGCGGTGGTTTGCAGGATGATGTTGGGTTTTGGTTCTGCCTGACGGATTCTGCAGCATGTTTGATGTCCGTCTGTGTGAAAGCCTTAACTGTGTCTGTGAGTGTAAGATGACGGCATCCCCTCCCTCTATTCTGTAATGGGATTAAATCCTGTCTCCCTGTAAAACTATATTCTAAGGGGCGGGCAGGGGGGTGGGCGCGGGGGGTTCAATCCCACTGCAGATTATACCAGCGTGAATTAAACATAGGAGAAAATGGTGAATAGGAGATTATAAAAATCTTCTTTTATCCGAGTGATGGACTGGTTCCTCTCTCTCTCTCCCTCTCCGCTTCTCTCTCGCTCCCCCTCTCTTTCTCTCTCTATGTGAGCGTGTTTGGTTGTGAATGAGTGTGTGTGTGTGTGTGTTTAGTTATCCACCTTCATCACTATATTAGATCGAGACAGAAGGACATGATGCACTTAGAGGCTCTTGCAACATAGCTGGACCTTCTGTCATCCACAACAGAAGCTTGTTTCATCCAGACTCTACGGTTGGTGAGCAGATGAAGGGACTGTGATGGTCCCCCTCTGAGGGGCCCTGGGGCCCCGGAGGCCCTGAGGAGCCCGCCAGGCTGTGGACAGATGTCAAGGGTCCAGAGCACACGAGTCATGTGACTGGTAACAGTGGCGCGCACAACCAGGAAGTGTGATTTGTTGAGAGGGATCGGTGGAAATCGTTTTTGAAGATGTGTGTGTGTGTGTGTGTGTGTGTGTGGGGACGTCCTTAACTCTGAACTCACACACACACTCCGACCCCACCCCCCCCGACACACACACACACACACAGCTGCCTGGGTGTGCTGTGAACCAGTGGGATATATCCTCTGAATTTGCAAGGGGACAGGTCTGTTGGTTAAGGAATCAATGTGCTGCCTGTCCACACCATTAGGCCGACATGGAGGACAAGCAGGAACATGAGGAGAGCTAATATAGTTGGTTCTTTTAGATGCCGAACGCATAATCTGTAGAATATCAGTTGTTGTTTTTCCTTCTCCCCTCTCCCTCCCTCTCTCTCCCCTTCTCTCCCCTCCCCTTCTCTCCCCTCCCCCTCCCCCCCCCCCCCCCCTCTCCCTCCCTCCTCTAGTGTTTGGCTGGACTCGGTGGATGAGTTCTTGAGAGGTTATTGCTTTGAGGAAAGTGGTTGTGTTGTGTTGTGTGGTGTGTGTGTGTGTTTGTGTGTGTGTGTGTATGTCGGAGGGTGGCAAGCGTGTGGACAATTTTGTGTGTATGTGAGAGAGAGAGAGAGAGAGGCAGATGAGAGGGAGAGAGACAGAGAGAGAGAGAGCGAGAGAGAGAGAGAGAGAGAGAGAGAGAGGAGAGAGAGAGAGAGAGAGAGAGAGAGAGAGAGAGAGAGAGAGAGAGAGAGAGAGAGAGAGAGATTGGAGGGTTGGAGACACTCACAGAAGTGGAGCAAAGGATGGAGCTAAACTAGGCCTGGGTGGACCACATGTACACTCTATAGTATAGAGTCTATACACACATGCACATACACACACACACTCACAAATACAAACACACTCACAAAATGTGTCATTTTAAAGAGCTAGACTTTCCTCTTTCTAGTTTCTGCTTAATGTACTTGTTTCAAACAATGTGTGTGTGTGTGTACACCACGTGTGTTTGTGTCATGGTGTGTATTCATCTTACAGGATAACTGTGATTCTAGGGCAGGCTCCTGGTGTAGATAACTGTACAAGTGAATATGATTACAGAAGAAAAATCTATATATGGTGACACACTTCTGCTTGATGTCACCTGAGTCGTGTGTGTGTGTGTGCGTGCACGTGAAGGCCTGCATTTAGTGCACTTACATGTGTGTATATGCCTTTGAATTTAGTGTGTGTGTGTGTGCGTGCGTCACCTCAGTCATATGAGAGGTGTCCCAGGTTGTTAACTGGACAGCATCTGCTGTCAGCCTCTCTCTCTAACTCTATTAGGGATATTATTGATTGCTCATTATTACTGTTCCCTGAAAGATGAGCTTCCCTTATGACCACATTAAACATGCTCTCTCTCTCCTGCTCTCTCTCTCCCTGCTCTCTCTCCCGCTCTCTCCAGCTGTCGCCAGCCCACAGCCACCTTAGCGCGTCTCTCCTCAGAGACAGACCGGATCAAAGCAGCGAGACGTTTTGTCATCTACCCTGATATTTAGTTGTACCGTCTCAGTTCCTTTTTTCGGTGTGTGTGTGTGTGTGCGCGTGTGTGTGCGCGCCTGTGTGTTTTTCCATCCAGGGGTAATGGCTTATACCTCTCGTTCCTCAGTAACGGGAATAGGTGAGAATTTGGTTGTTTTCCGTGTTTTGTCGACAACTTTGAGGAATTTTGAGTTTCCCTCTGGGCCCAGAGCAGAAGGGTGACCTCACCAAGCTGACTGTAACACTCCGCAGTCCTGTGGAAAAATAAGATACAAAATAACCTGTGATGTATCACCGGAAACATAACTAAGTCGGTTATGCTAAATAATGTGCAAACGAAGGAACTTGGTGCTGATTATAGATTCCTAAAACTTGTTTTTAAGTCTTAACGTGTGCAATGTGTTGCAGCACAACTTCGGATACGTTTCCAGGAACACAGAACTCTGAGAAAACATCTGTCATATCAGATGTCCTCCCTTCACACACACACACACACACACACACACACACACACACACACACACACACAGCGTTGATTTGAAGGACTGAAGACTGTTTTCAGTATTTGTTTAGATCAGGGGTGTCCTACCCTGGTTCTCAGGGGCCACGGTCCTGAAAGTTTTTGATGTTTCCCTCATAATGACCCTTCATTAGAATTAGATTAGATAAACCTTTATTTGTCCTCCAGGGGTGGAAATTGCAGTTCACAACAGCAGCAGGGTAAAGTACAGCACACAGAGTTGCAGGGTAATATAACAATACAAACAACGAATCAGGTGTGCTGGAGCAGGGAAACATCTAGAACCTCCAGGACAGTGGCCCCTGAGAACCAGGGTTGGACACCCCTAGTTCAGAGAATGACAAGCTGTCAGTTTGTGTTCTCTGAACACAGAATCACTACTGATGCTAACATCCAGAGCAGAGCCTCTCTGTTCGGGCCCCATACACTTGCTGCTTCTGATAAGTGTGTGGACTGAACTGTGCTGGGTCTGAACCTGTAGAGGCCGTCTCTCCTTCTCCCTGTCCGCCAGCACCGAGTTATGAATTATTCAGCAGAATCGACTGCGTCAGTTTGAGTCCGAGAGGCTATGATGAGATACGCTAGCTTTGGTATTCAGCAGCACAGACCTACTGGATGTCCTCACAGAGACAAACGTATTTAACTGTGACTACAGCAGTGTCTGTGTGTCTGTGTGTGTGTGTGTGTGTGTGTGTGTGTGTGTGTGTGTGTGTGTGTGTGTGTGTGTGTGTGTGTGTGTGTGTGTGTGTGTGTGTGTGTGTGTGTGTCTGTCTGTCCCTGTGTGTTTAAGTCTCCTAGCCTTCAGACTTGGGAGCTGAGAATCTCTCCCCTCTCAACTCAGCTCAATGTCAGGGATCGATGGGCGTATTGATTCACTGTTTGAGTGTTTGGACAACCTGTGTGAATTCCACCATAATGAAATCTTGACTGGAGTCACAGCAGAGGTATGTGTCCAAGTGGAATTGATTTAAAAAAATAGTCTGCATGTTAATATGTACATTCGTTTTTTTAAGCACTTTTCTTTGCGGTAGCTTTTGAATTTTTGTCTGATCATTTCCCGGCACCCTGGGTCACCATGTCCCCGGAATGTATCACACACTAACACACACACATTAACACACACACACTAACACACACACACACTAACACACAGGACAGCAGATATGTGCTGGTCCGATTCAAGGTTAAACAACCAGGTTTGCTTCCTTGTGTTTAGGAGGGTGTGGATGATCCTGATTGGATGTTCCTGATTGGATGATTCTGATTGGATGAATATTTACAGAGCGATGGGTAGGAGTTGTCAGCTGTTCAACAGGACAGACATGACTTATCAGGTGGCAGCTTTCTGTCTCTCTGCTAGCAGGGCTGTCTGTCTCTCTGCTAGCAGGGCTGTCTGTCTCTCTGCTAGCAGGGCTGTCTGTCTCTCTGCTAGCAGGGCCGTCTGTCTCTCTGCTAGCATGGCTGTCTCTCTCTCTGCTAGCAGGGCTGTCTGTCTCTCTGCTAGCATGGCTGTCTGTCTCTCTGCTAGCCTGGCTGTCTGTCTGTCTGCTAGCCTGGCTGTCTGTCTCTCTGCTAGCAGGGCCGTCTGTCTCTCTGCTAGCATGGCTGTCTGTCTCTCTGCTAGCATGGCTGTCTGTCTCTCTGCTAGCAGGGCTGTCTGTCTCTCTGCTAGCATGGCTGTCTGTCTCTCTGCTAGCATGGCTGTCTGTCTCTCTGCTAGCCTGTCTGTCTGTCTGTCTGCCTGCTAGCCTGGCTGTCTGTCTCTCTGCTAGCCTGTCTGTCTGTCTGTCTGCCTGCTAGCAGGGCTGTCTGTCTCTCTGCTAGCCTGTCTGTCTGTTTGTCTGCCTACTAGCCTGGCTGTCTGTCTCTCTGCTAGCCTGGCTGTCTGTCTCTCTGCTAGCCTGGCTGTCTTTGTCTCTATGCTCTTGTCATCTTTTAGCAGCTATAGTTAGCATCAGCTAACCCTTTGACAAGGAACTCTTCCATTTCACAGCATGACTGCTGTTTTAGACAGCATTCTCTCTCTCTCACACACACACACACATACACCCATACACACACACCTACAGCCACACACAAACTCATTCACAAATTGAGTCACTTTGATAGTCACGCCTGGGCTGGCTGTCTGCATGGGAGTCATGAGTCACACGCACACACACACACAAATGCACACACACTCGCTAGTGACAACAAACCTAGTGATGCATCATTGGTGATCTGCTGGTGTTTCTAATGACTGGAGATGGAAGCAGTGTGGTGTTCACTGATGTGGAACAGATTTCTGCTAAAGCCTGGATCACTTCCTGAATAGCACTGCTGCTGTGGAGAGGGCCAAGACTGTGTGTGTGTGTGTGTGTGTGTGTGTGTGTGTGTGTGTGTGTGTGTGTGTGTGTGTGTGTGTGTGTGTGTGTGTGTGTGTGTGTGTGTGTGTGTGTGTGTGTGTGTGTGTGTGTGTGTGTGTGTGTGTGTGTGTGTGTGTGGGACAAGACTGTGTGTGTGTGTGTGTGGGGGGGGTGTGTGTGTGTGACGGATAAGACTGTGTATGTGTGTCTGTGTGTGAGGGCGTAGACTGCATGTTATTGTGTGTGGTTGTTCGTGCGTATACCCAATATCAGTTTTGACTGCAGTTCGATTCCCCAGATCAATATTTTGGTACCCGACATTAAAAGCTTTGAAGTGATATTTGTGGAATGAGATTTGTGTGAATTTGTTCCTGATTTTCCTCTTTACTTCAGCTGTAAGTGCAGCATCCCACTGCATTTTTTGGTTGTTGTTGTGCTTGTTCACGTTGTGTGGATATTCTCCGAGTGCCGCATTAGAATAATGAGGGAGCATTCCCCTCCTCTGAGACTCTCACTGCCATCTCTGTAACGACCCCTGAATAGTTGTTTTGGATTAGCCATCAAAGTCTTCTCTCCTAGCACAGGGATAGATAGGTACTTCCAGAAATGAGTCACTTGAAAATGATCATCGCCACGTCCTATCAGATAATGGATAGCCATTACACCCCATGTTCTCTACCTCCTCACCCACACAACGCCTGCTCTTGAAATATGAGGCATCTACTGCGCTTAGCGAGCACTTAATGTCCGAAAGCACCCGTGTTTGTCGTGATTTACAACCGCGCCGGCGGAGGAGTGCGTCGTCGGCGTATAGTGGTATGTCTCGCTTGTTCGCTCAATAATTATCTCATTTTATTTACGTAGACAGACAGTTTTAGTTGAGAGGCTGAAGCTCTATTATCTGCCTGGCTGCTCTCCTGGCGAAACCCTCAGCAGTCACCGCCCACCCCCCCTCCTCCTCCTCCTCCCCCCTACTCCTCCCCCCTCTCTTCCAACCCCCCGAATTACGTCCTTCATGTCGAGGACTTTCCAAAGTTTCTACAATCGGCATCTCTCTAAGGAAAGCATCCTCGAAACAAGAGAGAGAGAGAGTGAGGGGGGAAAGGGCGGGGGGGAGAGAGAGGGGGGGAAGGAGAGAAGGGCAGAGAGAGAGAACGGTAGAGAGAGAAACAGTAAGAGTTTAAAACAATGGTTCAACATGGCGACTCTCCTCTGCTGGTAACCCAATCAATGTGGTTTCTTAAAGGATTAGGCCGCCTTGCAGAAATCTATTTTAATTACAAGACACACAGGTAAACAAAGTGGAGGTGGTGTGCAGATATGGATCCGGCAGTACGGGGGATATCAATAGCACCTAGCCCCCCGTTAACCCCAGGACAACCTACAGAACGCCCCTCACCATGACACCGCGGAGAACGTGTCGTCCCGGCGACCCGCTGGACAGGTCCGGGGAGGGAATGCCGATGAGGCCCTTTGAGATCGGCTCCATCTCTCAGACACCTTGGGCCTCGCCTGAGAGCTAGCCAAGCACAGCATGTACTGGGGGTGTGTGTGTGTGTGTGTGTGTGTGTGTGTGTGTGTTTGTGAATGAGTGTGTCTGTGTGTTGGTTTAGAGAGGCGCAGGTAGATAGAGGTCACCCCCCCCCCCCCCCCCCCCCCCCCCCCCCTGCTGAGGATCACACCAGCGGTGCAAAGCACCCTGGGTGTTTTGTAGCGGAGCCGGACGAGCAAGTGTGCACCGGCAGAAGGGAATTCTGGGTAAGATGTGCAGGAATGACCAAGATAAGGATGTTCAAGTCAGCCACCACCTGAATT
>CM059305.1:6425000-6455000 GCA_030340665.1 Neosalanx taihuensis
CTAGACCCTAGTACACACTAGTACACAGCACCTAGACCCTAGTACACACTAGTACACAGCACCATGCTTCTAGTATATTCTCCTCTCAGGATTCAGGAAGGAATCTCCAGTTAATGATAGAACCTTGAGGAGACAGCAGACAGGGGGAGTTATGGTAGCAAGGGGGGAGGGGAGGGCAGAGAGAAGAAGAAAAAGATGGGAATAAAGAAAAGGAGGAGAGGGAGGGGGTGAGTGAGGGGAAGGGGGTCAGGTGGAAATAGAGAGAGAGAGAGAGATCAGAACTCAGTCTGTGTTCGTGCAGCTGTGTTGAAAGTGACCGCAGAGACTGAAAAGAGAGAGAGATTTACTCGGTAGCAACACAGAGCTACTACTGCAGTGACCAAACGGCACAAGTCCAGTTAAACGTCTGTGATGGGGTTTTTTCCCCTTCAAACTCCTGAGATGGCCTGTATATCACCTCACTGTTACTAATATCACAATTATCTTCTGTAATTATTGTCTGCTGATTAATCTGAATTAAACTCAATTGAATCTGAATTCAACGGCTAATGTAAAACATACCACCCTTTCCGTCTGCTTGGTCTTCTCTGCATTCACACAACATTTGATATGGTCTCACAAACAAATGTTAATGATTTCTAAAAACGCTTTTGCACAAGATGCAGGAACACATCCCCTGCCTACCTACCCTGCACATCCTCATCCCCCTCCTCCCTCCCCCTCCTCCCTTCTTCTCCTCCTCCTCCGACACCTCCGTTCTACCGTTCATCCAAGCGCAACACAGTAACCCAGAAACACAACATCATCAACTCATTAAAAGGAGCGTCCCTGTTCAGCCTCATTCCTGCCTCCTCCGCTGTGTTTCATTGGCTGCTGAACGTCTCTGTCATTATGGGGGGGATGTGACAGCCTTGCCAACCCGAGCAGAGCTCCCCTCGGCTAAAACCTTGTAAATTAACACAATTAGCACATCGTGAGCTCGCTAATTAGCTGCTGGCGTTCTGCTGGTGGCGACTGGGGGAAGAGAAGAAGAGAGAAGTCTGGGGAATCCCCGTCTCTGTCACCAAACACACACACACACACACTTCTCGGGGGTGTGTGTTAGTGTCTCGAGTGTGTGTTTGGTGTGTGTGGATGTGTGTTTTTGATCTGTGTGTTATCTTTCTGTGTGTGTGTGTGTGTGTGTGTGTGTGTTGAAGCCTATACCACTCGTAAAACCACACAACAAAGCGTTGCCGTGGTGAAAGGAGGGCAGCGTTCAACAAGCCAGGCGGAGGATTTATGACACACAACTGAGACCGGAAAAGAGACATAAATCATAGCAATCGAGCTTCTAGTGTTTGTATGTCTCATTGTGTATTACTGTATCTCTGTGTATGTGTGTCAGATCTGTATCAGTGTGTGTCTGCAAGAATGAATGTATCTTTATCCATGTGTTTTTGTCTGTGTTTATTTCCATGTGTGTGTCTGACAGTAAGTGTGCCTGTCAGTAAGTGTGCCTGTATCCGGATGTGTGTGTGTGTGTGTGAAATCAAACAAGGTTCAATCTACAGTGACGCTCCTGCGATTATGCTGGACGGCCTTTGATAGAGTCATGCTTTGATAGTGAGATGACTGTGTGTGTGTGTGTGTGTGTGTGTGTGTGTGTGTGTGTGTGTGTGTGAGCGTGTTTGAGTGTGTGTGTGATGCCGTGAGGGGATTAAAGGGAACAGTGGCTCTTGGCTCTCAGAGGAAACAAAAAGATTGGTCCAGGGGAGTGAAGTGTGAGAGTGTGTGCGAGTGTGTGCGAGTGTGTGTGTGTGAAAGAGGGAGATGGAGGCAAGAGGAGAGAGGGATGAAGACAGGATGGGTAATGAGAGAACGATCAGGAGAGAGAGGGGGGGAGGAAGAGAGAGGGGGGGCGGGAAAGAGAGATAGAGGGGGGGGAGGAAGAGGAAGGTAGATGAAGGAAGGAAGGAAAAGAGCATAAAGTGAGTGAAAGGCAGCCTTGAAACACACGGAGTTGCAATTCATATCCAGCTGTGACCCGTGTGTGTGTGTGCGCGTGTGTGTGTGTGTCAGCACGTCGTCTGTGTGATGAAGGCAGCCAGGCGATGCCGGCGGGGGGAGATTGCTTTGCGGCTCTCGGGCGAAGCCGCTCTTTCAAACCCATCTCCGGCCTGGGCCGACATGAGAGAGGGATTATAGACTGACCTGTCCTGTCTGTGTCAGTGGTCTGTGCTGGGGAGGGGGGGGTTATTTCAAACCTAAGCAGACACAGCAGCCTAGCAGGACTGAAGCCTCCTGTGGAGCACCTGTGTCCTTCATGTGATCTGTTGTTGTGGATCACCGAGGACAGAGCAGGACTACAGAGGCTCCACACCACACTCCAGATGACCGCACTGTAAATAAGCTGAAGTTCTGCTTAGACATGACGATGATGAATAGGTTTAAAGGGCAGTTGGCAGTTTCAATTAAAATGTAAATTTCGGCCCCAAGTGTTATGTTAAAGTCACATTAAAAGGCGATTTTTCAACAGTTGATTCATGTTATAATAATTAGGGATGTCAAATAATTTGAAAATATTTATTTAGATCAAAAAGGGTTTCAATTTAATAAAAAAAAAGCTTCTGAATGTCAGAATAGGTGATTAGCAGTTTACACTTTTGAGCTAGAATTGCTATTAGGATTTTTTGTTGTAGTTTTTTTGTCTCATATTTTCCAGGATGTCATTAATTTTCATTTATTGCCGTAGTGAAATACAACAACAGAATTATGATATCTTGTATCGTTTGTCGTTGTGCATGTCAATCAAATCAACATTACAAACCATGTAATAAAATACATTGTTGACTTGTAAACAGAATTGGTCTGGCTGCTTAGTGACTGAATACTGGTGATGCTGCGATGGTTCGTCCTCTCGTCTCACAGCTGATGTCCTGTGTTTCTCCTCAGGCATAAAGATGCAGTGGACCCCTGAGCACAGCCAGTGGGCGGAGCAACACTTCGACATCTCATCCACCACGCGCTCGCCGGCCCACAAGGCTGAGGCGTACCGGGGGCAGCTGCAGCGTGGCGCCACCGCGACTAGCTCCGCCTACCAGTACGCCTGGGCCAATGACGACATCTCGGCACTCACCGCCTCCAATCTGCTGAAGAAGTACGCAGAGAAGTACTCTGGGATACTGGATCTGCCGTATTCCGAGGGGCCGGGGGGCCGGAAGGGGGACGGGGAGGGCTGGCAGGAGGGCGTGTACCCCATGGGGTGTGTTCCCGAGGGGCTGTCGGTGAGGAAAGGGGGCGTGGCGTCTGATGTGGGGGCGGGGCTGTGTAGCTCTCCTGGTTTGGCGTCCAGCGCTCTAACAGAGCCTAGCTACTCCAACAGCAGCTGTGGAAGCCACGCCCCCTCCGCCGCCCTCCACCAGTCAGCCCTCGGCTCCTCTCAGGAATACGGGCCTGGCTACAGCGGCTCCTACCTCCATCCTGGCTACGGCTCCCAGACCACCACCCCCGGCCTTCCCTCCCCGCTACACAGCTCCAGTCTCCTGCAGCCTCCTCCTCCGCCTGCCCACCCCACCCTGGTCCCTGCCTACAATGCAGGGTCCCCAAACCTCTCCAGCTACAACTACCCCACGGCGGGTTACCCCAGCCAAACCTCGGTGGGCCCTGGATACAGCCCGGGAGGAGCTCCTCCTCCCTCCTCCTACCTCCCTTCAGGGATTGCTGCCCCTACCCCCCTGCCACCCTCCTCCACCCTCCCAGGGTACCCTTACCAGTCCCACAACCTCACCCCCATCACCCCCACCCCGCTCAACAGCAGCCCTGCCAACTCCCTGAAGAGGAAGGCCTTCTACATGACTGGGCAGGGAGAGATGGATTCCTCCTACGCTAATTTCGGCTACAGCCAGGCAAGAGGGGCTCCAGACAGTCCTATGTTCAGGGTAGGGGATTCCAACGGAGGGGAGGGCAGCGGGTTCGACAGGAGCTCTGAGAAGTCGTCCTTGCCGTTTAATCCTCAGAAACAGTCTATGTCCTCCGAGCAGCAGGCTAGGAAGTTCAGCGGTCAAACATCAGAGGCTCTGACCCCTCCATCCTATTCCTCCTCCTCCACTTTGGGAGGAGCACGGTCCGCAGACTCCCTAGCCAGCTTCACCTCCCCCTCCCTGAGCGAGCAGGGGACGGAGGAGCACAGGCTCCACCTCTCCCATGCCCTCTCAGGCCCCGCCTCCTCTTCCTCCTCCTCCAGACCAGCCGAGGAGCAGCTGAAAAGCAGTGACCCCCACCTCCTGGACATGGTCACCTCAGAGATCCTCCAACAGGGGCCCCCGGTGGACTGGAGTGATATTGCAGGCCTGGAGCAAGCTAAGGCCACCTTGAAGGAGGAGGTGCTGTGGCCCATGCTGCGTCCGGACATGTTCAACATGGGCGCCGTCCCTCGCTGCGTGCTGCTGTTCGGACCGAGGGGTACCGGGCGAACGTTGCTGGGCCGCTGCCTGGCCAGCCACATGGGGGCGCCTTTCCTCCAGCTGAGCGGCTCCACGCTGGCCACCAAGTGGCTATCGGACGGGGAGAAGATCCTGCGGGCGTCCTTCCTGGTGGCGCGTTGCAGACAACCCTCGGTGCTCTTCATCAGCGAGGTAGACATGCTGCTGTCAGCTCAGCTCAGCGACGAGAGCCCCGTCACCCGGCTGAAAGCCGAACTCCTGACCCAGCTGGAGTCTCTCCTCCTGGGGCAAGCGGACGACGGCGCCAGCCAGGTCCTGGTGGTCTGTTCCACCAGCAAGCCCCAGGACATGGACGAGGGGCTGCGCAGGTACTTCAGCCGCAGGGTCCTGGTACCTTTACCGGATTTGTCGGCCCGGCACCAGTTGGTGACCCAGCTTCTGTCTCAGTCCCAGCACAAGTTCTGCCTGAGCGAGGAGGAGCTAGCCATGCTAGCCCAGCGCACAGAGGGGTTCTCTGGGCTGGATGTGGCACGGCTGTGCCAGGAAGCGTTGCTGGGCCTGCTGCACTCCTCGGGCATGGACATCACGGGCATCATGCAGGGAGGGGCCATGAGGCCGCTCACCTTTCAAGACTTCGACAGCGTCTTCTGCAAATTCCAACCCAGTATATCGCAGAAAGAGATCGACATGTACACCGAATGGAACAAAATGTTTGGTTGTGGCCAGTGAACCAGGACTCTCCTGGCCTCCTGGAAGAGAGGCGTCGGAAATCCTCCCCGTCCAGAGAAGGGAGAGGCACGTGGTGAGATGAGGCCAGGCCCACGAAGACCTCACTTAGCAGAGCTGAAGTTCGAAACCCCCAGAGACATGGTTCGATTGAGAAGGGTTTGGGCAAGTGACAAGCTTTGTTGTTGTCACTAGGGCATTTGGCCGTTGCTAAGAGACAGGCATTGTTTACAAATTTTAAAAACATGGCCGCCTCGAGAAGAAGACTCGGCCACGTGAGAGGACTGTATATATATCATCCTGTTATCGTTCCTGAAAACTTTTGTTGGCTATCCAAGTGCCTGAATTGGTGCTTTCTTTATTTACATTTGTTTAGTTTTTTTGGGTTTAAATGATTTATTTGCCTCACAATCTACATTCATGGCATGTGCAGATAACGAAGAGCTTTAACTTGAACTTGCAAGTCTTGACGGTAGAGACTTGCGGTTTGTCGTCGTGGGAGATCTTCTAACTCCCTGACTAGGAACAGAAATAGTCTGAAGGGGTGACAGTACTCTGGACCCTGACATCATCCCTTAGAATCCTCCATCTGCAAAAACAAAACAATTAAAGTATATATACTCAGGAAAGTGTTTGTGAATTGTACAGTACCTCAAGACCATTGCGACAAAAGCACTAAGTTCTTCTGTGAGTATTAAAAACCGTGGTTTCGGGACTTTGCGATAGGCTGAGCTGAGCAAGCGTCGACAGGGGTCAAAGGGCAAAGGAGATGACAATGAATGTACCAGAATCAGTCTGGATGGATCACGGGACTTAAGTCAATAGTGAGATTTTACATCCTTTTTTTCACGCAGGTGCTGAAGCCAATATGTTACAGATGTCATGAACACATTTATACTAGTTTCCTCTACCGGTTTTATGAAACATTTTACCCACTTTTTATTTGTATTTTAAGGAGGTGGAAGATGGTTGTAAGAGGTGTGGTAACAGAATCTGAATTGTCCTGACCTTGGTGTTAGTGAGGGGAGACACCAGAGGTCGTCCTCCAGGAACAGCAAGAGCTCACCAAATAAATGTAAAAAAAAAAAAAGTGAAAGGTGCTGAGAAAGATGTAAACTGCTTTGTCCCTTACTGTTAGAGCCTCGGATGCCATGTTTCGCACCCCTGTTCTGTTAGAACCTTGGATGCCATGTTTCGCACCCCTGTTCTGTTCTACCTCCTTCAAAGTGTCTCAACTCTCACAGGAAAGCAGACCAGACTTGTTGGAGAGAGAAAAGCTTCTATTCCAAAAGTTAAAGGCTAGTTCAAGCTAGCTAACTAGCTAGCCTTGCCAGATAGTTATCTTGAGGGGGAGCTAGCCTCTATTTATTTTTATTTTTTTGGTATTGAAGAAACACTTTTCATGTTTATGGATGATTTAGTTTCGGAGGTCTGGTAAACTTCTGGGGTTCTGATCAATTTTTTTTCCGCTCCTAAAATGTGGATTAAGACTCACCGGGGTCTTAGATTTGAGTATAGAAAGTTGGAATGGGTGAGATTGCTGGGGGGTGGGTGGAGCTTGGTGGTGAAGCCTTTGCCTGCCAAAACAAAAGGTTGTAGGTTCAAATCCCCCATGCGCATTGCTCTGGATAAGAGCATATGCTAAACACATTGTTATTGCCTAGCATAGTTGGATATATTTCTTAACTGACTGCTGTTGTAGATCCTACTGAACCACAAGAGCCTACAAACCAGGAAGGTGGTGTTCAGTTGGGTCTTTAGTCCACCTCTATCTGCATGTCACTGTAAGCACATGGTAGGTTTGAACTCCTCCATTATTGTTAAACTTATGTTTAATCCTGGGCTCTTAAGATACACAAAGTAAATGTACTGTGGCTTGAAGTTGTGTGGCCTGGGTTCTATTCCAAAGTCCATTTCGATTCCCGAAAATGACTCATCAGCCCATTGTGTTGCATTTGAATGTATTTTTGTTGTAATTTAGTATTTTATTTTCTTCTTATCTCTGGGAGATAATTTCCAAGCACTACCATGGTCGCTCTGAAGCTTCTTTATGGTTCTATCATGATGGGTGCACAAACAAAAAATTAATTGTTCATGTGCATTTCTTTTCTTCCTCAAATTCTTTCTCACTTGCATCACTGCAGTTTCGGTGTACTGAGATAATCTGTGCTCGTACTAATTTCCCTCGATTTGTGCGTTTGTGTGTGTCATTCAATGAACGATTAAGAGCTACTTCCTTGTTTTTCTCGTTTCCATAGCAACACTCGACAGCACACGCACTTGTCAGCTAGGTTCCATCTGACGTTATAGAAAAGCGTCTAACTCAAAATACAGCAGTAACATTTCCTCTTCTCTCAGCCTCCTGATCTTTGAACTCGGTTTTCTTGACTGAGTTTCTCTACCTCATGGTTACTACATCCTAAAACATGGTCACACCATCCTGAACATGGTCCCACCATCCTGAACATGGTCACACCATCCTGAACATGGTCCCACCATCCTGAACATGGTCACACCATCCTGAACATGGTCCCACCATCCTGAACATGGTCCCACCATCCTGAACATGGTCACACCATCCTGAACATGGTCCCACCATCCTGAACATGGTCCCACCATCCTGAACATGGTCCCACCATCCTGAACATGGTCCCACCATCCTGAACATGGTCCCACCATCCTGAACATGGTCCCACCATCCTGAATATGGTCCCACCATCCTGAACATGGTCCCACCATCCTGAACATGGTCCCACCATCCTGAACATGGTCCCACCATCCTGAACATGGTCCCACCATCCTGAACATGGTCCCACCATCCTGAACATGGTCCCACCATCCTGAACATGGTCCCACCATCCTGAACATGGTCCCACCATCCTGAACATGGTCACACCATCCTGAACAGGGTCCCACCATCCTGAACATGGTCCCACCATCCTGAACATGGTCCCACCATCCTGAACATGGTCCCACCATCCTGAACATGGTCCCACCATCCTGAACATGGTCCCACCATCCTGAACATGGTCCCACCATCCTGAACATGGTCCCACCATCCTGAACATGGTCACACCATCCTGAACATGGTCACACCATCCTGAACATGGTCCCACCATCCTGAACATGGTCCCACCATCCTGAACATGGTCCCACCATCCTGAACATGGTCACACCATCCTGAACATGGTCACACCATCCTGAACATGGTCCCACCATCCTGAACATGGTCCCACCATCCTGAATGTCAGAACATACTAGAAAAGGAGAGATAACAAGATATGAGGGAGCTTGGAGAGGAAGAGCAGCAAACAATATTTGAGAAGCAACTTAAAGACGCTCTGTAGTTCCAACATCAACGTGTCACTAAATGCATTAAAACTGACGTGTCGCTTTAACTCTATGGTGATCTGTTAGTCCTGCGTGTGTGAATGTGTATATACTGTGTGTTGGGCACAATTTTTTTTGCTGTTGATTGAGTGTGTGTTGGATTTTATATATCATTAGTATATATAAAAACACACTTGCACAAACTTAACCCCGAGTGTAACGTGTATCCGTTGTATATATTTATAGACATGAATAATGACACTACAGACACTCTACACACCTGTTTGTACGTGTGAATATGTTGCCATACTTGCAGTTGACTTAAATGTATTTTCATGTAATCTGAGGAACAAACAGCAACAAGCGGTTCATTAAAGATGTTTTCTTCAAAAGAACATTTTCTTGTTGGCTTTATTTTTTTTCATAGTCGGTGTTGATAAAGACACATATTTGTATTTCCGAGTTTAGGTAGGTAGTTTATGGTGGGAGCTTTCCAATTAAGGAATTATGAAATATTTTATCTTCCTTTCCTCGTGATTATTGAGACTTTCATCTCTGAATTGTGTCTCGAACGAAAAAAAAAATATGACAAATTTGACCGTTTATTGACATCTAATATTTCCTTTACTGGATTTCAGAAAGATTACGAGGTGACATTCACTTCCTCCTTCAAGATCCAAATACAGTTTTCCACAACAGACACTTGAACTGACTCACCCTCTTTTTGACGCAATACAAATCTCTCCTGTAACTTCAAACAATCAGAACCAAATCATGTCTTCTGGAACAAAACAGACATAGTCACATTTCTCATTTTAACAAACGCATTCATCTCTGTCTTTGCAAAGGGAAGCAAGTAATACAACATTAAAGCCTTAATTATCTACCTCCGAGACAAAGACTTGGGATAATGTGAGTACTATTAATGTAAATGAGGTGCTTTTGCACAGCGTTTTTGACGGTATCATTATACGGTTGATGGTAAAGTGTAGGAAGCTGCTGTATAATTATCCGTGGAATCTCACATGTTTTTGCAGAGGTTACAGTGCGTGGAATACAGCTCATCAGAGGCCTATGTTGAACTGCGGTGAGTGGTTCTGTGTTCTCCTGTGTTGTGTGTTCTTCTGTGTTCTTCTGTGTTCTGTGTTCTTCTGTGTTCTCCTGTGGTGGGTGATTCTGTGTGTGTGGGTTTTTTTTCTGTCTCTGGAGGTCTCAGTGTATCACCGATCACCTGATCAATCACTCTGATATTGATCTGATCAGGATGTGCTGGTGTTTGTTTAAGGTTGTTCTACATGAGGACAAATGCTTGTTTGGTTTGTTTGTTTGTTTGTTGTTGTCGGGGGATACCGTGTTATTAGTGAAATGTTTCAATAGCTAGTTTGGGATCCAAATTGGTGCATATGTACACACTTAGGAGGCTGTCAATCAAACCATGGAAGTTGTGTTTGTATGTGTGTGTGTGTGCGTGCGTGCGTGTGCATGTATGTACGTGTGTGCGTGTGCATGTATGTGTGTATGTGTGTGTGTGTATGTGTGTGTGGTGCATAGAGGTTAGGTTTATCCACCACAGCACTGCCCCCTGTCAGACCACCTCTCAGTATTAGGTCACCTGCCTTCACAGCAGCAGACTATCCTCTCTCCCCTCGCACAACAATTAAAATATGCAAAGTGATAATTTCCCTAAGTAGTCTTAAATGTGCAATCTATTCAAATGTGAAAGGAAATTGCCCAAAGCTCGCAACTAGAGGTGGTGGTGGGGGTGGTATGGAATAAATTATGCAAATACCACAAAGGACTTTACCACTTGAAAGCCTAATTTTCCTATAATCAGCATACTGTGTCTTCTAATATTTTTTTTCTGCCTCTTATTAAAAGTGACTGTTCTTTTGCCATCATCAGATGCCTCTATCTGTCACCGAAGTAGCAAATGGCCGCCTGACTAAATGTTAAAGTGTTTTTGCGAGAGCTTTTAGATGATGGTTACATTCACAAAGTAATTATGCGTCGCAGAGTCCAGAAATAAGGTTTAATTATACAGTAATCGCTTCTGATGGACACTAGGAAGTGGTGAGTACTGCCAGACTGCAATCCATCAATGACAAACCTCTGGCCAGTTTTAATTCCTCCTCATTTGCATCCTAACCTCCACACCAAGCTGCACAAACGCTGTTAAATGTTAATAGGACCTGTCTCTCTATTCAAAATGAATGCTTAAGCCATCTTTTTTTTTACGTATTCAGCGTGTCCTCCCCCTCGTGTGTCCTGTCTCCTCTTCTCCTCTCCTATCCGCACTCTTCCTCTCTCTCCTCTCTCCTATCTTCCTCTCTCATCTCTCCTCTCTCTCTCCCTCATTCTACTGTTCCTCTGTTGTCTCTCTTCTGTCTGTCTTTTACGCTGACCTCTCATTCTCTCTTTCCTCCAATCCCTGACTCTCTCCATTTGGTCTTTTTCACTCACCACTCCACTATGTTCTCTTCCTCCTCCCCTCTATCCCCCATCTCTCCCTCCCCCCCTCTCTCCCACCTCTCTCTCCCTCCCTCCCACCTCTCTCCCTCCTGTCCTCCCTCCTCTCCCAGAGAGAGCAGTTCTAGGGGGAGAATAGAGCGCGGTCACTGATGCACTAATTGGGAGCAACACTTACGGTTTTATCTCTCCCTCCACTAATAGCACCCCTGCACTGACAGACCCCAGCAAGAGCCCTGGATGGATGAGAGTGGGGGCTGGAGGGGGTGGGGGGGGCAGGCTTTGCATAGGAAACCTAATCCGTTGTGCGGTCTCTGAGCATGATTGGGCCCTCTTGTCAAAGTTAATCCAAGTCCCAGGAGAAGGCAGACACAATTTCCAGCTTCATTAATTGAAAATTGTGTTTCTTCTTCCACCAGGGCGGTTTAGAGTTAAAAACAGTTCGTCCATTTACAGAGTCAACTTGTTTTTGTTTTTGTTTTTTTCTCAAGCGGGTTCGATCTCGTTACGAGCTCGCGGCTTCAGACGGCGCTGTCAGCACGAGACGCTTTTGTCTCGCCCTGTTCTACACGCGCGCACTGGCTCTGCTGCCGTGATGACGCTGTCATCTGCGAGTTTCATCAACAGCACGGATATAAAGACTTTATTTATCTAAGATATTCCTGCTGGAAACACTAAAACAGATTTTTTCACCCTTCTCCTCTGTCTCTCTCTCTCTCTCTATCTCTCTATCTCTCTATCTCTCCCTCTCTCCCCCTTCACAGCATCGTTACTGAATCTTGTTCTTTTCTTTTTACATAATTGGAATCAACAACCAGTGTTTCTAATCTGTGACCTCCACTTGTTTTTCCAAAAGGCACAAAACATTTAAACGTTTTCAGGAGGGATTCTATGAACAAAGACTGTTTAGATTATTCAAAATATCTGTGTTTCATTTAGCAGAAGTTCCATTCTTTAAATCACCACAACTCATCAAACCACTGTGGCTGCTTGACGTCTGCATTTGGTTCCAATAATCGAATTCAAATGCTTTTAGTATTTTTTTTCCTCTTAAATTATAAACGATGAGTAAGTGCGTGATCTTTTTAATAGGCCTACTTCACCGTTCCAAATCATAATCTAGAGCAAATTGAATCAACTTGCTGTAGAACTATTTCTTGTTATATGATCACGTCAATCCCTGGTTGTGATCGACTTGAATCAATATCTGATATTTTAAGGTTGTCAAGATAGGCTATTTTTTTTTTTTTTTTAGCTGATGCTTAAATAGCTCTGTGGTTTATTAACCCCCCCCCCCATGCAAATGATGGATTTCATTATGATAATACATTATTATGATAATAAAGTCAATCTTTAATGCATGATGGTTGGGTATAGTTGCTACTGCATCTCATGTTTGTTATGTTAATGTTGCTTCTGGGTCTATGGGTGCTGCTAATTGACACATCTCCTAAAATCTTAAATGAATGATTGCTGCATCTGCTGTGTGGCCTGTATTCTTAATTTACTTGATATACACACATGATTATTTGCAATAAAATACACCTATAATACAGGTTAATTTAATTATGTTTATTATTTTTTAATAAATCCTAGAGATTGTTTAAGTACATCTTAAAGAGAGTTTAATTCCTCATCACTTATTTTAGTTAACCAAATATGGTCAATATTCTGGTTGGATCCGGTTTTAAACGGTTTGATGCAGCTTCAACATCCTCGCGCTGACTGAAACAGCCGTTAATGACTCAAACAGGCGCGAATCACAAGTGTTTGATCTTGTCCCCCTCAATAACGGGAGTCAGACACGAGCCGTCCCCGGTCCGACGCGCGCCTTTCAAGAGAACTTCAAACGGAAACGCTCTGCGCGTGGCGTCATCACAGGAGGGTACGTCGCGAGCTGGCGCTGCTTTGTGGTGTCAGTCGCGTGCGGAAGCAGCTGTCATGTAAACTGTGACACACAGACAGACACACAGACAGACAAACAAACGGACAGACAGACACACAGACACCAAGGAGGAATGTGAGGTGTTTTGACAGACATGTTTAGTTAAAGTCTAAAAGGACAATATTTTGAGTTGGGAAGTCATTTTTCTTTGTTAATATCCTTGTGTCAGACTCACACTTTGTGTGTGTGTGTGTGTGTTTCACAAATCGTTTGAAGAGATCAAAACAAAAGTATTAATATTTCCTACTCCACTCTTTCAGAAACAACGTATTGGGAGTGTAGATATTTATGTAAATTGAAATGTGCCACCAGTGGGAATAGTAATCCAAGCTTGAGTGTGCTCAACAGGAAGTACACATCTGTCCAGAGCAGCAGCTTCCTGTCTGGTATTGATGTCCAGAGCAGCAGCTTCCTGTCTGGTATTGATGTCCAGAGCAGCAGCTTCCTGTCCGGTATTGATGTCCAGAGCAGCAGCTTCCTGTCTGGTATTGATGTCCAGAGCAGCAGCTTCCTGTCTGGTATTGATGTCCAGAGCAGCAGCTTCCTGTCTGGTATTGATGTCCAGAGCAGCAGCTTCCTGTCCGGTATTGATGTCCAGAGCAGCAGCTTCCTGTCTGGTATTGATGTCCAGAGCAGCAGCTTCCTGTCTGGTATTGATGTCCAGAGCAGCAGCTTCCTGTCTGGTATTGATGTCCAGAGCAGCAGCTTCCTGTCTGCTTTTCTCTCTAAGACTTCAGCAGCACACTCACAGCCAGCAGACATCCAATTAGTGGACAGTCAGGATTAGTTAGTTTAGTGACACACACACACACACACACACACAAACACAAACACACACATACTCTAGCACTGAGACAACCACATACCAACACACACACACACACACCCACACACACCATCTTTATCAGTTATTTTTCCGCTTGAGTTCACTCCAGTACTGTTTGGCAGACTGGTTGAAATACTGTGGGGGAGGGGAGTTGTGTGTGTGTGTGTCTGTGTGTGTGTGTGTGTGTGTGTGTGTGTGCATGTGTCTGTCTGTCTGTCTGTCTGTCTGTCTGTGTGTCTGTGTGTGTGTGTCTGTTGGTGAAAGAAGAAGGGGGAGCAATCTTAGCCAATCAGGTGAGCCAAAGATAACTTAATTAGGACCACTGGAATTCTGGTGTAGGAAATTATGTTGTCCAGGAGCAGGGGGGTTTAGAGGGGAGGTGGGGGAGGGAAGAGGGAGAGGGGGGAGGAGGGGAGGGAGGAGGGAGTGAAGGATGTAGGGATAGGTAGTCAGAGACTGAATGAGAGTGGAATCTTTCTTTTATCCTCTGTGTGTGTGATGGAGAGATCCAGATCAACAGCTGTCAATCACCTGGGCGCCAGGCAACAGTCTAGAGGTACAGCTGTCAATCACAGGGGTGCCTGGCAACAGACTGAGGGCCAGCACCATAGAGGGGTGGGGGGGCAAGGGGGTTGCAGGGGGAGTGGGGGGGGAGTTTCATCAACTATTCAGCTTCAATGAATGTTGATACAGAATACTGGCAACAGTGTAATTAAGAGAGAGAGAGAGGAGGGGAGCGGGAGAGAGGGGGAGAGAGACAGAGAGGGAGATGGACAAAGAGAGAGAAAGAGGAGACGTTGAGATGGACAGAGAGACGAGAGAGAGAGGAGGGGGGGCCTCTCAACACATGAAGGTCATTTCAGATGGAGAAGTTTCGTCAGAATGTGATGACATCAGCAGTGTGTAAGGTGTGATTGGTCCTGACTCTGCAGGTACTGGGAGAACGTTCTGGAACCACAACACTAGATCTGCGAGCTGCCTGCCAAGAATGATGGCCCCCGGAGTTAGCACACACACACACAAACACGCATACAAACACACACTCACACTCGCCCTGAGACACAAACACACACACTGTAGCTGTTAGGTACGTTTTTTTTCCACCTCTAAAATCTGTCTCTCTCTGACACACACACAAACACACACACACATACAAACGAACACACAGACTCAAAGAAAAGGAGCAGATCTCTCCAGGATGAGAGGAGAGGGAGTGACAGAGGGGATGAATCAGATGGCGTCATAATGACATGTGAGCATTCTTCTCCACACTCGATAAGAAACAGTGTTATGATTGATACAAGACTAATAACACGATGAAGACACTAGCAGAATCATCTGTCACTAGACTGAACTGACTCATCAATATCCGCTGGGGTCGTTTGTAGTTTTGAAGGAAGTGGGCAGTGGGGTGGGGGGGGGGGGGGGGGGGGGGGGGGGGGGGGGGGTGGAGATGGGGATCATTTGAACGACAACAAAACAAAACAATCCACAACTGGTTACCGAAGATTGAGAGGCCTCTCGATATCCCCCCTCCCCTCCCCTCCTCTCCTCGCCACTCTACCTCCCCTCCTCCCTCTCCTCTCCACTCTACCTCCCCCTCCCCTCCTCCCACCCAATCGCAGGACTGACCATGTGAGAAAAAGTTTTACATGGGGAGGAGGGAAGGACAGCGAAGCCTCTCTAAACCCAACCCCCCCACCCCTCCCCCTTTTTACTCGCCTTCCTTCACTTCCCATTAATTACAGTGTTGCTGCGCTAACACCTACTCAGTGGTCTGGGGTAAGCTGCCTCTTTATCTCTCTCCTCATTCTCTCTCTCCTCCCCTCTCTCCTCCCCTCTCCTCCCCTCTCTCCTCCCCTCTCTCCTCCCTTCTCCACCCTTCTCCCCCTCCCCTTTCCTCTCTCCTCCCCTCTCCTCTCCTCCCCTCTCCTCTCCTCCCCTCTCTCCTCCCTTCTCCTCCCCTCTCCTCTCCTCCCCTCTCTCCTCCCCTCTCTCCTCCCTTCTCCTCCCCTCTCCCCCTCTCTTTCCTCTCCTCCCCTCTCTCCTCTCCTCCCTCCCCTCTCCTCCCCTCTTTCCTCCCCTCTCTACTCCCCTCTCCTCCCTCTCCTCTTTCCTCCTCCTCTCTACTCCCCTCTCCTCCCCTTCCCTCTCTTCCCCTCCCCTCTTTCCTCCTCCTCCCCCTCCCCTCTCCTCCCGACTCTCCTCCTCTCTCCTCCCTCCCCTCTCCTCCCCTCCCCTCTCCTCTCCTCCTCTCTCCTCCCCTCCCCTCTCTCCTCCCCTCCCCTCTCCTCTCCTCCCCTCCCCTCTCTCCTCCCCTCCCCTCTCTCCTCCCCTCCCATCTCTCCTCCCCTCCCCTCTCCTCCCCTCTCCTCTCCTCCTCTCTTAGAGCATCAAAGCCTGCCTGCTTCCAGCAGTGACAGTGCAGCTGTCTGATGAGCCACCAGGCTGAGTCCAGGCTGAGCCGTGGCATTTCAAACCAGGCTGTTTGATTCAGACTTTGAAAGAGGAAGAGTCTTCCTGTTCTCTGGCACATCAGAAACCTTCCTTCCTTCCTTCCTTCCTTCCTTCCTTCCTTCCTTCCTTCCTTCTTTCTACTCTGTATATCACTCTGTTCACTCTCTTCTTTGACGATGTCCTGTAGTTCTAACCTCACCATACTCTGAAGGGGTCACTGGGCTGTCACTTGTATTGTGTTTTGTGCACAAAAACACACACACAGAAACACACACTTTCCTCACCTGTGTTCACAGTATAGTTACACTCAGTGTAACAGTGTGTCAGGTAGTGTTGGTCAGTCTTCTGTCTGTCTCATCCCGCTGTTCGTCTGAGTGTTCAACAAAGCTGCTGCATTGATCCTCCGAGCTTTTCAATCGATCTGGATGAATTAGCATGAGAAGCTACCTGACGCTAGCTTCCAGCTGCTGATCGATCAGAGAGGGTGAGAGCAGGCGCAGGCCTCCTTGACTCTTTAGGGTTGAGGTGAAAATTAATTCGTTTGTTTGTTACATTTCGCTCATGTAATTAGTCTGCTGAATGATTAAAATGTAAAGCGATACGAAACTGTGATGTGGATTTGATAGTTTGTTCATAAATCAATGAGATTATTGGACGCCGAGAGGAGTGATTGTGCAAATAGAATTCTAACTGACTCTGTACGTGAAGGCGTGTGCAGAGAACGTTCTAGCTGTTTGACTACTGAAAAAGTACATCCTTTCATCCCTCCCTCCCTCCCTCCCTCCCTCCCCCTCCCTCCCTCCCTCCCTCCCTCCCTCCCTCCCTCCCTCCCTCCCTCCCTCCCTCCCTCCCTCTCCCTCTCTCATGGACTCAGGACACTCATCAAGGTGCGTTGAGGGAGAGGAAACTCCCCCGCAGTATTGAGACAGCTCCCAGTCCACTGCCCTGTGTCCTGTCCTATCAGGTTTGTTCTCCACCATGAGTCTCTCTCCTGTCTCTCCTGTCTCCTTTGTGGTCGAACTCATTCATAAATCCTCAAACTCAGACTGTGTGCGCCCGTTCTGCATCACAGCCCAGTGCTGAGCCACACTGAGCATGCTCAGACATGTAGAAGTCATCTTCTCTGTGTCAGTGTATGAAACCACAATCAACTCTGGGGTGAGCTGGGAACGTTTCAGGGCTGTAATGGGGGGGGGGAGGGGGGGGGAGAGGGGGTGTCATATCGACTGCTGGACTGAAGCCACACGTACACAGAGGCATTTGAACCAGGGGGCTATGTGTGTTTGTGTGTGTGTGTGTGTGTGTGTGTGTGTGTGTGTGTGTGTGTGTGTGTGTGTGTGTGTGTGTGTGTGTGTGTGTGTGTGTGTGTGTGTGTGTGTATCTGTGTGTGTGTGTGTGTGTGTGTGTGTGTGTGTGTGTGAGAGAGAGTGTGTGTGTGGGTGTGAGTGTGTGAGTGTGTGAGCGCTGCCTGGGAGCCTTCTGGCCAGGGCCACAGGGTGAAGGAGAGAGCTAACACAGTCTCCTTGTCAGCAGCAAGGGTAATTACTCCTGGCTGAAATTACTCAACATTTGTTTAGAAGCTCCCTTGAGCTCACTGTAAATAGATTGTCTACCCAAATCTGATGCCACTGAAAAGACAGCATGCCCACATACATTTCTCTCTCTCTCTCTCTCTCTCTCTCTCTCTCTCTCTCTCTGTCTCCCTCTGTCTCTCTCTGTGTTTCTCTCCATCTCTCTGCATACGTTCGTCTTTTGTCTTTGTTATATTACATCCTTTCTCCCTCTTTCTCATCTGTTCATCTCTTCCTTTCATTCCTTTTCAAGTTTTAGCACCTATGTCAACCTGTCTCATCTCTCAGTCAGTAAACATACATGCATATAGAAATATATACATACATGTAGAAATATATACAGTACATACATACTACTCTCTTTCTCCTTTCTCTCTCATCTCCTCTTTTTCTCCTCCCTCTCTCTCTTTCTCCTCCCTCTGTCCTCCCTCTCCCTCCTTCCTCTCCTCCCTCTCTCTCTCTTTCTCCTCCCTCTGTCCTCCCTCTCCCTCCTCCCTCTCCTCCCTCTCACTCCTCCCTCTGTCCTCCCTTCTCCCTCTCCACCCTCTCTCTCGCTCTCTCCTCCCTCTCTCTGCCCTCTTAGCAATGTGTGTGTCCCAAAACAGCAGTGGATCATTCTGCATAAGAGAAAAAGAACTTGTTGAAGTCAAGGTCCATCTCTGTATTTATGGTGTGAGATGGGTTCTGTCAGAAACGACAGTCTAACACACTTGACCCACAAAAATGAATTCCTGGCTAGGGTCTTGTGACGGACGACAGTAATTTATTCCTCTGAGGAGAAGAGAGGAGGATGAAAAGAGAGAGGACGAGAGAGAGAGGTAGATAGGGGGAGAGAGGGAAAGGGGGGTGAGAGAGAGGGAGGGGGTGAGAGGGAGAGGGGTGAGAGAGAGGGAGAGGGAGGAGAGAGATAGAGAGAGGGAGGAGAGGAAAGAGAGAGCGAGAAGGTGGAGATGGAGAAAAGGTTGACAGAGGGGTGAAGGATGAAGAGGTCAGGATGAAAAAGGAGAAAAAAAACGTTGAATTGAAAAGAACCGATCTTTTTTCATTCGACATGAATGAAATGTAAATATTATAGAAGGAATTCTGTAAATTAACAAGCGATGAAACGTTCTTTTCTATGTGTCTGTGTACTTTCACCACAGGTTGGTATCGTCATGCGCTCTAGTTCAGGCTAATCAGTCTTAATTACACCTGTGGGCTGAATGCCACAGACACACACACACATCACACAGAGCTGAGGGGAAGAGCAGAACATCTGTCTAAGGATGGACACACACACACATCCAGAAACACACACACACACATCCAGAAACACACACACACTTCCAGAAAAACACACACATCCAGAAACACACACATCCAGAAACACACACACACTTCCAGAAAACACACACATCCAGAAACACACACACACACATCCAGAAACACACACACACATCCAGAAACACACACACACATCCAGAAACACACACATCCAGAAACAAACACACATCCATAAACACACACATCCAGAAACACACACACATCCAGAACCACACACACACACATCCAGAAACACACTCATCCAGAAACACACACATCCAGAAACACACACAAACATAACGAAACACACAAATCTCCCTCCTTTCCATCTCTCTCCCTCCCTCCTCCCTCCCACCTTCCCTTCCTCCCCCCTCCCTCCCTCCCTCCCTCTCTCCACCCTCCCTCTCTCCAGACAGGTTGCCCCCCTCCCTCTTGTGTCCAGCTAATGGCAGCTGCAGCAGAGGTGACTGTGCGTAAGTAAGGTGTCCAGGCGTCCAGCCATCCATCCCAGGCCCTGGAGCCACAGAAAAACCCCTCTAATGGCTCACTCTGGCCCTCATTATGATATTAATCCACCACGTCTACACTGGGATTTCATTTGTAAAGTGGGGGAACCTTGCTGTTGTGGGGGGGGGGGGGGGGGGGGGGGGTCCTCCTCTCATCTCTCAATCGAAACACACCTACACACACACACAGATATTCACACACTATCGTTATGGCAACTTGCCGTTGTGTCTCTGAACAGTTCTCATTATAGGTGTGATGTGGAGAATAACAGGCTTGTTTGAAAGACCATGATGTTCCAGACAGCCGGACTGCTCTTCCTCCTCAGACCATCAGTGACACTAGCTAACCTGGTAACACCATGTAACAATGACTTCAAATGAAGAGATTCATCCTTCACAGCAGCTATGGACAAGAATATTCTGTCCAAATTTGAACTATTCTTCTATATGGACAAAACTGTTAATTGTGGACATCATGTCAATCAAAACAGATGAATCTGAGACTCCACACCTGCACAAACTCACACATCACCACACACACACACACACACACAGACAAGTGCACACACATACATTATGTCTATGTCTTTGTGAAACCATTTAAAGACCTCAACAACACGTGTTCAAGTCCCTGAGGACAGACGCGCACAGCATTTATGATGACACGTCTACAATGCCCTCCCTCCCTCCCTCCCTCCCCCCTTCACAGAATAATAAACAGAACTCGACCGTTTGTAAACATTTGATATTGTAGCGTCCACTGGGTGGGATGGATTGAGGAGGAGAGCGAGTGAGACGAAAGAAAAGAGAGGAGGAAGAGGAGAAGAGAGGAGGAGGATGGTGTGGACCGTCTGCTACAGGACGTGGGGGTCAGAAGGGCAGCTGGACTCTGGGCTTCAGAAACCAGACACAATAACACCCCCCCCCCCCCCTCCGCCATGCCTTCCCTCCCTCCCTCCCTCCCTCCCTCCCTCCCCTCCCTCCCTCTTTCTCCCCTGCTGAAAGACAGACTGAAGGAGAGTGATTGTGACGGACTTGGAAAACACTGTAAACAAGAGGTCTGTCTGTTCTGTGAAGTGAAGGTGAAAGGATTTCTTACCCAGGAATGGAATGTTTTTTTGGAAGTTAGGTTACGTCTATAAATGTCTATTTGTAGTAGGAGAAACATGACAGAGGACAGACAGACAGACAGGCAGGGGACAGACAGATTCAGATTCAGAATACTTTATTTATCCCGGGGGAAACTCCTTCGTAGCAACGGCACCCAGTCTCGCAAAGCACACAAGGGTAAGGGTGTGAGGTAAAAGATTAGAAAGTGTACACAGGGATAGGGGGGTGGGGGCAATAACAATAAGTTATTACTCACACAGGGAGGAACACAGGAAGTTATATCACACAGGGAGGGCAGAGGCTTGGATAAATGATTATATACAGACTATACAATTAACAATTATACAAGTATTGGTCTTGTAGAATATACAGTATTATCTCAGGATGTACAGGATTTACAGGTTTTTGCAGCATATACATAATTTACAGGTTTTTAGCAGAATATACGTAGTTATATTACAGTTGTACCAGAATATTGCCAAATATGCATTGTTATGTTACAGAATGTTGTGTCAGACTATTGCCTAATGTCCATTGTTATTCACCGGATGTTATGCTATGTCACAGAATATACAGTTGGCTTGACAGACAGACTAGCAGGCAGACAGACAGGCAGACAGATGGATGGAGATGGAGGAGCACAACTAAGATAACTGGAGAGTCAGAAATAGTTCTGGAAAGAAAGTTGTTAAAGTCTGCTGGAGGAAGAGACGTTGGAGGCCAGAGGGGTTGAACCAAATTATTTTCGACTTAGCGTCTGCTTGTAAAGCTCACATTAGCCAGCCAAGTTTTAATGTAAATACTTCATTATTCTGTCATCACACAGATCAGCTCATGCAAGCATACAGGTCACAGCAGCCACTGTTCATTTTGAAGGCGAAAGCTTTTCCTTTTTTCTTTTTTTTTTACCCCTTTTTGAAATGTTAATAACTTTCTATTACTTAATGTAGCGTGACTAAAATTTCGATTAGATATAATTCATTTTAATATCTATGACTGGCTAGACTGATCATTTCTGCAACGCTTCCCAGACCAGAATACACGATTCTAAATTAGACTCATTTACCGAGCGGGGCTGGTTAAACTTGGCTTTCTCTTGCAATTTAGCCGTCATCGAATCAATTTCATAATTTTCTTTGCTCTTTGAGGTACGACTGCTCCGAATTGAATAATACCAACCATCACATTTAATTATGTGTTATAGCATGTGTCAGTGTAGGACTGTGTGCAGTGAAGCTTCAAATTCAATGAGACAACTTGACAGCCACATCTTATTCATACTAAATTAAATACGATATCATGTTAGACCATCGCTGCTTCCTCTTCATCTCTTCCATTCATGTGTCGTATCTCCACCGTTTAGTAAAACTGATCAGCTATTCCTTCTAATCTGAGTTCATCACAGTTAATAGCAACAACAACAGAGAGATTTGAGCAGTGTTTCCCAACCTTGGTCCTCAGGGCCCACTGTCCTGGATGTTTTAGGTGTTTCCCTGGTCCTCAGGGCCCACTGTCCTGGATGTTTTAGGTGTTTCCCTGGTCCTCAGGGCCCACTGTCCTGGATGTTTTAGGTGTTTCCCTGGTCCTCAGGGCCCACTGTCCTGGATGTTTTAGATGTTTCCCTGGTCCTCAGGGCCCACTGTCCTGGATGTTTTAGGTGTTTCCCTGGTCCTCAGGGCCCACTGTCCTGGATGTTTTAGGTGTTTCCCTGGTCCTCAGGGCCCACTGTCCTGGATGTTTTAGATGTTTCCCTGGTCCTCAGGGCCCACTGTCCTGGATGTTTTAGGTGTTTCCCTGGTCCTCAGGGCCCACTGTCCTGGATGTTTTAGATGTTTCCCTGGTCCTCAGGGCCCACTGTCCTGGATGTTTTAGATGTTTCCCTGGTCCTCAGGGGCCACTGTCCTGGATGTTTTAGATGTTTCCCTGGTCCTCAGGGCCCACTGTCCTGCATGTTTTAGCTGTTTCCCTGGTCCTCAGGGCCCACTGTCCTGCATGTTTTAGATGTTTCCCTGGTCCAACACACCTGACTAATAAATGGTCATTATCAGGCTTCTGCTGAGCTTCATAAAGACCTGTGTGTTGGACCAGGGAAACATCTAAAACATCCAGGACAGTGGCCCCTGAGGACCAGGGAAACATCTAAAACATGCAGGACAGTGAGCCCTGAGGACCAGGTTTGGAAATGGGTTAGGGTTAGGGTGATGGGGGGATGGTGGTGGAAGCTGGGAGTGAGGATGAGGGGAGATGAGGGTGAGGATGAGGGTGAGGGGTGTGTGAAGTGAGAAGAGAGAGCAGGTAGAGGCTGCTGTTCCGTCTCCCTCCCTCCCCTCCAGCTCATGTAGAGAGCAGGTAGAGGCTGCTGTTCTGTCTCCCTCCCTCCCCTCCAGCTCATGCTCAGAGCGGTGATGTTTTAATCATGGCCTCCCCTCATTGGGATGTGTGGCCACCTCCAGGTCTCTAATTGTCTCAGGCCAGTCTGCCTCCACTGATCACCCTGCGTCTGGAATGGCTAATGACTCACACTGCCGGAGAAAGACCACACACACACACTCACACACACACTCGCACAATCAGGGTGGTGGTGATGGTGGAGGGGGTGGGGGGGTGGTAGATGGATGTGTGTGGACTTATGGTGTGTGGCGGAGGGGTGTATGATGGATATGTGTGTGTGTGTGTGTGTGTGTGTGTGTGTGTGTGTGTGTGTGTGTGTGTGTGTGTGTGTGTGTGTGTGTGTGTGTGTGTGTGTGTGTGTGTGTGAGTGTGAGTGTGTGTTCACTTGTGGTGGCGGTGGTATTGGTGGAATGGGGACTGTAGATGGATGTGTGTGTGCGTGTGTGTGTGCATATGAACACATAATGGAACATTGTATTAACTGCCCACAGACACATTGGTGGTTGATTGCAACCTAAAACCTACCTTTGGAACCAATCCTTTCACTACACCACCCCCCTCAGTCCCTCCCTCCACCCACCCACCCCCACTCCCTCCCTCCCTCCACCCACCCCCACTCCCTCCCCCACTGCCTCTCCCCTCCCCCTCTGAGAAAGACATCCTGTTAAATCCTTTTATTAACAGGATACAGCTGTTCCATACACAGCAGTTTCCTTCAAGGTAGCACAGATACAAGAGAAAAAGAAAACTGAAAGAAAAATATACTTGCCCTACCACACACACACTTACATCCCCTATCACACACACACACACATCCCCTACCACACACGCACACACACACACACACACACATCCCACACCACACACACACATCCCTTACCACACACACACACACACACACAGAGACACACAGAGATACAAACACACATACACTTACAACCAACAACACTCACACACATGCGAGAAAAGTTCAACCTTTTATTTTCAATAAATTCCAATTAAACATGCAAATATAAAAGGTTTGCTTGTCAGCCGGTGGGCCTTCTTGTCCTTGGAGAAGCACCTCAGAAGAGAAGGACTCCAACTGGAGTGTTTCTGGGCGCTAATAAGACTCTGAGACCCTGCCCGGCATGTCTATGCTGCCCAGGCCCTTCATGGGCGAGGCCAGACTATTAGCATACCATTTTAATTCAGGGGGAAGCAACAATAGAGAGGTTAGCGCTGTGGTGAAGAGTTCAGGCTCTGCTGGTTACATGTTTCTATAGGCGATGCGCTTTAGCATATGACGACAGACACTGACATCTCCGGCTATGAGAGGCCAAGCGTAGCTGAATAGCGATGCTGTATCAAGTGGGTCCACAATACAGCCGGCCTCCGCATTACCTTTTCCAAGAGGCAATCTTAGAAATCTGAACCTCCGAATATTATCTCTCTTTGCTCAGAGTCCCAAAGTTTGGGCCCTGAAAAAGAAGTAGAAGAAAAAAAAACTGTTCTGCCGTCTGTCTTGTCCAGCCAGTGATAATCCGAATTCACTTTTAGAGTGCCGATAAGACAACCTATTAAATGTAATTATAAAATGGGTGGTAGAAATTGTTAGTGCTGTAGCAATCTTCAAATGCCTAATGTCTTGAAATAGCCCCAGTGATTTAAATCATTTTAACATTTCCTGGCAATTAGCTTTCGCATTATAACACTGTGGCTAATTTCTGTTCAACGTTTGACATTATAAATGTAATTGGCTTTCATTCAAAGCTCCAATGTGACACATTTATCAAACCTCGTGGGCAACATTAATGCGAGTGTCTGTGCGCGTGTGTTGGTGTGTGTCTGTGCGTGCGTGTTAGTGTGTGTGTGTGTGTTTCAGCCTCTCCACTCACATTTTTACCCTCCTCTTCATTGTTTACCAACATTATTACTTAGGGTTTGATTATTTTTTTACCCCTCCCCCCCTCCCATTTTAACTACCCCAATAAAAAAATAAGAATATACATCGCATTTTAATTACGCTGTTCAGGTGACCTATGTAGCAACGAGTTCTTCCAATGGAGGCTCATTAATTAGCCTGTCACAGACCAGTTGGAGGTGATTGTCTGCGTGTCCTTTTCATGGCCAAGGCTGCATGACTAGCATCACTGAAAGCTCATATATATACGCTCCCATAACAGTTAAAATGCTATTACAGCCATGCGCTCTTCCCATGCTGGGCCTCCTGCTAATTTGAGAGAGCTATTGGAGGGTCATATAGCCTCTATCTCTGGGGAGTGTGCCAAGCTTTGACACACAAGCACCAGCTCCAGCGGTCCTTGGAGGATAACATGACACACACACGCACACACACACACACACACACACACAGACAGATTAGAGCACAAATACTTACTTATCAAGCTGTATCTTGATGTATCTTTAAGACTGGCATGAAGCACTTAACACTACGCACATGTATACACCTGGGAAATCATCCATTCATTCTTGGGGTACATCCAGTAGCCAATCTAGACAGAAATACATAAACACAGTTTATTAAGTGAGCCATTATTAGCACCTTCGAAAAGTTGGAAGAACTATACAAACATTTCTAAATTGTTTTTTTTTAATGTGAATTGGAGTGTGTACACGGAGTCTTAGTAAAGCAGATGGTTGAAGGACAGACATCGACTATGAGATGGTCGAAGTCAGTTTCTGTTTCTTCACAGAAAATACGTTTTCAGCGTGGCGATGAATTAAACGTCCGCTAAATTGATTTAAAATTATATTGAAAAGAAGGCAAAACATTGTGATTATGTGGGATAATTTGAATAATCACATAAGGATGGAGTTGTTACTGACTAATCTTGTAAAAAAAAAATTAAATAAAAACCAGCCTTGAGATGAATTCAAAAGGGAATCTTAGAGAGAAACAAAGCTTGCCTCAACACGAAGAGAAGCTGGATAGAATTAGAATTACAGATGAATATATGTAGGTGGAGGAAACAGCCTCCATTTAAGCCATCAACATTTAATTCAACGCCTTGACTTCTGAGTTGTATTTGTGTTTGAATAGCTTTTCTCACCAGTAGACCTTGACCAGTCTGAGAGAGAGAGAGCGAGACAGAGAGAGAGAGAGAGAGAGAGAGAGAGAGAGAGACAGAGACAGAGACAGAGACAGAGACAGAGAAAGAGAGAGGAGGCATGAATTGTGTAGACTAGAGCGAGTGAAAAATTAATGAAAATTTTTGGTTTTGAATAAAAAGGTTACAAATGTGAAGATTAATGATATTGAACATTAAAATATCGCTCACTAGCTTTACTGGCCCCGCTAAGACAAATATAGAGAGCGATCACTAATGACTGCTAATGTGTATATGCTTGGTATAATTTCGCAGTATGATTTTTTAATAACACAGATTTAATGAATTGGTATTTAGACAGGGAACTATCTCCATGCACTTATTTAATACCATTACTGACCAAATTAACCTTGTGCTGGTTTTAATTACATTTAGTTCCATTTGGGTGATCATGCAATTTATATTGCGATATATAAAAGATTGAAAACGCTTTAAGATGCAATTTTAGAGCTATATAGATACATGAATTAGATTGAAGTTTGCGAATTACTTTCAGCTCAGCACCAGCAACATCCTTGTTGACAAAAGTAAGATATCTAGTATCATTAAACTGAAAACAACGTTTTGTGATTTTCATCATGATCAAGACCATGTGATTAACATTTGATACAACAGCTTTTCAACCAAGTGTGTCCATCATGCAACGTTAGACCAGCAAGGGGATTGAAAGATACGTAACATCGATATCAAACTGACATTGTCCCCTATTTTGATTAAAACTCCCACTCTGACAAGTTGACAGCTACAATCCCATCTGTCAATGTCATCTAATATACAATAATATTCCAAAACAAACTGTGAATTCTAATGAGAGTTCGATTGACAGCGTCGTGTTGGCTCAGTAGATACCTGAGGTGTTGGTTGTTATGGGTCTGTGTCTTGCTAAGGGCTGTGAGTAGAGTTCAGGTTTAACACTCAACTCTTCCTTGATGAGATGGGTCTCATTCGACTTCAGTTTCCACTTGGTTTCAGGGGTAATAGAGAACGATTCTGTGGGGCAAAGAAACGAAAACAAGACAGAGATACAAACAAACGTTTCTGCGAGAAAAATACGTTAAGAAAGGTTTACGTTTGTGGCCTTTGGCGAATAGTAACATTTACACTTGCTGTTAAAAAGACAGTTAAAGCTGTAAAGTAGCTGTTAAAGTAGACAACTGCCGCCATGATGGACGCTCACTAGTCCAGAATGTCCGGAACGATGTTCGATGATTCCGTCAGGCTTGTCTTTTGTTGAAATAACTGGACGTAAACTGAAAACCCACAAGATCTCTGATGGTCAATACAGCGATGAACAACTTTCATAAATCCTCCAAACAGGAGAACCAGCGGGTTGATAAGATCAATGGCCTCTGCTGCCCTTCTAACATTTGCAAACTCATCATTGTTCATCCTCTCTGCCGTCTGATTATCTGGATTGCATTTGTTTTTGGGGCAGTGATCTCCTCTATCCGAGGTTCAAACACGATGAGGGGAGTCAAATGTCAAGATGAAAAGCTTTATCAACAAGAAAGACTGTCTCATGAAATCGAATCATTTTACCCCCAGAGTTTTACTCTCAGTAATATATCGACATACTTAGTCCACAAGCTCCAGGTTATTAAACACTGTGTGTTTCCAATATGGAAGATAATGACTGTATTTGTTTTGCTATAATTTACATGAAACGATAACCACAGTGTCTTTGTATTTGTGTTGTGTGTGTTTTAGCGGAGGTGTGTGTGTGTGTGTGTGTGTGTGTGAGTGTGTGGTCTGTAAGCCCCTGTGTTCAGGCACTTATAGGTCTTCCTGTACCAAGGTTGGCTAGCAATAACGAAGACAGCACTTTCAATAACCTTGACAGACAGATTAAAAAGATGATTCAAAAGCTTCTCTTCCATGAGTGCTTCATCTCTGAGGCCTAAACCCTTCAGCAGCTCTCCTCTCGCCTTCTTTATCGTCAGGTCCTGTCAATCACCCGCCATCTCCGTCGCCACGGCGAGGCGGAATCCTGACGGTTCCTCTCCGGGGTTTGTGAAAGAGGAGAGACAAAGTAGCGGCAACGTTCCACCGTTCCTCAGCCGAGGGGGGAGGAGGGGGGAGGTGGCGGGGCGGGTCCTTCACCTCGTCAGGGTGCATCTCAACCCAGGGACTCGTGGAGCGCCAGAGCGCTTTGAACGGCTTCGCATTATTGTGGTGTTCTCTGTCAACTTCTGCCACCCCCCCTACGACCCCCCCCCCCCCGCCCCCTCTCACAGTCTCCTGCCTCCTTCCCCCCCTCACAAACCCTCCCCCCCCCGTCCCCCCCCCCCTCCCCCCTCCCCCCTTAGGCCCAGCATCTCAGCCCCGTCCACCTCCTGTCGGCGGTGGCTTTGTCAGTCCCCACCCACTCCCAGGATCCTCTGGTTCCTTCCCAGCCCTGAAGAGCCCTCGGCCTTGGTCTCAGATTCCACTCCAAGGCCACTCGTCTGGGCTTTGAAGGTGTCCCTGAAAGCTCCCAGGCATGGAGACTGGTATCAAGCAGGAGACGCACCCTCTCACTTCACAAGCGGAAAACAGACAAAGCTTCCTAATGTGAATTCAGAAAAGAAGCGGTTCCTTGGAGGAACCCAGAGTATCTGTTCTAGAACAGATTGTCTCTGAAGGGAACGTTCGCGGGTTCTGAGGCGAAACTAAATCCACTTCAGTCCGAGTTGAAAGAGACACACTAATTAGTCAACAAAACTGAACAACTGTGCTTTTTGGGATTTGGGGAAAGAAAAAGAAGAGAAAGTGAAACAGGAAGTCAAAAACAGGCATCAAGAAATGGTCTCCTCATCCATGTTCCCTTCACAACAAAACGAGCTAATTAGCTGTTTCAACCTCTTGGTAATTGCTTCTCCCTGACCTGCGCATTTCCCTCATTGGTGTTGACCTCTGACCTTGAGAGGGTAGACTACAAGGGAGTTGTAGTCCTTCTGCTCCTGAGGTGGTTAGAGTGTCACCAGAGCCCGGAACCTTCCATCTCCCAACACAAACAGGAGAGAAAGGAGGTTCGAGGACTCGAGGTATAATCATCTGCAGGTCGTAAGGTCACAGATTACTGGAAAAACAATACTATCTAACTCAAGTGAAAGGCGTGTTGGGTTAGTAATTAGAAGGTCCCTGGTTTGAACCTCGGCTGTGTCAACATGACGTTGTGTCCTTGGGCAAGGTACTTCACCCTACTTGCCTCCCGGGGGAATGTCCCTGTACTTGCTGTAAGTCACTCTGGATAAGAGCGTCTGATAACTGTAAATGTAACGTAAGGTCTGAGACAATTCCACAATTAAAATGGTGAGAATATAATGAGGTTACTTCATGGTTTCTTACAGTTTAGAAACTGATGACCAACATCATACTGAAATGACACTGAAGTCTCAGCTATTTCCACACTCAGTAACCATAACTTAATCAAACTGCTCTGTCTTCTAACAACAACTACAACTATGAGATTCGTGTTTGTGTGACGTGATCTCTTTCCTCATCATCACAGCGATCAACGTCAGCGATCAACATTTCGTTTCAGGGCTGTATTTACTGCAGTAAATGGGCTATAATTAACTATCGCTTAATGACAACACAGGTCACACTACGCGCTTTTGCTTTCAAAACCCAACTTACGTAATATACGCCGAAGAGAGCTGAAAAGAAAAGAACCATTTCCTTCCATTTGACAGCCGAGCTCCAGTTTGAATGTTTATCAGGCCACTCGTGGGACTAAACGCACTGAACGCACCCGTCAAAACGTAATCTATTGCTTAATTAAACTTGGCTAAATCTGAAAATGTGAACCAGCCCTGCCACAGAGCAGTTGGTGCTTCACTGTGTCTTCATCTAGG
>CM059305.1:6457500-6472500 GCA_030340665.1 Neosalanx taihuensis
AGGGAGGGAGGGAGGGAGGGAGGGAGGGAGGGAGGGAGGGAGGGATCTTGAAGTTCTACCTGCCTGCTTCCCAAACCCTGAGAACCCTTCCTCAGTATGCGTGACAGAGAAAGCTCTTAATAATTCACCTCGTATTGATTAGGATAGTGTGCGGACCCCCATCCCCCCTCCCCCTCCCAGGCCCTGAGACCCAACACCCACTGGTGTGTTTGAGCTTCCTGCCGATGCAGGGCTGCAGGTCTTTCAAGCTGAGGTCGGCAACACGCACGCTGCAATCAGCCCTGTTAACGCCAAACTACATCCAAGTATTCTGAGGGTTAGAATACAGGTGACCGAACACCTTCAACAACCAAGAGAACTCCAGATAAAATGACCAAACAGGTGAAAAGTTGATCACGGGAATGATGATGGTGATTATCTTCTCTCTCTCTCTCTCTTTTTATTTAATTTTTTTATTTAATATTTCTACATTTACATTTTGGGTTGCGTATTTAATCAGAACACTTTGGAGGTAATTCTGACTGACTTCCGGAGCAGGAAAGATTAGATGGAAATGAGCTTCACTCTGCTTAACCTCTTATCAGAGAAACCGAGGGAAAAATTTGTATTCCTCTATTGTCAAAACTCTGGTCTGGTAAACTCTGCTCTTTAAATATTCATTAGCTTTGAAAAAAATCGTCTGCTTTTCCTCCAGATTTATAATTCAAATGGTAAAGACTGTTGGATTCTGTGACATTTTCCCGCTTACGTTCATCTCTATCTTTCACACCATGAGTGTGGTTTAAGGAGATATTAAAAAGGTATCATTTACCGGAAGCATTAAAAGCTCATTAATTCATCCTCTGGTTAATTGCATGGAGGGAGGGAGATCATTCCTGATTCACCCCAGGAGAGGTTCTCCACGAGTCGGCCTCCGTTTGGTGTGAGATGGAATTAAAGGGAAGGTTTCCTAACGTTGTACTGCCACCTACAGTAGTTTAACATGGGAGACAGATGAGTAAGAGAGAATAAACTAGATGTTTACCAAACAGGCCTACAGCTGTAATGTAGGCCTATGGAGCCTGTTTTGAAAGGTCACATAATACGATTTGGATATACGTCAATTACTAGAAAATGTAGTAAATCTAAGGCTGCAGTTATTTGATATTTTCAAATATCAAAAAATAAAAATAAATTTTCTGAAGAACATTTTAGGGCGGCTTCAGCCCCCCCTAAAACAGGGCTAACGGACGCCCCTGTCAAGGACAAAACTTCACATAGCCACAGTCAGGATTCGATCTCACAACCTTCCAGTCATGAGGCCAACACCTTAACCCGCTGAACCATCTGACCCTCCACAGCTGACAGGAGTGACACAGTTGACAGGACACATTAGGGAAATAAGAGAGAAATTCAGTCAACTGTGTTAAACTTGATGGGTAGCACAGTTGACATGTAACACAGTAGACATTTCCTCAATTTTTGGCCTTTGTGCTAGCTAAAGATGTGGAAAATGTCACCACATGACCATGATCAACTCATATTTCTGTGTGCTATATTTACATTTTTGTCATTCAAAAAATCTCAAATAAGTACACAAGAAAATGTTGATAACACAGTTGATGAACAATTAATCCACTCCATGTGTAGACAATCATTTTGATTTATTATTGACAAGGAGGAGTTGAAATTTACCACATTGTCTTCAAGGTTCCCACCAAAAAGGATGTACCTTCCAGCAATGTGAGTCATGTGACTTTGGAGCAAACCATTGCTGATTTATAGGGGTTTTATCAATTTAGGGGTTTTATCAGTTGACAGTGATTTCTTGGACACACATAAAGTGAATAATGTCATGTATTTTAATGTTTTAAATAGATTTAAAACAGCTTTATCATGTTTTAATGATTATTTTAGAACGATTAAAGCTGAAATAATATATACAAACATGTATTTTATTGTTAAGTTTTAAGAGCAAACTTGACATTTAAGAAATCGGACAGAACAAAAACTGCAAATTCGAATATATAATTAGCATTTCTTTCCAAATAAATTATGGAACCTGTTAACTTTTAGTATTAAATGAAAGAGGAATATCATCCATTATCAAATTGGTCATTGTTTGAAATAATGACCAATAATATTTGGTAAAATTGACAAATACACCCCATGAAATGTACCCCTAATTATAGAATCACTCAAATACTGATTTTCTGAGATGAGATACTTTTATTAGCCAACCTCTAGGCACGCTATGGATAATTGCTAGTTGAATGTAACAGTGTATATATATTTTTTCAGACACAATAACAAACTGTTATAGGCCAACAGTGGAAGCTGTAAAATACATAAACGAGAGAACAATCATAACGGAGATTTTATACTGTATATAGATGATTTATTGATATTTATTTATATTGATTGATTTATATTGATTGATGATTGATTTATATTGTTATTTTATTATATTGTTATATTATATATTGATGGATAGGATTGATTTATATTGATTTATAGATATGTATTTATAGATTTTATACTGTGTATACAAAGATGATGCATGCAGAAGGACTGCCCTCTACCGGTTACACTGAGTCATTGCAGGGGGTCGCAATGTATGTTCAATCATCTATGATAGTTGTGATATTCTATCATCTAGCCTTATGACAGACAAGCATTGTATGTATACCAACAATATATAGTATCCTACTGCACTTGACAAGTTATATAATCCAGTTTGTAAAACCAGACGATACCCTCCTCTGGTTCTGACCGAAAATAACAAATAATTGGTTTCTATATCGGTCTGAAGTGGTTAGGGTTATGGTGGTTAGGGCCTGACTGGGCAAGTGTGTTGTTGTTGTTGTTTTATTTAAAGCGCAAACAGCGTATTTCCAATTCCAGAGCGGTTTACTGTAGTCCTCCTCCTCTGGTTGGTCTAGAGTGACTACAGACAGTCTTATGTGTCTCTCTCTCCGTCTCGAGGTCAAACAAAGTGGGGGACCCAAACAACAACAGAAGGGCTCCGGTGTCCCTCCCCCCCCCCCCCCCCCCCCCCCTTCCACCCCCCACTTCGTCTCCCTGAATGTGACTCCAGCTTCATCAGAGAGGCAGCCTCAGTCTGAGTGCAGGCAGGTCGCTCCGTTCACCTCTCGTTGTTCCAGCTGTCGGTAACCGAACTTAGTAACAGAGCTCTGCCTCATGCATACTGTAACCTGTCCGTACTGTAAGCGGCTCAGCGGGTATTTCTAACCTCCAGCCACCTTGAGAATCGACTGGATCGGTGTCTCGACGGTAACTGGAGCCCCCAGCTCCAGTAATGAGGGCCACACACGTGATGATCAGCTAGGATCAACAGGAGCACCTCTAATGGCACCGTAATGGGATGAAGGTGGGATCCCTGGAAGATTTGACACTTTTAAATAGTTTAGTTGAACCAAAATAGTGGACAGTGTAGATAGGAAAGACCTTAAGAGACCAGGGTAAAGAAGATATCTACCTATAGCCCAGACTTTCCCACAACCATTTCAGTTGAAGCCTCCATTTGAACACCAGCAGAATCAACTCTATTGACATCAGTAAGACTCAATGGGGTTCATGTTGGTTCGTCCCTTTAGCACTTGTTTGGTTTCATTGTTTTTCTATTCTGACTATACCCGCAATGTTTGGGGTCTATCTTGTTATTATGATCAGTGACGGATGCTCCTTTGTAAAGCTCTCTCTTGGAAGTCACTTTGGATAAAAGCGTCTACTAAATGAATACATGTAAACATGATAAATGTGTTTACCTTTTTCTCTCTGCTGTTTTAGGAGGGAAAGGTCATCTTCTGAAAGGCTCATGTGATGCCGTCAGTTAAGGAATCAGGCTGGTAGTCAGACGGTACCCAGTTCAAACCCCAGCTGTGTCAACATGACGTGTTCTTGGGCAAGGTACTTCTTGAGATATGATTGAAGAACTCTGTCCTCAGAGAGTCTGTGCAGACAGTGTGTACAGACAGTAAAACACACACACAGTAAAACACACACACACATCAAACCACACACTGTAAAACACACACACACAGTAAAACACACACACACAGTAAAACACACATGCCCCCAAACAAGAGATCCACTTCAAGTGTTCTTTGCACATGAAATGTACATTATCTGTACAAATGGGACTGAGTGATCCAGTATCTGAGCGTTAGAACCCTGGTCCGCTTGATACAACCAGGTCAATGATACGGATTTAAAAAGGCAGCTTCTATTTCAAATGACTTGTATAACGCTCATTATGTTTCCCATGGAAAGCAATGCCTTGTAAATGATCGCAGTTAAATTTGAATTAGCCCTTTAGCTTAATGAACCGGCTGGGTTGGGCTGCTTTAAGACCTTGTTTCTCTACAGTGTTCAGGTTACACTTAGTGGGGCTTGTCCTCAACTTAGGTATAATTAGCCTCAATCTTCTCATCTCATTGATATATTTACACGGTATTGCGCAACTAATTGAATGATGGTTTCTACTTTGTGTTTTTATCAATTTATCCCTAATCAAAGGATCTTTCCTTACTGCAGAGACTGTTTGTTTAAAATGTTAAATAGTAGGTGTATGATTGTACTGAGAAATTGTGTTTATTCACATCCTCCACTAGAGGGCGGTGTCAACATTGAAGTTTTCACGTTCATGTTGAACGTAATTTATTAGATTTAGAGAGAAAGTGAATTCTGAACCCATCTTCCATCAAAACAGAGAGCGTTAACTCGGTCTGTCATCTTGGGCACCAGCCTTGGACACTGCCAACACTCTTCACCCCCGCAGCACAAGCAACATATGTTTCTATAGCTGTGCATCGCTTCCATTCATTGAGCTCGGTGACGAGAGCCATGAATAATTCAGCCATTGGGAGCACATGTTACACAAAATGCAGTATGCATGCTCTTTCCTGCTTCAGTAGCTCAAGGCCTAATGAAGGTCACAGCCCTTCATGTACAGGGGCCCAACATACGGAGAACTTATAGTGTCCTGCGCACTGAATATGAGTTGGAACATAAACATGAGTGATGCATTATGGGTTGAGGTGGGTTGAGGTGGGTTCAGGGTGGGTTGAGGTGGGTTGAGGTGGGTTGAGGTGGGTTGAGGTGGGTTCAGGGTGGGTTGAGGTGGGTGTTTATGAACTCTGCTGTGATGTGGCTTGTAAAAAGGGCTAAAGAACTACATTTGATTTGAGCCTCCCCTGTGTCACAGCCACAAGCTATTCAAGAAGCTGAAAGTCAGAAGTTATCCAAGACTTTCAACTATCCACTGCTCAGTGATTTAGAAGAATGGATTATTTTTGTTAGTCTACTGTACATCTGTAGTAGACAGAATGATGTCTTCAGGTAGAGGAAAAAGCCTCTTAAGTGAGATTACAGGAGATCACTTGGGGTTTTAAGAAAGAAAAGGTGCTTCCTGTTCAAACAGTAATAGTTTTTTTCAGAAAGGCTGTTTATTTTTTCCATAAGCGTTACTTGTATTGGCTGAAAGGTTAAACAGTTTCGGCATAACTTGAAGTTTTTGTGGCGAAACACTTCTAGTCTGTGTTAAACTGTCCAACACATCTAGTCTGTGTTAAACTGTCCAACACTTCTAGTCTGTGTTAAACTGTCCAACACTTCTAGTCTGTGTTAAACTGTCCAACACATCTAGTCTGTGTTAAACTGTCCAACACTTCTAGTCTGTGTTAAACTGTCCAACACTTCTAGTCTGTGTTAAACTGCCCAACACTTCTAGTCTGTGTTAAACTGTCCAACACTTCTAGTCTGTGTTAAACTGTCCAACACATCTAGTCTGTGTTAAACTGTCCAACACTTCTAGTCTGTGTTAAACTGTCCAACACTTCTAGTCTGTGTTAAACTGTCCAACACTTCTAGTCTGTGTTAAACTGTCCAACACTTCTAGTCTGTGTTAAACTGTCCAACACATCTAGTCTGTGTTAAACTGTCCAACACTTCTAGTCTGTGTTAAACTGTCCAACACTTCTAGTCTGTGTTAAACTGTCCAACACATCTAGTATGTGTTAAACTGTCCAACACTTCTAGTCTGTGTTAAACTGTCCAACACTTCTAGTCTGTGTTAAACTGTCCAACACTTCTAGTCTGTGTTAAACTGTCCAACACTTCTAGTCTGTGTTAAACTGTCCAACACTTCTAGTCTGTGTTAAACTGTCCAACACTTCTAGTCTGTGTTAAACTGTCCAACACATCTAGTCTGTGTTAAACTGTCCAACACATCTAGTCTGTGTTAAACTGTCCAACACTTCTAGTCTGTGTTAAACTGTCCAACACTTCTAGTCTGTGTTAAACTGTCCAACACTTCTAGTCTGTGTTAAACTGTCCAACACTTCTAGTCTGTGTTAAACTGTCCAACACTTCTAGTCTGTGTGAGATGCCATTCATTTTGACACCTGTTGAGGTTTCCATTGTTTTAAATACATCTTATACATATATTAACTCAGAAGACGGTGTCTGATCCTTCACACTCTCCACATCCCTTCACACGTTTTCTAAACAAGGCCATCTGGGAGGCCTAAGTGCCCCAAAAGGGAAACCATATCCTCCTCTGCTGTGTGTTCGTCATTGTGTAAGATTAGAGGCAGCCTCTATAGTTTCGCCTTGCCCTCAATACCCAATAGTCATGCTTCTCATATTTCACCCTCTGCTTCTTCCTCTCTTTCTCCCCCTATCTCTCTCTCTCTCCCTCACTTTCTCTCTCCCTCCCTCCCTCCCTCTCTCCCCCCCTCTCTCTCTGCTCGCCCCAGAGCACCAGCCACCAAGGTTTCCTCGGTTCAGTGGACCAGCTAGTTCTCTGGTGACTCTGCCAGCACCCAGGGGGCTGGAGGTTACTATACTGTACTGTCCAGCTTTGCAGTGTTAAAGGCCCTTTAAAGAAGTCATGTATGGAATCAGGTCACAGCCACACCTCCTCTTCCTCCAGACACCCAGAGAACAGGTCCATATGACCACTGACAGAAAGTGATGCATCACACTGAATGTTGTTGTTGATCTTTAGTTATCTCTGAGACTAACTGTTCCCACAATGCCTCTGACCTACAGGCTGTACGTAATGCCTAAAAACAGCCAGCTGTCTAGAGAGGGGGGGAGAGAGAGAGAGGGGGGAGAGAGGGAAGAGAGATGGGGGAGAGAGGGAAGAGAGATGGGGGTAGAGAGGGGGGGAGAGAGGGAAGAGAGATGGGGGGAGAGAGAGAGAATTAACCTCTCCAAGGAGAGTTCTTACTGTAATGAGGGAAGCTGAAAAAGGAAGATTGAGGAGGGGAAAAGGAAGAGAGGGAGGGAGGGAGGGAGGGAGGGAGGGAGGGAGGGAGGGAGGGAGGGAGGGAGGGAGGGAGGGAGGGAGGGAGGGAGGGAGCAGAATGGTAGTGAGAGACAGGTACAGAGAGCAGGGAGAGAGAGGGGGGAAGGGAGGAAGGAAGGAAAGAGGGAGAGATAAGGGGGAAGGAGAGAGGGAGAGAGAGAGAGAGATAAGGGGGAAGGAGTGAGGGAGAGAGAGAGGAAGGAGAGAGGGAGAGAGAGAGAGAGAGAGAGGAAGGAGAGAGGGAGAGAGAGAGAGAGAGAGAGAGAGAGAGAGAGAGAGAGAGAGGGAAAGAGAGAGGAAGGAGAGAGGGAGAGAGAGAGGAAGGAGAGCAGAAATGCAGAACCTGGGGATGATCCAGCAAGGGATAGGACAAGTTGCCACGGCAACCCCCGATCACCCAGACTGGCTGAACAGGGAGGGGGGTAGGGAGGGAGGGAGGGGCGGGTGGAAGTCTCTGGGCTGGAACCCTGCCAAGGGCTTTGACAACACAGCGTAATGAACAGGGGAGGATAGGGGGAGGGAGGAGGGGTAGGGTTGACAAGGCGTTCTCCGTAGAGACCCTCAACTAATAGTGAGGGCTGCTCAGAACATCAGCTGTGTGTGCCCTGACAAGGCTGGAACACCGACACACACACACACACAGCTCAACACACACAGCTCCTCAACACTAACACACACCTCTCTCTCCTCTCAGCCTCCCCCCTGAGTTCTGCTCTCCCCCTGTCTTCGAAAACAGCACCCAGTGAACCTTGAATCAGCGTTCCTCGTACCCCAGACGAACCCCCTGTGGATTGGCACTAATTTGACTTTTGATTTGACCTTTAACCTCTCCCCTCATTCCATCATCCCAGCCTAGAGACGACCACAGAGCCCATCTGATTGGAAACCAAAGCATGATTTAGCCGACGCTTTTAACCAGAGTTAACAGACTTACAGCAAGTAGGGTGAAGTACCTTTCCCAAGGACACAACGTCATGTTGGCCCAGCCAGGTTTCAAACCAGGAACCCTCTGACTACCAACCCAACCCCCTTAACCGCTCAGCCACCTCACTCCCTTGATGTGAAGAACTGGGTGGTGTAGGACGAGGGTTTCCCATGGTAACAGATGGCGGTAGCCACGGAGACAGCAGGTGCGTGTTCGGTCCTGGGGCCTCGGAATGGACGTTGAAGCCTAGATGTGTTATGGATTTGTTTGCCCACAGCAACACCGAGTGATTAAAAAGGGGATGAAATGATTTTCCCAAGCAAACAAGCAAAACAGATTTACCTTGTAGCACAGGGCTTAGTTCAGAGTAATCACGGATGACGATAATTACTGTTGATGTTGACACTATTACTCTTGTAGCCATTAAGCGTAAGAGCATGGCTTTAGTGTTAAACTCTCCCTGTAAGGATCGACCCTAAACTCTCTCAGGCACACAAGCGCTTTACACACCTGCTGTGTGTGTCCAGTTTGAGTGTGAATAGAACAGATAATCACAACATGGCTTTGAGATAACAGGCTAGTGTTACTGCTGTCAATTCACTGTTCACTGCGCTTCGACCGTGTGTCCATGACGACAATAAGACTCAAGGTCAAGTTTCACAATGCAATCAGCGCCGCCGATGCTCTCGAAGTTCTGTCTGTCCGGTTCTGGAACACGAGCCAGCTGTTCTGCTCAGCCTGGTGATGATGTCTCTGGCATCTTAACACAGACCTGACTAGCAGAGCTATTTCTCACCCTGTCGTGGTCGGATGACAGCAGATTCTTTGAACAGCATCTGTGTTCGACATTGTGGGCTGTTGACAGCTGACAGCTGTTGCTGTGTTAGGGTACGAGGAGGACTGCAGTACTGCTGGGTGCTGTTGTTCTGTCACTGTCTCTCTCTGTCTCTCTCCCTCACACTTGTCTCTCTCCCTATCTCTGTCTTCCTCAATGTCTCTCTCTCTGTCTCCCTCTCCCTCTCTCCCTCTGAACCTCTCTAGTTGTCTCTCGCTACGTCTCTCGATCATCTCTTTGTATCTCTCTAAAATGTAGATTTATCAGGGTAAATGGATGGACTGGTCCACCAAACGGCTTCAGAACATTACATTTAGTCATTTAGCAGACGCTTTTATCTAGAGCGACTTACAGCAAGTACAGGGATATTCCCCCCTGAGGCAAGTAGGGTGACTTGTGACCTAGTGCCTTGCCCAGGGAACACAATATCATGTTGGCACAGCTTCAGAACCTGGTTCAAACCAGGTAGGTTCTGATTACTAACCCAACTCCCCGAGAGCTGCCCGACAACACCGAGTTGTCAAATTAGTGTTTGTTATCCGGAAGGATCCACAGCAGACTGCTACCCAGAGGTGACAGCAGATGAGGAACACACCGTTCAAGTACTTAAGCTACTGTGTATCTGTGGTACATTCCCCCTGCCATGTATCTGTGGTACATTCCCCCTGCCATGTATCTGTGGTACATTCCCCCATCATGCCCCGACCCATCACCTTGCCTCTGACACAGCCAGACGCGCTGACACACATGCAGATGATGATCTCCTGGTGATGAGCCCAGCAGGTCCCTGCAAGGAGCTGTGATGGTGATGGAGGCTGAACGAGAGAGTGAAGGGTCTTCTGCTGGGGGGAGGACAGGGGAAGGGGTGGGTGGAGAAGGAGGGGTGCAGTGGGGGACGAGAGGGGCAGTGGGGGAGGAGGGAGGGGAAGTGGGGTGGTGGAGAGGCTGAGGCTAACAAGTGGAGACAAAAGGGGGAGGGGGGGGGGGGCAGAAAGGGGGTCGGAGGCGGGGGGGCCCGTATCTGTGGGTGTCAGCGTGGGCTATCACCAGCACAGGAACCCCCCCCCCCCCCCCCCCCACCCCCCCGTCCTAACTTTCCCATGACCCCGCCCTCGACCCCGGGCTGTCCAGAGATAGTGTCCCGTCAGCTGGGTGAGGTGCCACATTCATCCAGGATGGGAGGAATGCGTACGAAGACATGGGAGCAGGGAGGACCTCTGCTCAGAAGGGGACACTGTCTGTACTGACTCCCTGGACCACCCTTCTACTACTAGACTAGTGTTCTCCTTGCGTGCGTGTGTGTGTGTGTGTGTGTAGGTGTGTGTTTGTGTGTGACATTTACATTTGAGTCATTTATCAGACGCTCTTATCCAGAGAAACTTACAGCAAGTACAGGGACATTCCCCCCCTGAGGACAGTAGGGTGAAGTGCCTTGCCCAGGGACACAGCGTCATGTAGGGTAACAGAGAGTAATTTACCACTTCTGGATTAAAGGTCAAACTCCAACCACTGGTTGCTAATTGCTTCCCACACTGACAGATGACGCTCAAACTGACTGGATCAACTGAGGCCAGCTGAGCTCACAGAGAGGAGAAACACAGTGAGAAGCTGGAACTCTGCAGTTCACTTCTGTGTGTTTATTTACAGTATCCTGTCAGTCTATCTCTCCCTACCTGTCTCTCTCTCTACCTGTCTCTCTCTCTCTACCTGTCTGTCTGTCTCTTTCTCTCCCTACCACACTCTCTGTCTCCCTCCCTCTCTCTGGCACTCTCTCTCTCTTTTCTCTCTCTCACTCTCTCTCTCCACCTCTGTCCCTCCCCTCCCTCTCCCACCTCCCTCTCTCACACACACAAACATTGACACACACTCAATCACAAATCCACATCACAGGTAGCTGCTGCCCCCGACTGTGTTTTTTTTCTTCTTTTCGTGAATGAATTTCGTTACTAGTGAGAGGATTAAAACCGTCTGGTTTATTCAGAGAAGGCAGCTCAGTGTCATCGCTGCACAAGGGCTTCTGGAAGATTCCGTGCAGGGAGAGACAGCTCAGACCAGGTCACTGCTGTCTGTCTGTCTGTCCGGTCAGCGCCTAGCTGGATCAGATTGACTGGTTCTGTGCTGGTGGGTCAGCTTGGTTCTAGGTTCTGACCTGGGTGTGAAGCTCGGAAAAAAACAGCTACACACACCCAGTTAGATTTTGAGAGTTGTCAGCCCTTGCAGCTGAGATTAGAGATTCCATTCCTCTCCTCATAGTGAGTCTGACTCATCCGTGTTTCAGACTGAGGGTATACTTAATAGAGCATGTATGATGAATGGTTGTTATTCACTTAAATATACATTATCAGACGCTCTTATTCAGAGTGACTTACAGCAAGTACAGGGCCATTCCCCTCTGAGGCAAGTAGGGTGAAGTGCCTTGTCCAAGGACACAACGTCATGTTGACGCAGCCGGGGTTCGAATCGGGAACCCAGCCACACCCCCATGCCCAAACGCTGCATAAAAGCACTATAAAAGCATTTAGCTATCATTAGCTACAACAGCAGTGCAATAAAAGGATAATCACTGTAGACCAGGGCGGATAGTAACCTAATATCCCAAATAATAATTTTTTAATGTAACCTCAATATGCGTTAGTTACATCAGGCTCTGCTCCACTCTGATGGACATGTCCCATCAACTCAGTAGATTTGTTGGACAAAAACCCAACTTTTATATTCTCTTTTCTCTTTTTAAGCAGAGAAGCCTCAGATCCTGATCTAATCTAGTTCGTCTGTCTGTCTCTACAGTCCAGATTATTACAGTATCAATGAACCAGATTGCCACTGATCTCGAGACTGATGTGTGTGTGTGAGTGTGCGTGTGTGTGTGTGTACAAAGAGTGTGTAAAGGTCTCTACGCACAGTTGTAATTGAAGGTTCATTCAAATCATCAAAACCCCCTGATGTCACGTGGATCTTCAGCACCACGGACAGCGGCCTCAGCGCGAGCTGCCCCGTTTCTACCGTTTTTTTTTTTTTTTTTTTACCGCTGCGATTTTCCTTTCACTTTGTAAACACATGACGGTTGTCACGAACCCCCAGTCAACGTGAGGGGGAAACGCCACGAGGCTTCTCTTTCTCTCTCTCTCTCCATTTTCTCTCTCTCCTTTCTCTCTCTCTTTTCTATCTCTTTTATCTCTCTATTTTCGCTCTCCCTCTTTCCCTGTCCCTCTTTCTCTCCCTCCCTCCACCCACTCCCCCCTCCGCTCCCCTCCCCCCTCCCTCCCCCCCCCCCCCTCTCTCTCTCTCTCTCTCTCTCTCTCTCTCGGTAATCAGAGGATACACCTGGCTCGTGCCCCGGCGTCACCCCCTCGTGCTTTGTCTACATGGTCTCTTGTTCCCGCGCCGTTACAGTCTCCGAGGAGAGCCGTGATGCGCGCGGAGCTCGAGCTGAGCGCTCAGCAGCAGAACAGCACGTGCCTGCCGGAGGTTCCAGAGCGTCAGTCTTCCAGCAGCTCCGCGAGCGCCCCGCGTGCCCGGACCTCGAGAGGGGGAAATGTGGCTGAAACAGCCGCGTGCAACGCTTCATTCTTCCAGATTCACCCCGGTAAAGGGCGCAGCACCGATATGCGCTTCTGCAGGGACGCTCTGAAGTTCAAATAAAACAGTAGTAAGGACAAAAGAGAAGAGGTGCATCCTTCCTCCCAGGATGACCGTGTGATGAACAGAAGCCCTGCTGGCGCATGGGAGCTGAGAACATCTTTAGAACTTAACTGACGATCTGAGGGTTCTACCTGCTCTCTGATAAGGAACCATGCCTGTGCGGAGGGGTCATGTCGCGCCACAGAACACCTTTCTGGGGATCATTATAAGGAAATTCGAGGGGCAGAGTGAGTACCACGAGATGACTTCCACGGTGGTGTGAATGTTGTGGGTTTTTTGGTTGCCATGTCGCCTGGCTGAATGTGTGTGTGAGGTTATTTAAGACACAGGTTTGGTCTGTCAGTAGGAAAGTTCATTAAAGCGCCTTTAGATGTGTGTCTGTGTGTGTGTGTGTGTGTGTGTGTGTGTGTGTGTGTGTGTGTGTGTGTGTGTGTGTGTGTGTGTGTGTGTGTGGCTGAGCGGCTTGATTTGGTGTTTGGTGGAAATGTCACTTTGAAGACAAATTCTACTGAGATGATTACACCAGAAAAAAAACGTAAATCTTACATATGGCAAGGTGGGATTTCTTTAGGGGTCATATCAATCATTTATATAACAAAATCAATAATGCATATTGAGATCATATTTGCCTTTGTTTAAATAGATTGAAGTAAATGTACATACATTAGATCATACATGAGAGATGACATTACGAATGACGTAGATGGCATTAGATGTATTATTAATCACACCCCCCCCACCCCCGCTACCCTAACGTCCCCCCATGCAGATAAGAAGTTCCTCATCGCCAATGCCAGAGTGCAGAACTGCGCCATCATCTACTGCAACGACGGCTTCTGTGAGATGACGGGCTTCTCTCGGCCGGACGTCATGCAGAGACCGTGCACCTGCGACTTCCTGCACGGTCAGAGGACCAGCCGCCACGCCGTGGCCCAGGTGGCCCAGGCTCTGCTGGGCTCCGAGGAGCGCAAGGTGGAGATCACCTACCACCGTAAAGATGGTCAGTGACTCTCATCCTCTCCTCCACTCTCTCATCCTCCTCGTCAGTGTCTCTCTCCTCTCATCCTCCTCTTCAGTGTCTCTCCTGTCCTCCACTCTCATCCTCTCACCCTCCTCACCCCCAAACCCTCTCCCCCTAAGCCTCACCCCCCGTCTCACCCTCTCTCTTTCTCATCCTTTGAGTCTCCCCTCTCGATCACCCCTGTAAGCCCCACATCACCCTTGAGTCAACCCACCCCATCCCCTGAACTTCCCACCAACACTGTACCTCAACACAACACTGTACCTCAACACACAACACTGTACCTCAACACACAACACTGTACCTCAACACACAACACTGTACCTCAACACAACACTGCACCTCAACACAACACTGCAACACAACACTGTACCTCAACACAACACTGCACCTCAACACAACACTGCACCTCAACACAACACTGTACCTCAACACAACACTGCACCTCAACACAACACTGCAACACAACACTGTACCTCAACACAACACTGCACCTCAACACAACACTGCACCTCAACACAACACTGCACCTCAACACAACACTGCACCTCAACACAACACTGCACCTCAACACAACACTGTAACTCAACACAACACTGTACCTCAACACAACACTGCACCTCAACACAACACTGCACCTCAACACAACACTTCACCTCAACACAACACTGCACCTCAACACAACACTTCAACTCAACACAACACTGTACCTCAACACAGGCCTGTCCGTGACCTCAGACCGTGTGTGAGGGTAGCTGTTACATGAGGTATGACAGAACAAGCCAGCTAGCATTGTCACACCAAAATAACCCCCTGTGATGAATAGCTGTGTTTACACTGAGGCCTGCCTGCTGTGAGGAGGGCAGCTGCTTCGTCCGGCCAGGCCGGCGGGTGATTGGCTGGGACAAAGACGGTGGAGGTCACCTCCAACCATGATATTTGTAACCGGATGATTAAGCCGGTTACGCAATGGTGAAAGTGTAATCGGAGGTCTGAGCAGGTGACAAGAGGCCCGACCTGGAGGCAGGGGATAACCATCTGCACCAATCAGGAGGCAGGGATGAATATCCGGACCAATCAGAAGGATGGGCGTCCTCGCAGCGGGAAGGGGAAACATGGCGGGTTATTTCCAGGTGGATGACGTCACGTTAACTTTGACCTCTGCTAGGAGGTGGGAGTGGCTTCTTGTGTACATGTGACCCGTCTCCCGCTGGTCTGATTGGACGTGCTGGACCCTCTGCTATTGGTCTGGTGCCCGGATGAGG
>CM059305.1:6477500-6652500 GCA_030340665.1 Neosalanx taihuensis
CTCCACTCTCCCTCCTCTCTCCCTCCTCTCTCTCCCCTCCTCTCCCTGCCTCCACTCTCCCCTCCTCTCTCACCCTTCCTCTCCCCTGCCTCCACTCTCCCTCCTCTCCCTGCCTCCACTCTCCCTCCTCTCTCCCTCCTCTCTCTCCCTCCTCTCTCTCCCTCCTCCCTCTCCCTCCTCTCCCTGCCTCCACTCTCCCTCCTCTCTCCCTCCTCTCTCTCCCTCCTCTCCCTGCCTCCTCTCTCCCTCCTCTCTCTCCCTCCTCTCCCTGCCTCCACTCTCCCTCCTCTCCCTGCCTCCACTCTCCCCTCCTCTCTCTCCTCCTCTCTCTCCCTCCTCTCTCCCTCCTCTCTCTCCCTCCTCTCCCTGCCTCCACTCTCCCTCCTCTCCCTGCCTCCACTCTCCCTCCTCTCTCCCTCCTCTCTCTCCCTCCTCTCCCTGCCTCCACTCTCCCTCCTCTCTCCCTCCTCTCTCTCCCTCCTCTCTCCCTCCTCTCTCTCCCTCCTCTCCCTGCCTCCACTCTCCCTCCTCTCTCCCTCCTCTCTCTCCCTCCTCTCTCCCTCCTCCCTCTCCCTCCTCTCCCTGCCTCCCTCTCTCCCTCCTTCCTCTCCCCTCCTCTCCCTGCCTCCACTCTCTCCCTCCTCTCTCTCCCTCCCTCTCCCCTGCCTCCACTCTCTCCTCCTCTCTCTCCCTCTCTCCCTGCCTCCACTCTCTCCCTCCTCTCTCTCCCTCCTCTCCCTGCCTTCACTCTGCCCCTTCCCCTCTCTCCCCACCCCAGGTATCAGGTAGTTCTGTGTGGTTCTGTAGAGCTTCTCCCATCGTGGAAGCGATGTGTGTGTTTACCTATCTTACCTATCCATTCGAGCTGTTACCATGTCAACCGCAGGCAAGGGGCCATGGGAACTTTGAAAGGCTGAAGCTTCTTATAGCTGCTTAGTTCTGGTCTGGAGCTGGAATCAGCAGCGATCTTCACTGCTGTGTCCCTGGTTCTGTTCACATGGATGGTTTCATCATGTGTCTCTTTCTGTCACATCGCAGAGTTAAGGTGGAGGAGATGGTGGATGAAGGATGAAAATAGAGGCTGCTTGGGACACACACACACACACACACAAAAAACACACACACACGTTGCACCTACTGACACACACATAGAGACCAACACCTAAGCTCCCACACACACTGTGACAGCAGTGTGTGTGTGTGTGTGTTGTGTGTGTGTGTGTGTGTGTGTGTGTGTGTGTGTGTGTGTGTGTGTGTGTGCCCCAGGCCCGTCACACACCGCTCAGCATCTCTGTACTGCTGGAACCCTCAGCTTGGATTAGTGTCACCCACAGACACACACAGAACACATACACACACACACAGGAACAGAGACACTCACACACAACACACTCACAGGAACACAACACATTCACAGGAACAAACACACAACACAGGAACACAGACACGCACACAACACAGACACACACACGACAAACACACACACATAGACAAGCTGCAGTTCAGATTACCTCCACTTCTGCAAGGATGCTTTCTGTTTTTCAGGCATTTCTGTCTGTGTGCGACCCATGGAGGGAGGGGAGGGAGGGAGGGAGGGAGGGAGGGAAGGGAGGGAGGGAGGGAGGGAGGGAGGGAGGAGAAATACAGGGAAGGGAGTTAGTCACTGTTTAAGATTAAAGAAAAACAGAACCTTGAGAGAAGTGAATACACTACCTGGTTTTACTACTTAGGGTGTTCGTGTGTGTGTGTGTGTGTGTGTGTGTGTGTGTGTGTGTGTGTGTGTGTGTGTGTGTGTGTGTGTGGTAGTGTGTATGTGTGCATTCCTTGTTTTAATTATTGATAGTGGAAATCGAATCTAATGAAATTTCCAGGTTCTGGAAACTGAAACTTAACATTCACTATCTATTTATAAACGCACACACACACCAGCACATCTCTGTCTCTCTCTCCCCCTCCCTCTCTCTCTGTCTCTCTCTCCCCTACTCTCTCTGTCTCACTCTCCCCTCCTCTCTCCCCCTCCTCTCTCTCCCCCTCCTCTCTCTGTCTTGTTGTGCTGGTGTCTGCCACAGTCTGTTGCTGTTAACAACATTCAACACTCATCAGCCCTGGAAAGCAGGTTCCTTCCTGCAGGTTCACAGAGAGACGATCTGTTAGTGTTCATCAGAATGTTAGCAGAGCCACCAGAGCAACAGGCCACGCCCCCTGGCTTTTATTCAAGCAGGTAGCAGGTTAACACAATCACCTCCTCCTCCTCCTCCTCCTACTCTCGTCTGTAGTCAGACAGACGAGCAGAAGGGCCTCAGCTCTGGGTAAGTGTCTTGAATTTCTTGAAGTTCACACATCAAGACTTTGAGATATGATGTAGTCATGGAGAACTAACATTGTTATTCAGCAGCACTGACGTTAAGTCATTGGGTTCTAGATCCAGACGGAAACACAGAATTAGCTGTCCCTCCCCCTCCCCCCCCCCCCCCCCCCACCTCCACTAACACCATGTTGACGTCTCGTTCTGTCTCGTACTGACTGTTTGTCCAGCCTGCCGGTCACCCTGGCAGAGGCAGCCAGTTCAGGGTCAGTTCATGAGCAGCCAGTCAGGATCCGCTGTGCATGAAAGCTTTGGAGAAGGTGGAGAAACTCCAAATGGCAACTGGATGAGATGACGCCCCTCCCCCCCCTCCACCCTCCGCCCCCCCCACCCACCCCCACACTCTGGATCAGATGCGCCCCCCCCCCCCCCCCTCCCTCCCCCTTCCCCACCCGGCTTCTAACATGCCCTCAGACTCAGATCACATGGATGTTCCTCTCCCACGGATCTCAGCTGACCTGTGTCTCATCTTCTCCTCTGGCCTGTACCCCTCCCTCCTCCCCTACACTCGCCCCCCACCCTCACCCTCCCCTCCCCACTGCCCCACCCTCCTTCCAACCCTTTCCTACTACTTACCCACCTCTTCTACCCCTTACCCCATTCCTTCTACCCCTACCCACCCTTCCACCCCTCTCCCTCCCTCCCTCCCTCCCTCCCTCCCCTCTCCTGCCCCCCTCCACCCCGTCCTCCCCCAGGTCCTGAAGGGCTTCCCTGAGTGTCTCCAGGCAGACATCTGCCTTCACCTCAACCAGAGTCTCCTCCAGGACTGCAGGGCCTTCCGAGGGGCCACCAAGGGCTGCCTGCGGGCGCTGGCCATGAGGTTCAAGAGCACCCACTCCCCCCCCGGAGACACGCTGGTCCACTGCGGGGACGTGCTCACGGCCCTCTACTTCCTGGCCCGTGGCTCCATCGAGATCCTGAAGGAGGATGTTGTTGTGGCCATACTGGGTAAGAACACACACAACACGTGGGGTGGGGTGGTGGGGGGGGGGGGGGGTCTTTACCTGCTGCTGTTTGTCTCCCTACCCACTCCTCTCTGTTCTATGAATCTTCATTCTTCTCCTCCCCCCTCTCCCTCCCTTCTCTCCCCCTCCCTCCCTGTCTCCCTCCCTCCCCCCGTCCCTCCCTCCCTCCCTCCCTCCCTCCCTCCCTCCCTCCTCCAGGGAAGAACGACATCTTTGGAGAGATGATCCACCTGTACGCCAAGCCTGGGAAGGCTAACGCAGACGTTCGAGCGCTGAGTTACTGTGACCTGCACACCATCCAGAGGGAGGAACTGCTGGAGGTGCTGGACATGTACCCAGAGTTCGCTGACCTCTTTCTGACTAACCTGGAGCTGACCTTTAACCTCCGGGACGAGTACGCCAAGGTGAACAAACATCTGTGTGTGTGTGGACATCAGTGTGTGTGTACCGTCTGTGTGTATGTCTGTGTGTGTGTGTGTGTACATTTGTGTGTGTAGCGTGTTGTGTTGAGCTCCTGTTCCTGCGGTTCCACCCTGTGCTTCAGACCACGATCCCCCAGAACAGCGACTCAGACTCGGAGGACGCCAGGTGCAGGAGGAGGCGTCCCCACAGGAGAACCTCGTCTGCAGGTGAGGGGGAACCCCGGCTGACCCTGGCTGACCCCGGCTGACCCCGGCTGACCCCGGCTGACCCCAGCTGACCCCGGCTGACCCCGGCCCTGTGCATGTATTGAACCCTCTCTTAACTCAGAAGGACTGACAGAGATCTGGTATCTCTTTCCTGCTTAACACAGGAGGAAGGAGAGTGTGAATTACACTTCAGTGTACTGGACAGAGTCTGTCCTGTGTGTTCTGGGGGTGGAGGAGAGGAGAGGAGGAGAGGAGGAGGAGAGGAGGGGAGGAGAGGAGAGGAGGAGAGGAGGAGGAGAGGAGGGGAGGATGAGGAGGAGAGGAGGAGAGGAGGAGAGGAGGGGAGGAGAGGAGGGGAGGGGAGGAGAGGAGGGGAGGATGAGGAGGAGAGGAGGGGAGGAGGGGAGGATGAGGAGGAGAGGAGGGGAGGAGAGGAGGGGAGGAGGGGAGGATGAGGAGGAGAGGAGGGGAGGAGAGGAGGGGAGGAGAGGAGGAGGGGTGGAGGATGAGAGGAGAGGAGAGAGGAGGAGAGGAGGATGAGAGGAAGAGAGGAGGGGTGGAGGATGAGAGAAAGAGAGGAGGGGAGGAGGGGTGGAGGAGGGGAGTGTGCTTGTGAGAGTCTGGGCTGGGATACATACAATACTGAGAGACTTGGCATCCATTCACACAAACGGTAGAGAAAAAAAGAGAGAGAGAGATCTAATTGGTCACCATGGTAACAGGCTTTAGGGAGAAGTATGCCTTCACTTTAAAGGACAAAGAGTTGAAAATAGATAGTTTGAGATTAGTTTGAAACTTCTGCTCTCTGGGTTATTCATAATATGGATGTCTTGGATGTGTGATTTCCCTGTGCTTTCATCTAAAGAACAATTTCACTGAGAGGCTTGGAAAGGGAAGAGTTTGTACTGCAAGGAATGGAGGGGGAGGAGGAGGAGGAGGAGGAGGAGGAGGAGGGGAAGAGGAGGGCTGGGGAGGAAGAGGAGGGGAGGAGGAGGAGAGGGGAGGGGGAGGAGGAAGGGAGGTTGGAGGACCCACCCCTGTGTATTGTTCCACCTCTAGTCCTGTGTAACGTTCCACCTGTTCCCCTCCCTCCCCCAGGGAACCCCAACAACAAGGAGGTGCTGTCGTCGTGCTGCGACAGGGGGCAGGTCAGACCACTGTTCCCCCGCTCCCGCACCTCCTCCCGGAAGGAGAGGAGTGACAGGAGGAGCAGGAGGGCGAGGAGGGAGTCGGCGGTGGACGGGGGGGATGAAGAGGAGCAGGGCAGAGAGGAGGAGGAGGAGCAGAGGCCGCTGTGTTCGGGGGTGCTGGGGTACCCCTCTGTGAGGGAGGAGTCTCTGACCCTGACGCAGTCTTCCCACCAGCAGAGCGGCGCTCACACAGACACAGCTTATAAAGGTAAGAGATCTGGTTGCTCTTGTTAGTCACTTAATAAGAACAACAATAATAATAATAATAAATGATTGTACTGACTGTAAAATATATTATTGTTACTTGCTTTTCTACAGATAAACTCCTGCCCCTTTGAGGTTCATGTTGTTTAACAGTAACTTGTTTTAACTGAAGGCTCCTGTGATTCTTCCCTTTTAGCACTTGTTTGGTTTCAATGGTTTCATAATCTGACAATTATGAAACCATAATCATAACGTTGTCATGCTCAGTGACCGATGCTCTTTTGTAAAGCTCTCTCTCGGAAGCGGCTTTGGATAAAACTTCTGCTAAATGAATACATGTAAATATAGCTCTCTTTAGACACTGTGTTGTTGCATTTAGCTTTTATTTCATCTTCCCTAGCAACTGAAACCTGCATGTAGCGACCAATCTGGCGACTACCACTTCTTGGCAATCTCTGTTGTTAGTTGCTGAGCAGCAGTAAAATAGCCTTGTTCTGATTTCGGTTCTGAGTCACGAAGAACCTTCCTCGGTGTTCTAATGTTCCGAACGATTCTAGAAGCTGTTAGATCTGTGTTTGTACTTAGTACGTCAGCAGATCTAAAGGTTGATGACCCAGTGTATGACATCATCAGGTCATCTTGATGATTTTTGGGACATTTCAGAAATACTTGTGGTGTGATTTTTTTTTGGGGGGGGCGGTACTGCCCCCTGAAGGTCAGGCACCCTGTACTGCCCCCTGCAGGTCAGGTACCCCCCACACCTGGACCAGGTAACATCTGACCCCACATGGAGACGATTCTGACTGGAAGAATCGAAGGCACCGTGTTCTGGAACCTCTGCTGCCTGAATCGTCACGCATCATACATGACCTTCACATGATCTGCGGGGGTCCCAGGACGCGCCCGCTGGGGGGAGGGATCACATCCGTGGCGTCTCACTGAGCGAGCTCAGCCGTCGGATGTCACACCTATTAAAGAACCGCCAGCGTGGATTATATGGCATCAGGCTGACGATAAAACAGCCGGTTAAGAGGATTAGAGTGTCCAGGGTGACCGATATGGAGGAGCCATGTTCAGGGAGTCCAGAGGAGGCAGGAGCCCCCTGCTCTGACCTCGGTCAGGGTGAGACCACACACACGTCAGAGGGTCTCTCTATAATAATGCTTCATTTAGCAGACGCTTTTATCCAGAGCGACTTACAATTTTTACAGGGGCAATCACCCTGAGGCAAGTAGGGTGAAGTGCCTTGCCCAAGGACACAACATCACACAGCCACAGCCGGGGTTCGAACTCACAACCTTCCGATCACAAGGCCAACACCTTAACCCGTTAAGCCATGTGACTTCCTAGGGGGACAGATCAGACAGCAAAGCATGGCTGTGATCACAGCAGAGCTCTGAGATGGAGGCTCCTCTCATGGAGGTCTGATGCCCCACCCCACCCCCCCTCTCAGGGAGATGGTTCCCAGGCAGCAGAGAGGAGCCTGGAGCCTATTGATCCCTGTAATCACCACAGCAAGGCGCGCGTCACTGGAAATGTCATCCCTCTCCCTCCGGCTCGCGTCACTAAGGTTCCTAGAGACCAGGACAAAGTCACCTGACCATGTCACCTGACCAGCTTCATGCGGAACCAAAAACATATTTTCTTCTTTGTCCCTCCTTCCTTCCTTTTTTCCCTCCCTGTCCTCCATCCCTCCCTCCATCCATCCCCTCCTCCCTCCCTCTTTTGCAGTGTATTTTCTTCCCCTCTCTCCCTATTACTCTGTCTTTCCCAAATGTATCGTATCTGACTGAGGCCGAAGCATCGGATCTAATCCAGGACTAACCTGACCTGCCCTCAATTTCAAGGAAATTACCAATGTGTGTTGTATGTGTGTGTTGTGTGTGTGCAGAGGGCTGGGGCTGTGGGAGACCCAGGGGGGTGGAGGAGCAGGCTGGCCCAGCAGAGGAGCCCCGCGGCGGGGAGGAGGACAGCGACACTGACCTCACTTACGGAGAGGTGGAGCAACGCCTGGACCTGCTGCAGGAGCACCTGACCAGGTAAGCAGCATCAGAACAGCCCTGCCCTGACTCCCTACACCTCTCTCTGTCTCTCTCTCCACCCCTCTCTCTCTCCACCCCTCTCTGTCTCTCTCTCTCTCCACCCCTCTTTGTCTCTCTCCCTACACCTTGCTCTGTCTCCCTCTCTCTACCTCTCGCTCTGTCTCCCTCTCCCTCTCTCTCTCTGTCTACCTCTCTCTACCTCTCTTTCTCTCATCTCAGACTGCATCCTGGGGGGGAGATGGGGGAGGGACAGACGGGGGAGGGACAGACAGGGGGAGGGGCAGAATGGGGGAGGGGGACAGAGTCATGTGGTTTTCAGCACAGACAGAACAATGGAGATGCTGGTCTCTTTGTACTGGCTAGCCAGCCATGCTGTGATTGGTTGTGACTGGCTGGAGTGCTAACACATTGAGGGGGAACTGAACCCTGGGAGTGGTCTAGCCTGGTCCGTAACTATGGTAACCATGGATGTGAGCACTGGTTTAACCTGGTCCGTAACTATGGTAACTATGGAAGTGAGCACTGGTCTATTGTAGCTATGGTAAATATGGTTCCTGTAGGGATGACATCACACAACCCAAGTGTCACAAGCTGTGATGCAGCTTCCACAGCCTCACACAGGGAGGACAACTTAGATCAGCTTCCCGAAAATATCACTATATTACAGCCTGTGTGTTTTGGCTGGCATGTGGCGCCCCCCAGTGGACTCAGTGGGAACGGATTTAGATCTTGACAGTACAAACCCAGGTGCTGTGTGTGTTCTGTGCTGTGGCTAGCCTGGCAGAAGCTAGCACAGGGACTGTGTGTGGTCTGTGTGTGGTCTGTGTGTGGTCTTTGTGTGGTCTGTGTGTGGTCTGTGTTTGGCCTGTGTGTGGTCTGTGTGTGGTCTGTGTGTGGTCTGTTTGGTATGTGTGTGGTCTGTGTGTGGTCTGTGTTTGGTCTGTGTGTGGTCTGTGTGTGGTCTGTGTGTGGTCTGTGTGTGGTCTGTGTGGTCTGTGTGTGGTCTGTGTGTGGTCTGTGTTTGGTCTGCGTGTGGTCTGTGTGGTCTGTGTGTGGTCTGTGTGTGGTCTGTGTTTGGTCTGCGTGTGGTCTGTGTTTGGTCTGTGTGTGGTCTGTGTGTGGTCTGTGTGTGGTCTGTGTTTGGTCTGTGGGTGGTCTGTGTCTGTGTGTGGTCTGTGTGTGGTCTGTGTGTGGTCTGTGTATTGTCTGTGTGTGGTCTGTGTGTGTTCTGTGTGTGGTCACTGTGATCAGCCCTTCCACCCCAGCTGGAACGTGAGCATGAGCATGGTGTGTTTGCGTTGCCGTGTGAACAGGCTGGAGTCCCAGATGACATCAGACATCCAGGCTATCCTGCAGCTGCTGCAGAGGCAGGCAGCTCTGGGTCCCCCTGCCTACAGCACTGTGGCATCCAGCCCCGACTACCAGAGACCAGCTGCCACAGTCCAGCCAGACCCTGCCACCCCCAGCCCCCCCACAGCCCCCCAGGTAAGACCCTGCCGCCCCCAACAGACCCCCAGGTAAGACCCTGCTATCCCCAGCCCCCCCCCCCACAGCCCCCCAGGTAAGACCCTGCCACCCCCAGCCCCCCCACAGACCCCCAGGTAAGACCCTGCCACCCCCAGCCCCCCCACAGCCCCCCAGGTAAGACCCTGACACCCCCAGCCCCCCCACAGCCCCCCAGGTAAGACCCTGCCGCCCCCCACAGCCCCCCAGGTAAGACCCTGCTATCCCCAGCCCCCCCACAGCCCCCCAGGTAAGACCATTCTGTATGGTAGTCCGTATTCTTGACCGTAGGAGATGTTCTCCATCCTGCTGACCAGCTTGTGCTCCTGACTTGTTCTCCAGAGCCCCGACACAGAGGAACCCCAGATCAAATCCAAAGATTCCACGCCCAGCGCTGTCTCCGCGGAAACAGTTCCGGAAGGAGAACAGTCGGAAGAATCGGAACAGCCGGAGAGAGCTGGTGACACGGAGCACAGACATCACAGACCAGAACATCTTAAAGACCTCCCACTGAACCAGGACCAGGACCCAGCCCAGGCCCCAGCCCATGACCCAGCCCAGGCCCCAGCCCAGGACCCAGCCCAGGCTCAGGCCCCCAGACCCTGCCTCCCCTCCTCCAGACAGGCCTCTCTCCCGGACACTCCCTTCTGCTGCTCCACAGCTCCAGGCCTCCACCGCCCCCTCTCTGATCCAGGGTTTCCAGGGAAGGAGGTTCCTTAACCTGTGTCTTCCCCTCCCTCCCCCCTCCCTCCCACCTTACCTCCCCCCTCCCTCCCTCCCTGTCTTTTCAGAGTAATGGAGGTACTTTCTTAAGTGTGACTCAGGGTCTAAGGAGACTGTGTTATGCAAGGAAAAAAAAACGTTTAACTCTCTTCCATTCCTTTTTCAACAACAAACAAAAAACACACTATGTCTCCCTCCCCCCTCATGTAGAGCATGACCACATCACACGGCACACGGTTCGAGTTGCCAGACAGACGAGCCTCAGGCTGGTTCTGAAAACAGGACTGCATGTTTTCTGTCGCCCGCACCCACCTCTCACAGCATAGTCACGGTAACGGCCGACTGCCGCGTGGTCAACCCGCACCACATCTCACTGCCGTAGTCACGGTGACGAGCGTAGTCACGGTAACCACTGATATCTCATTTGATCACCGTTCCTGTTCTCTTGGGACGAAGCTACTTGAAAAATCTGACTTCTTTTTTACTGAGCATCTTTAAGATGTGCAGTTAAAAGCCTGTCACAGGTTCAGCAGACACCATGTATGTATTTCAATACTTCTTATGTACTTGATGAACACCCAACTAGCCAGATATTTGACTCTAGTCTAGAAGATATACTGTGCCTAAACACAACATTGACATCCTTCAGAATCATGAAACTTCAGTAGATGTAGAACCACTGGTTTTTAAAGATGGCTTTCGCTTACAGGGAGTGTACTTGACCACGAAACTAAAATGTTGCAGTTTCAAAGTGCAGTTTTCTGTACTGGACTGTAAGTCCATTAGGATCAAATATTCTGAATCACAATCACTCTAGTTAAAAGAACATTTACTAAATGTTCAGCATATGTCGACAAAAGAATCTGAATCTTTGTTCAACTTTATTAGCCTCTTGAAAGCAATAATAGCAACACAACATGTTAAATTAATTTGATGTTTTATCTAAAAAAAGAAAATCCGTTAAGAATTTGGTACAGTTACATTTGTGGCACGCATATCACTATAAACAGTTTGTAATGCTACTTGTAGCAAATGAGTTAATTTATTCTCCTAGTTAGTTATTCTCATATTCTTACTCCTAAGAATATTATTGACATTATTTTGACATGAAGTGTTTGTATGTGTGTACTTGTGTTCACATCTTCCACAGGTTTGATGTTCAGTATATTAACACTGACGCACATCACAGGACACAAGGACATGTGGACAGAAACGTCATATTGAAAATCTTTTAGTACTCCAGTCTTACCATGCATGATTAGTCTTCCAGAATTTTCCAGATGAACACATTTTGTATCAACCGTTTTAAGCCAAGAGAAGAAAAAAAATTACTCTTCTTATATATATAAATATTCTAATAATAATATTTAGCAACTACTAAAAAATTGGTTCACTTTCAACCCAAAAACAACTTGTTTTCTAAAAGCCTCTTGAACACTTTAGCCTGTCACACTCCATCACATCCAGGTCCCTGTATGCATCTAACCCCCCATAGCAAGTTTCCCGAACAATGTTAACGTTCAATCTGTATGTGTGAATTGCATGTTATAAATGAATTAGTCATGTTAGTTTTATAAGAATGAACACAAACGCAACAATCGTTGGAGGGTGTGTGTGACTGCATGAACACACACACACTGACGGTGTGTTTGAAATAACTTCGAACATGTTTTTGACGTTAAGCTGATCGTCGAGGAGAGAATCTAAATACACTGGTATAACCCTATTTTTCTAAAAGTCGAAACGTAATTTTTCCATGATTATGACTTTTCTATGTGGTTTGTGGTAATGACGCTTTTGTAAGCCCCAGTTGAAGTGCAGCAGAGTCATATCCTCGCATCATCATCTCCTTCTATGTAGCAGAAACAGCAGAAGTCTCACAAACATCTGATCTGATAATGAGACCTTCCTGCTCTGACACGCTGTCCACCCGCAGGAGAACATGGAACGCTCGCTGCTGAATTCCTACCCCCTCCCCTCCTCCCCCCTCCGCATTCTACCTCTCGTTTCCTAGACAACCGTAGAATTCAAGCAGTTGAGATGACGTCAGCAGTAGATCTTCCAAGAGACGCGGAGAGAGAGAAGTGAATTAAAGTATTACCCTGCCCTGACCCTGCCCTGACCTCTGACCCTGCCCTGTATCTGAGGGGGGATTTAGAATTCAGCTACAGTAAAACCAGTGCATGTAAATAATGAAACATCCTGACTGTCACACATGAGTGGGGCTCTGCGAAAACCTAACTAAACATGTTATTTCAACACGCTGTCTAAGAAACACATGTGCTTGGTATGTTCACAATCTGAACGAAGGCCGTGGATTTAGGGGGATTTTGCAAACGTTTGCACAGAAATTAGAAACCTGCTTTACTGGATAGAAATGTCACTTTTTGAATCTAGTTCTGTTCGATTGTTTTTATGCAGTTTTTTTATGTTTGCCACTGTATTTTATACAATGCAACACTTAACAGCTCATTTGAATGTTTCTGTTCTTGAAATATTTAAAGAAATGAAATATGATGTACATACTTTTAAACATTTGCGCAATTGTATACATCAATAAACAGAATGCACACTCAATACAAAGAGTTTATTGTGATTTTACTGCAACAAAACCAGCATTGGCAATATCATTTTAGTAACGTAATAAAATCATTTCTCAACAAAATAACTCGTCTTCAGTCAACATACAGAAAAATGAACACTACCGTAATTATAAAATAATGTTTTCAATTCATAGTAACTTTACCATACGCAACATAGTAGAAGTATACTGCATGATTCTCTATGGTTTACAGTGCTACTTTGCCTGAGTTACAATTGGGTTAGTTATTGACTAAATAAAGATGTTAAATCAGTATATTCAGTCAGAACATGCTCATGGACACGTGCACACAGATTAAAGGGTTTTATTTATGCAAGTTTTTTTCTTGCATACTAACAGTAACAGAAGGCCTCAAAAGAATACAAACATAATGCAAAGCACTTAAAAAAAAAGCATAGCATTATATATTTTTTTACAAAATATATCTATTGTATTTATATATGAACTATTTACTAAAATTTGACACAAGATGCATATATGGTTGATACTAGTTTTTATATTGTTATATAAAAGACGAGGTAACAGGTGAGGGAATAAATATCTAAAAGATTGTAATGGCACATAACCCTCACTTTTTAATCGGCACATTTCCAGACTATTATCCCTTTGTTTTCATTATTCTTGGGTTTCAACTGCAACAAAACTGACAACAAGCGCTGTGTACGTTCAGCATTTCACCCTTAAGGGCTTGATGATCCTCTTTCACTGCATACAAGATAATAAGGCAGGCAAGAAAAGATGACTCAGGTGTAGCAACATCCTGGTCAGTTATACTTAAGTCGACCTCTGAACCCTAATAGTGGTGAATAGGCTGACAGTGATTGGTTCCTTTCCCCTTCCGCGGTGGTCATGGTTACAAGACTGGCAGTCATAGATCCAATCCTGCAGTCTTCTCCGCACGCGCTCAGATGGACATCGTGCACTGGAGGAACTGAGAAGACAGAAGCAGTGAGTGTGTAAAGTAGTGAGTGTGTAAAGCAGTGAGTGTGTAAAGAAGTGAGTGTGTAAAGCGGTGAGTGTGTAAAGCGGTGAGTGTGTAAAGCGGTGAGTGTGTAAAGCAGTGAGTCTGTAAAGTAGTGAGTGTGTAAAGCAGTGAGTGTGTAAAGTAGTGACACCGTGTCAGATGTCATCAGACACACTCTGTCCACTCCGTCTCTGAACTCACATCATCGTACTGGAAGTTGACAGCCCCCTGCTGCATGGTGTCTCTCCTTCGGAAGCTCTCTAGAAGACAGCAGAGAAGATTCACGTTCAGGGACCGGATCAACACCAACATCACCTCCATAAACACCACCAGGCTTGGACACGTCTCATTCATTTGAATTGGAATAAATGTAGCGTTTGCCAAATGATATCTGGTACTAATGCTGTTAGACGTGTGTTTCACTGTAAGCTCTCGAAGACGCCATAAAAGTAGTGCGTGTTGTGTGTAAGTGAGTAAGTGATTGAGTGTGTGTTTACCTGTCAGAGCCCTGAGTCTCACACAGCACGCCACATAGTCGTCAAAGTAGATCCGTCCAGCTCTACTGTAGCGTTTGATGATGCCGTTCAGAGCTTGGGAACTAACCCGATAGCCTAGTGAACAACCAAAACATTTATTCATTTAGCAGATGCTTTATCACGATTTAGTAGTACGATTTATTCCCTTATTTTCACTGAACACTGGGGGTTAGGGTTTTATATCAAATATACCATGTTCAATACTACAAGGATATTGGTTTGTTTCTATGTTTAAAAGGCCTGCGTTTAAAACAATGAACTTAACCTCATCCTCAAATCAACAAAACCCCCCCTGGACCGTTCCATTAATCTGGCTCTTTAGGGGCCGCTCACCCATAGAGGAGATGGACTGAGCCATCTCCTGCGGTTCCACAGTTCCACTCCTGTCCCGGTCGAACATCATGAAGTTCTGCTTCCAGCCGTTCAGAGCAGCGAAGAGCTCCTTAAACTCATTGAATCCCAACTTCCCTGTCATGTCCCTCTGCAGCGGACTGGAGTCAAGGTAAACACACACACACAGCTGACAGGGCACGCACACACACACACACACACACACACAAAGTGCTGACAGGGCGTGCACACACACACAGACACACACATAGTTGACAGGGCACACACGCACACCAACACAGCGAACACACACTTACATTCTCCTGCCACTCCAGACAGGACGCAGCAAGTTAAACACGACTCATGCTGTATAATTTACTGTTCTTCAGGAGCAGCAAGAAGAAACTTGTCTCGCTGCACTAAACTGCTAACTTTCACTCTCGGCTCCTGAACACATCTGACCACATCCTGTCACAGCAGCTGCAGCAAGCAGAGCAAGCTGAGCTGGAGGTCCAACTCACTGGAGAGTCACCCTGTCACATTCATCCCTCCACCACAGCCACACAGAAAGGATACATCCAGCATGGCGATCATGATTCTGCAGGTATCCAAGCTGAAAGCTGCCGAAGGAGAAAGAACGAGTCACTGCCGTTTCGAACCCTAACACAGACATGATGTTACTGAGCCACTAGGGAGCGCTGTGAGCTGTACTCACGGGTGTAGCTGCCACTGATGCCTGTCTGAGTCAGGCACCTCTGCAGTTCCTCTGCATCGATCTCTCCATCCTGCCCAGAGGAAGTACAAGAACTGATCACAGACCCTGAAGATGACCTGGGTCAACCCTGACCTGGGTCAACCCTGACCTGGGTCGACCAGGAAACTCATGGTGGGAGACCCATTAGTGCAGATGGGCCACATTGGGTTGATGTTACAGTAAAACAGTGTGTTAAACAAACTAAAAACAAGTATAATTTGGTTCAAATAACATTCATGTGTCCATATCTAATATTCAGCCTCTCTCACCTGGCCTGCTATGGCTGTGAAATACCCCCACATGGGATCTGCTTGTTGCTGAGGGGCCCCAAATGTTCCTGGGTAGCCCCCTCCATACTGGGGGTATCCTGCTGGGGGTGGGCCCCCCATCGGGCCCCCCATAGGGTTCCCCATGGGCATTCCTTGCTGTGGCATTCCTGGCATTGGACCCCCATACTGAAATTGGAGAGAAAACACAGCTGGTACATTATTTTCTATTTTGAACTACCAGCTTTACAGGTGGCAGATGAGAGCCACAAGTAGGAGCTCTGAACAGGCTTAACACCAGTGAAACTGTGACCATTTTCCAGAAAGACTGCGGACTGACGTCAGTCCAATAGAAACGGGAAGAGACTCGAAAATGACCCAAGAAAACATCTAAATCTGTTCTGGTTTCAGAAGTTTTTTTCAGATTGAATATTGATGTGATTTCAGTTCCCCCAAAAAACATTGATAATAAAATCCTGTCGGTGCCACCTCTAACTCTGTCCACTGTCTAAAGCGTTGATCAGGATCTCCAGTTTATGACTTTTATCAGTCGTGTTTCTTTGCAGTTTGACTCCATAAAACTCAAACACAGATTAGCTTTATAACTCATTAAACCCTGCAGGCGACATCTTATTATCTTATATTAGATTATATCTCCAGGGCCATCCTTAGACTGCTGTCTTTACATCCCAAGCTACACGGACATACTTACCCCTCCATATCCCGAGTAAGCCATTTTTTCAGAAATATAACAAATAGTAACAAGTATAAAGACTCACTGTATTAAAGTTACTATTTTAAACTATTAAATCAGATGTTCTTCTAACATTCAGCAGTTTAACTCTTCTCTAGCGAGCTATCTTCCGGTGACGTCACATCCGAGGTGATGAAAGAAGGCGGAAGTCAAGGGCAGATGATTGACTGACAGCAACAATATCCAATCAGGAATCAGCATGGGTGGGCGGATGGTCGTCAACTTATATATATTATATATTATGTATATTATGTTGTATATCTCCTTGTATACATTTATAATTAATTTATGTGTTACTACTATCTGCAGATTTGTTATGTTTATTCTGACATTAGTAATAATAAAACAATTAAAATATACTTAAGGAATTCTGCCACAAGAAGGCGCTTTAGATACTTTTGGTCTTTCGGAGAATTCAGTTCCCTTGTTGCGGTTGTTTATTTTTTGCTTAATTATAAATTGTGTTGTTGCATATCTTGTTGTGGTTGTTGTTATGGTACTGTAATATAAGTAATCAAGTCAGTATCATAATTTTCTGCTCATATAAAATGTATTTTACAGTGATCATCAACATTTCAAAAAATAATTTTATGAACTTTTTTCGAAAATATTTTACTTTTCATTTTGTCGCCGTTGTTTATTTCTCCTTCCAGAACAACATTGCATTCCCTAAACAAAATGAAGATTGTCAACAGTAGCCTAACATTCAGCCACAAATGTGACCCTGAATGATAGTGATGATCATCCATCCATCTGTCTATCAATGGGAATAAACGTTTGCTTTGCAGCAACAGTATCTGTCTCTCTCACACACACACACACACACACACACACACACACACACACACACACACACACACACACACACACACACACACACACACACACACACACACTCTCTCTCTCTCTCTCTCTCTCTCTCTCTCTCTCTCACACACACACACATCCACACACAAACTCTTTCTCACACACACACAACCAAACGCAGAAGCACACGCACATTCACATCTGAGTCCAATAAAAACCCTTAATGTGCACAAAGTGTGATCTGTAAACCATTTCATTAGCGTTCAGTGTCATGCAAAAGCGCCTCAAATGGAAGTGATGGACAGTGAAACTCTCCAGCTCTGCTGCTTTGGGTTAAACGAGTGTCTATTTGTTTGCAAAAGGATATCCTGCCTAGGGTGCTCACATGCACACCCCATAAAGAGAGAGAGAGTAAAATATTTGTTAAGCTTTTAACAGGCTTTTAGCTTTCATCATCCTGGAGCCATAGTGTGTGTGTTCATACAGTAAGTGATCATTTAGTTTGAAGATGGGCCTACCTTACTTTGAGGTGCAGTCAAATTGTATATCTCTTAAGATCAAAATGACTCACTCAAAAGAGCTTTGAGTGCAAATAAATAAATAAAGCTATTTTGGTTTTTAATATACCCCCTGTAAAAGGTTTGTCTGCATATGGTTGCATGTATCTCACTGTAAACCACTTCTTTGCTGCACAAAGGTCACTGTGAGCCTATATGGTGTGAGTGACAACATACAGGAACAATATCAACCATATAATGTTGTTAAAGCTTCAAAACAGCTCAATGATTCAAGGTTAGAATCAGAATCAGAATTACTCAAGAGGATAATGATGATTGTGACGTCATGATATGGAAACAGTGACATCATCAAGTGGATGAATAAGTGGAGATTAAATTTAATCATCTGCCACTGTTGTGTAGACTATGATCAGCGTTCTGTTCTTCTACAATGCTGCAGTGAAAGAGACTTGACCTGGACACTCCAAAAATGAAGTTCATTAATGTCTGTGTCAACATCATTTATGACTCCTCAGCCCTGCAATGCAGGGACACACACTGCAGAGGAGATGGGTGATCATTCAAGAGTCATAACCCATGTTGACCAATTATTACGATTTTTTATTATTTGTTTGTTAGTCATAAATAGTCATTATTCATAATCAAACCAGTATTTGCTGACCTCAAACGGCTCCGTCATATAAGTAGATTATGATGTTCTCATTACCACGTGCTGGAGAGCAGCGATTAGTCCCAATATACAGTAAGATTAACCAATAAACCCTGTTTTAAATAAACTGCGAGTCAAAGCAATTGTTTGTATTTTACTTTTCAATAAAAAAACGTTATTTCAAACCCGTATTTCAAAAGGTGCCAATGAATAAACACGCTCCAACTTTATGAACTTTAGTCCAGCAGAATTTTATTGTCCCACCTTTGAAATGGTGGGATAATGTTTAACAGAAATACCCTCAGCTGAGAAACACTCCTTAATACAACATCATTTTGAACAGGAACGTGGACAGGACTTGTGTTTTTGTTTTACCTCTTAATGATATTTTATTTATACAAAACATCTTCTGAGAATCATCTCCCACCATGGTTAGTTCATGTCATTATTAATGGATACAATATTAATCAAAACATGCTTATCATTTATTTTCTGCATGAATAAGTAGCTGATTGTTCTGGTTCAGATCAAGGTAAGTAACCTGTGTTCACGTCAGGTTTTATATTTCCATTTCTCAGCTCCCCATAGGAAAGTTGCTGCTGGGTCTCTTGGGTTTGACTGTGGTTGTCACGTTAATAGCAGTTCCAACAGCAATCTTCTTAAAAGGTAAGTTTTTTTCTCTCCATATAGTTGAACTAGTCTCAAACATTGTACGGATGTATCCGTAAATACAACCAGTATGTGGTGAAACTGTGCTTTTCTACATGAATCTACTGTTCAAAAGATGTCATGTCCATAAAAATGTCCAGTCATACTGCTGTTATCAGTTCATTTTCCCAGATCATTATCAATCCTTTATCTCATCTTTATGCTGTGTGCTGTTCTAAACCAACGCATATTTCACCAGCCTACATCTATAAGTTCCCCATGTCCATTTAGTCACTAAAAAGTACTGAAAGTTATTTAAAACTACTTATGTTTCAGAGGAGAAAAACCCAAAGCTAAGAACTTTCACCTTGAATGATGTCTTCAACAGCTCAATGCGAGTCAGGTCATATAACCTGCGCTGGATCTCAGGTACATCAGGGGGATCAGTGTTTCACCTGGGGAGGCACAGGGTTGGGTGGGAGTGGGGGTGGGTGGGGGTGACCCGATGGCATCATAAACAAATATAACATTGTAGGTTCAAAAAGGGCAATATTAATAATATGAATGAGACATTATTGAATGAAATGTCACTAAAATGTCAAAAAGTTCTATTTAAGCATGAGGAGCCTGGAGTTGGATGGACCTGTGTGTACAATGAGGCCTGTTCGTAAAATCGAATTAGAATGTATCTGTGTATCTTTGTTGATTATCTTCTCTTTCTCCTTTTCTGCAGACCACGAATATCTCCATAAAAAAGATGGCTCAGTGTTCCTCCATGACATGATAACAAGAAACGTCTCAGAATTCTTGAACAGCGCCACATTTGTAAGATTATCTCCTATGTGTGAGTGAGAGTATGTGAGACAGTATGTGTGAGCGTGTGTATGTGTGTATGAGTGTGTGTGTGAGCGTGGGTATGTGTGTATGTGTGTATGAGTGTGCGTGTGAGCGTGTGTATGTGTGTATGTGTGTGTGTGTGAGCATGTGTATGTGTGTATGTGTGTATGAGTGTGTGTGTGAGCATGTGTATGTGTGTATGAGTGTGCGTGTGTGTGTATGTTTGTATGAGTGTGTATGTGTGTATGAGTGTGTGTGTGAGCGTGTGTATGTGTGCATATCACTAAATATAACACACATTTTCTTTTGCCCCCCCCCCCCCCCCCCCCCCCCCCCCCCAGGCTCAAGTCGCTGCCTATGATTACTCGCTGTCTGCGGATCGTAAATATGTAGCTTTCATGAGCAACTACTCAAAGGTGAAGCTTTCATGAACATGTGGTCTGTATGTTAGCGTGTGAAACAGGTAACGTAAATAACGGTCCCCTTCCTCATTCCTGACAGGTGTGGAGACACTCCTACACGGTCTCTCTCTCCCTCTACGACCTGACCACCTCGTAAGATCTCTCTCTCTCCTCCCAGAGAACGTTTCAGCGATATTTCATCTAAATATTAGTTTATTCATGTAAAAACCTCTTCATTGTTTACATTTTGTCAAAGGGAATTCCTCCCAACAGACATTCCACAAGAGGTGCAGTTCTTCTCTTGGGCTCCGGAGGGGAACCGGCTGGTAGGTTGAAGGTTTTTGTTGTGCAAGAACAAGACACGTTCTATTCCTGTAAAAGACACGAGATCTGGAACCATGTTAAGGTTCTGTCGGAGTCACACCTGTTCAGAGCAGACAGACAGCCAGAACACGGTGCAGAACCAGAACATCTTGACCCGAGAGGGTTGATGTGTGTTCCTCAGGCGTTCGTTTGGCGTAACAACGTTTACACGAAGGCCGGCCCCCGTGTGCCAGCCGAGAGGGTGACAGAAAATGGGCGGGAAAACGTCCTCCTCAACGGCATCCCTGACTGGGTTTACGAGGGTGAGAGATTCTGACTGTAAAAGTGAAAACACAACATTAAGATAACCTAACATCAGAACTCTTGAGAACTTCAACCTGCACCAACCCTCTAACCATGCTGAGATGTGACCTGTGTGCTCAGAGGAGATGTTCTCGTCCAACGAGGGCTTGTGGTGGTCACCAGGGGGGAGGTATGTGGCCTTTGCTGAGTTTAACGACACGCAAGTCCACACCATCGAGTACGCCTGGTACGGGAAGGAACAGTATCCCAAGACGGTGGTTATCCCGTATCCAAAGGTAACACGGACGTCAGCTGATCATGTAGCTTTTAACCAAAGAGACACGCAGACAGGAATTTGAACCTGGAACCTCTGCAATCAAACCTCTGACATATTCATGGGTGTGGTCGCAGGTCAAAAGCAGAACGTTCGGGGCTCACAGGTTGTAGGTTCAAATCATGTAATCATGCCTGTATTGTCAAATGATTCAGCTCATGTTCTCTGTCTTCCAGCCTGGAACCCCAAACCCCGTAGTGAAACTGTTTGTGGTCGATGCGACCAACACTTCAAAGGTTTTACCTGTCCTCGTTCCCTCTTCCATTGGCGCAGGGTACACATCACTTTAGAAAGAAAAGATTCTTTACACGCTTCTTCATTTGAAAAAACACCCAAAGCAAACCAAAGTTGTGTGTGTGTGTTTGTATGTGTGTGTGTATGTGTGTGTGTGTTTCAGTGATCATTATTTAAGCACAGTCACCTGGGTCACGGATGAGCGGGTAGCTGTTCAGTGGCTGAGCAGAAGCCAGAATCATCTGGTCCTGCAGATCTACGACTTTGATGGAAATAGATGGAGCGAGAATGACGTATGTCACAAGCCCAAGCCGACCTCCCCTCCCTCTCTCTTTCTCTCCCTCCTCCCTCTCTCTCTATCTCTGAGTTTGTGTGACACCAACTGTAAAAATAAAATTTAAAAAAAACGCTGAAAAATTATATTTTTCTGTTTCCTCTCAGACATTTCAGCTGAAGAGCCTGACTGGCTGGATCGGACGGGTACGAGTCTCGTCATGAATAAACCAGTTAAATCTCCTTTAATTACATTCGGTTCTAGTTATGTCTCATCTGCTTCCGTTCTGTGTTCTAAGAAGAGATGTGCAATCTTTCCGTTCTCAGTTTTCCCCTGCCAGTCCTTCCTTTGCTGCGGATAAGAGAAGCTTCTACCTGGTGATGAGTAACGCTGCTGGTTATAAGCACCTCCATCATGTGACGGGGGTAAGTAGTGTGTGTTCACTCTCACAACAAGACCATTCACATTCAGTCATTTATCAGACGCTCTTATCCAGAGTGAAGTGCCTTACACAAGGATACAACATCATGTTGGCACGGCCGGGCATTGAACCTGGCAACCATCTGATTACTAACCCGACTAATGTGTGTGAACTTGCTGTGATGCTACACACACCTCTCTTCCTCTGTCTGTGATCACAGGGTAAAGCCACAGCACTAACCTCAGGAGAATGGGAGGTCCTTAACATTTTAAAAGTTACTCATAACGCAGTGTAAGTTATGACACACACACACACAGACTGTAAACACACACACAGATAACACCTATATAACCTCTGAATGTGCTTGTTCTGCACAGGTACTACAGCAGTAACCAGCATGATGGGAAACCAGGAGGGAGGAACGTCTACAAGTAGGACCATCACAGATTCACTTCAGTCACCACACTGGGGATCGGCTTACCTAACGTACTGTGTGTGTCTGTGTGTGTGTGTGTGTGTATGTGTGTGTGTGTGTGTGTGTGTGTGTGTGTGTGTGTGTGTGTGTGTGTGTAGGATCTCTATCGGAGGCCCCCCCTCCGCCCCCCAGTGTCTAACCTGCACACTCCATGGGGACAGATGTCAGTACAACTCAGTGTACTTCAGCAGAGACGCCTCCTTCTTCCGGCTGGACTGTTCCGGTTTGTCACCCCCTCCTCCCTCCCCCCTCCTTCCCCCTCCTCACCCTCCCCCCCTCCCTCCCTCCCCGTCCTCACCCTCCGCACTTCACAAGCCCACTCAGGCCTGCTGTCACGTCATAGAAGCAGCGTTTTAACACCCGCGCTCCTGAACACGACCTCCTCCTCCGACAAACAAACCCTCCCGTCACTCCACACATGTTTGGCCCATTTAAACACGCTACATGAATCAGCCATCTGAGAACACAAATGACTTGGTAGGCTTACTAAAAAAAACTAAAAAATATTCTGTCAGATATAATTTCACTGAAAGAACTGAATCAGGGAGTCAGGTGGCTGAGCGGTTAGGTAATCAAGGCTAGTAATCAGAAGGTTGCCAGGTTCAAATTCTCCGCTGTGCCAACATGACGTTGTGTCCTTGGGCAAGGCACTTCACCCTACTTGCCTCAAGGGGAATGTCCCTGTACTTACTGTGAGTCACTCTGGATGAGAGCGTCTAATAAATGTGCACTTCTGGTTGGATGCTAACTGTATTTCGTTACCCTGTACTTGTACCTGTGTAATGACAATGAAGTTGAATCTAATCTAATCAAATCTAATCTTCCACAGGTCCTGGTCTTCCTCTGCAAACTCTGAGAGACAATCGCATCGACGGGCCAGGTGGGTCAACTGAATCTGAACAGGAAATCAGAGTGGAAACCTGTGTTCCTTCCCATCACACCTTCACTTCCTGCTTCTTCTTTTTGTCTTCACAGTGTCTGTGGAGATCCAGACTCTGGAGGATAACAGCATCCTGGACAGCATTCTGTCAAACATTCACATCCCCGCCATGCAGAGAGGCACCATCAAGCTAGGAGGATACAGTACGGATTCTTATCGTTTGATTACACACTGTAAAAGTGTTACGACTCTGTGCTGCTTGTCTTGGCCCCCGGTGGTGTTCAAGAGCGATGTCTAATCTCAGCGAAGCCTTTCTGGTTATATCATGGTTACGTTTCGTTAATTGAATCGATCCCTGTGATGATGGAACCCAGCACCTGGGGTCGTGGTGGTTTAATGATGGGGGGGGGGGGGATGATGTTCCTGTCTCTAGACCTCTGGTACCAGATGACGTTGCCTCCAGGATTTGACAAATCAAAGAAGTATCCATTACTCATAGATGTGTAAGATCTTTCGCCTTAAATACTTATAGAGTTAAAAAAGTGAATTTGTCAAAACAAACACAAGCTACACTCTTAAGTGTCCATCCATCACATTATGTAAAGCACTGGTGATTTAACTTGTGATGATGTTTGTTTTGAAGTTATGCAGGACCCTGCAGTCAGAAGGCAGACTTCAGGTACCGGCTGAGCTGGGCCACATACCTGGCGAGCACCGAGAAAATCATCGTCGCCAGCTTTGACGGCCGGGGAAGCGGTTACCAAGGCGATGAACTGATGCACTCCATCTACCGGCGCCTGGGAACGTACGAAGTGGAAGATCAGATAACAGCCGCAAAGTAAGGAAAATACTGGGTTGTTTTTCATTACACAGACCGCCGTTAGAATCTCGCCTCTGTATTCCAAGCGTGATAGTGAAACACTTCTGTGTTGATTGTGGAGCTTGACGTAAGACGTCAGTTGGTATTAGAGGCGGGGGGGGGGGGGGGGGGGGGGGGTTGATTGTGTTTTAAGGTCCGGTGAGCGCGTCTCCCGCACCTTCTTCCTGCTGCTTCGGCGTCATCGCTTCCCGTTAGAGAGAGACGCCACGTCACAGCTGGGCCACATCACAACCTTTAACCTTTAGAATTACTGCATGGAATCACAAATATGATTATTATTATTCTTCTCTCTCGTATCTTTAGGGAGTTCACAAAGATGGGATTCATTGATAAAGAACGAATCGCAATTTGGGGTTGGGTAAGTTTGTCTCTGACTAGCTAGTTGATCATATGTTGGGCCCATGTGGGTTAAAATGTCAAATTCAGTCGTAAAAATATCAGTGATTTTTTTCAGTCTTACGGAGGTTATGTCGCCTCGATGGTTTTGGGAGCTGGAAGTGGAGTTTTCAAATGTGGAATGGCAGTCGCTCCTGTGTCCAAGTGGGAATATTATGGTATGTCATCATTTAATAAAAAATTTACTCATTTAATTGTTCATTTCAGTCTGAACGTGTATTTAACGGTCTCATCATTCTAGATACGATCTACACCGAACGCTACATGAATCAGCCATCTGAGAACACAAACTACTTGGTAAGTTTACCCAAATTTTTTTTAATAAAAAAAGAATATTCTGTCAGATATAATTTCATAGAAAGAACTGAATTTTGCGAATACTTTCCAGAACTCCACGGTTACTGAAAGGGCCAAGAATTTCAAATCAGTTCAGTACCTTCTAGTCCATGGTACAGCAGATGGTAAGTTCATCTGGAAGAAAGATGATTTGAAACAGTGGTTCTTAACCCTGGTTCTCAGGGCCCACTGTCCTGCATGTTTTAGATGTTTCCCCTTGTAACACACCTGATTCTAATGATCATTATCAGGCTTCTGCTGAGCTTCCTAAGGACCAATTCATTTGAATCAGGTGTGTTGGAGCAGGGAAACATCTAAAACGTGCAGGACAGTGGGCCCTGAGGACCAGGGTTAAGAACCACTGGATCTATCAGGATCTAGGTTAATCCGGATCCATCAGGATCTAGGTTAAGTTATTATGGGGCAGGCCTTCGACAAAGGTCAACAGCAAACGTCTTGGTTTCAGATAATGTTCACTTCCAGCAAGCTGCTCAGATATCTAAAGCTTTGGTGGATGAACAGGTCGACTTCGATGCGATGGTTCGTATTCTGAGGGATGTTCTGCTCGACTTTCAGATCTTTTTCAAAGTTCCATTTAAGAGATTTCTTCTTCCTGTATTTACGTTACTTCCTGTGTCTCCCTAGTGGTACACAGATGAGGACCATGGCCTTGGAGGATCAGCCAATCAGCATGTCTACACTCATATGAGTCACTTCCTGCTCAAGTGCTTTGCCTGAAGCCACAAAATCATCCCTAGTTATTATTTTATGTTGGATAAATAAGAAAATTATATTTTTACTGAAAAATGAAATTGTGTTTTTAATGACTTAATGAGGCATGAATATGTACAACAAATATGAACAACCTTTTATAAAAGGTTTACTTAGTGTGATTTCATGGATTGACTGTAGGTTTGTCTGGAAAAAGGAAAATATGTTATAAATATTGAGAAACATGATGATTACACAAAATGTTAGGATTTTTTTGAGCAATGGCTTAAATGAGATGAGAATTATGTAAATAAATCCAGTACTTGTGACTAAATATATTTGTCATTGAATGTAAAGATTGTACGTTGTTTTTTTTTAAACAAATGTTCACTATACAAACAATATGTATTTATTGTCGTATATTTTACAAAAATAATTGTACGCTACATGAAGTTTGAATATTAATAAAACAATCCTGGTCAATTATTCTGGCTAATATGAAGTAACTGTACTATTGAATCTTTTTTTTCTCCATTTAAACAAAAGAAAAAAGAAAATATATTCCATAGTTAAAAATGAATGCGTATAAGGAACACACTTAAGTGTTTGTCCCAAGTATACGAAAACAAGCATGGCAGAAACCTGACCTTTTCTCAAATTACATTGAAAGGAAAATTACTGCACCAGATTCGTAAAACTTTCCACTCCCTGTCTTAAAAAAAAAAGATAGAAAAACACCTGACACTTGATAACTTGATATTGTGTGTCAGCTATACATGATTCCAGTAAATAACACAACCATCAGTGACACAGTAGCACTCGGTCTATTTTGTGTGTCTTATTTGCCAGGATGTCACCTTGTGTGATTTCTTCACCTAAGTGGCAGCTGTTATCTCATGGATACTGACCGCATCTTCAGCATTTAAACAAACGTTTCACTGCAGATTCTGCCAATGCAGACGAATAAACAGGAGAGTAATGGGTTGAGAGTAATGAGGGTGAGTGTGTGTGAGTGCATGTGTGTGTGTGTGTGTGTGTGTGTGTCAGTGTGTGTGTGAGGACAGAGGGGGGGGGGTTCTAGGCAGACCTGGGTAAACGTGTCCTCACCCCTGCTATATAAAACCCCACTACCTGTCTGGCTACCACGATACAACAGCACCCACACACACCCACACACAGGGACTCAACCAGCAGTTTATCACCTGAGGTGGATCTACAGGAACAGGTGAGATGATGGAAGCCAGCGAGGTCTCAGTCCGTTACCTGAGACAAACCTCTTTATTTCTAGGTTTTAATTTTGTTTTTATTATCTGAGTTTGGGTTCTGAAAAGTGTGGTATGAGCTTTGAACAGTAAAACTGCACTGGGACCAGGGAGCTGCAGTAAAGTGGGACTTCATACAGCGTGTGTGTGTGTGTGTCTGTGTCTGTGTCTGTGTCTGTGTGTGTGTGTGTGTGTGTGTGTGTGTCTGCGGTCCGTTGGCAGGTTGTAACAATGAAAGGAATCAGCTGCCTTGTGTCTCTTCTACTGTTGCTCATCATTCAGAAAAGCTGGCAAGTTCCTCTACAAGCAGGAGAGAACTCCAGGTACAACACCTATACTGTTCTACATGAAAAAGGATTTTAGGATTTTACCTGAGATAACTTTTTTTTTATTGTATTGTTATCATAAGGTCCTTTAAAATAACTAGTCAAACTATGAACATGTGCAGCAAGCGTGTAGCTTATACGAAAGGCTGATGTTGTTTTCCTGCAGCTTACAGACAGCAGACAGGATGGTGGATGAGGAGAAGGATCTGTCTGACATGAAGAGGCACTCTGAAGGAACCTTCTCCAACGACTACAGCAACTACATGGAGGAGAGGAGGGCTCAGGACTTCGTCCAGTGGCTGATGAACTCAAAGAGAAGCGGGTGAGTGGGTCAACATGGGCAACATGTATCAGAAGATCTCCCAACGCAACAGTTAGTAGCTGACATCCCTTCGCATGGATCATTTATCATTCGGTAGTTCAGGAGTTCTTGTTTTCTGTTCTGTTCGTGCACATTACTCTCTCTCTTTCGGGTTCATGTGAGGAGTTGGTTTGTACAAAAAGCTGTAACTGATTATGGGGAGTCAGGTGGCTAAGCGGTGAGGAAATCGGGTTAGTAATAGTAGAAGTTTGCAAGTTCGAATCCCGGCCATGCCAACATGACGTTGTATCCTTGGGCAAGGCACTTCACCCTACTCGCCTCAGGAGGGAATGTCCCTGTACTTGCTGTACTAAGTCGCACTGGATAAGAGCGTCTGATAAAATGTCTAAAATGTAACTTCTAAACAGATTTTGTTTGTCTCCTCCTCCTGTTCTTACTGTGGCTCTCCTCAGCACCGCCTCTAAACGGCACGCAGACGGGACCTACACCAGCGACGTGAGCTCCTACCTGCAGGACCAGGCGGCCAAAGACTTTGTCACCTGGCTGAAGTCGGGACGGACCAGGAGAGAGTAGGAAATAACCCCAACTACCTACAGTACCAACTACCTACAATACCAACTACCTACAACTTAACCATGAAGAAGAAATACAGAGACACACAGAGAGAGAGAGTGAGAGAGAGAGAGAGAGAGAGAGGGAGAGAGACAGAGAGAGAGAGAGAGAGAGAGAGATAATTCCAGAACCTCCCATTTCCTTGCTTCTATTCTTCATTTTTCCGAGGCTTGTGTTGATATTTCTTGTGCTCGTGCAAATAAACCCTCTGAAACATTGCACTGCGTTTACTCATATTTGAACGTATGAGTGTCGTCATGGGTTTTCAAACGATGATTACGAACGGACAGGTAGAAATGCAGAAAACGATTGTGGCGTCTAGACCTGCATAAACACCTCCAAATCAAAGGTGTCGTCTCACGATGCATATATATATATATACACACGATTCCTGAAAAATCACCGCTTCCTGATCAGTGGCGTTGCCTAGGTTACTCACACCTCATCGTTAGATGAGTTGTTGATCAGTTGTTACATTCTTCATGTGATATTTGTGCATTTCAAATCCATCACAAGCCAATTGGTTTTCCCGCCGCTGACCCCCCATGTTAACACTGTGTACCATCTGCTCATCAGATTTGCGGAGGACACTGGGAAGGTGAGAGGAGACAGCAGAAGACATGTGGACGGAAGCTTCACCAGCGACGTGACCAAAGTTCTAGACAGCATGGCTGCCAAAGAGTATTTACTCTGGGTTATGACCTCAAACCCCTCAGGGACAAGGTAATGACCTGAACCTAATTTAAGTTACACATTGGGCAACGTAACCCTTCTGTAGCTGAAAAAAAACAACTAATTTTGGATCAATCTTTTTGTCTTTTTTTTTTTTTAAGCTCGTAGGCCTATTTGAAGCACAGCCTTTATTTGAATTAATTATACATCCTTGTGTCGCATAGATTCTGAACTTTGTATGTTTCTGTCTAATGCTCTGCTGTAATAATAGGTAATTACTTTGTAATTTTGTTTTAGTAACAAGCGACAAGCACATCTCTGAAAGAAGACCACCCTCCGGAATCCAAGACATCTAGTACTGTACACAAGATGAGACGCCTTCAAGGAAACTAAGCCATTACTGCTTAAGCATGTCGCAACATTAGGTTTGATGTAAAGGTTAAGGTTTATTTACTGATCCGGAATATAATGTAACACAAAGAGCTTTCTCAGGCAGTCATCAAATTAAGAGAAATATTTTTTCTACAATTCTAAATTATTTTCTATATTTGTATAGTTGAGAAGAAACGAACATGGCAAAACTCAGGTATAATGTCCTAATTTATCAAATAGCAGGAAAATTTTGTTTTATCGTATAGGCTATTTGTATCAAAATGCCATAAATATGGTCATATGCTCTGCAAAGAAAAAAATAAACTATTTAATTGTGGTTGTTGTATCACATAACACTTAGCATTTTTCCTTTTTTAGCAAAGTCTAATAATAAATAGTTAAATGTTAATTGAGGTTTTTCTATAACACTGAAAGAAGTTGATGATGTTGCTCTGGAGTTGGTCCGCATTGTCTCTTTTTAAGGCTCTGCCCCAGCCTCCCTCCCCCTGCCTCCCTCGCCCAGCTCCCTCCCCCAGCTCCCTCCCCCAGCCTCCCTCCCCCAGCACCTCCCCCAGCTCCCTCCCCTAGCCCCCTCCCCCAGCCTCCCTCCCCAAGCTCCCTCCCCCAGCCTCCCTCCCCACCACAAAAACCCAACCCTGCTCAAGTCTTCACAAGTTGGTCCCCAGGCCTCCGAATCACACAGCACCACAAACTGCACACAGTTTGTAAATACAAACACAAACTGTAACTATAACAAAAATAATTTTTAGGAACCCGATTTCAGATCAGTGTTGCTTTATTTTAATTGGCTCACACAACCTTTTCTCTAACGCTCCGTGTCGTGTAGCAGATCACATTTCACACAGATAACGCAAAACACTTGAGTGAAAGTCTTCGTCTATTAATACGACATTTTAAGGCAGAATTCCACACTGAAGTGGCCAAAAGTTTCTATTGATATTTTTGACCTCTCCATGTTTTTTTTCTTACCTAACAAAAGAATCCAATACAACACAATGGGACAGACCTACAACAAAAGTATTTTTTTTTCAATCTTGTAACATCAATTCAAAGTTAGTAATATACTAGTTAACATTTTACATGAATAAAATATACTATGTATTATACATCAATCTTTACTATTTATTATTTTTTCCTTTTTTGTCGTCAAAGGTGTATTGCATCTCTCAGAGAAACCTCACATCCAGAAACAAGATTAGTCTGGATGGGGTTTCATGCTAGCCAGCTAACCCCGCCTGACCTTTGACCTTCCTGTTCCTCTAGCTCAGGGTGCGAGGGGGGCGGGGTCAGGGGTGAGTTAGCAGGCTACCTTGTGCAGGTGTTTGACAGGAACAGTTTGAAACAGACACAACATAGCTGCTTTGGAGTGTTTAGGTGTGCAAGGCAGTGACGTCATGACGATGACACACGCGAGAAGAACAAAATGCGAATGAAAATATACACGACTATTTTCTACAACTTCTGTAAAGAATCGTTTGAGAAATCAAACTGAATGAGCGATGACAACATTTTGTTTGATTGTTGACGTAGCTAGTTAAATGTACAGTACCTTAATAACTTCAGAGCTGTGGTTTAGTTACAGCCACTACCTCCAACAGGTGCCTTAAAAACACTGTCCTGAACTCACTGCTTAATACAGTGCTATTAACATACAGTATCAACTGTAAAATAGTAATGATAAAATACTTCATGAAATACTGTTTTAAAACATTTAGATATACAGTGTATATGTAGATATATATATATTAAAAAAAGTTTAACCTTCCAAATGTTCCAAACAATACCCCACAAGTTTCCATGTTAAATGTAGGTTAGTAGTGGCAAATATCTAGTTTTTTTTTTTAAAGAATCTTTTGTATCAAGTGCATCTATTCAATAGTAATATCCCGTTATAACAACAAACCATAAATTCCGTTAACTGGTGGTTTTGTTCTAATAGGTTATCGTAAGGATCATAAACAGTTATATTGTTGGAAAAATAGAAAAAAACATACAAAATACAAATAATTTCGTCAAAAAGTAAGTACGTTTCTTTAAAACCGGCATTGAAAATTGTTGCTGAATTGGCCCATAATCGACACAACATCCCCAGAGTGTCAGTAAACTTGCTTTTCTCTCATCTTCACCAAACATTGTAAAACACATAAAAAAGAAGACAAAGAAACACTGAATGGTTCTTGGTTTTTCACTAAAAAGGTTAACGATTTCCTAACATAACCTTGTTCACACATACGAGTTGTACAGGCAGACAGACAGACAGGCAGACAGGGAGACAGACAGACAGGCAGGACAGTGAAGGTCTCGCGGCACGTTCTCTCCTGATAGAGCAGCAGAACCAGAGAGAGGAAACATCACAAACTCGTCTCCCGATCTAAACTTTTCTCTCTGTTGTTCCTTCGCTTGAATCTTTTCTCACCTCCTGGGGACGAACTGCGGAAGACAAGGGCAAGGGCGGAGTCACAGACTGCAGGGGGGTGGAGTCAAAGAGGCCGAGGGGCGGAGTTACAGATTGTCAGGGCGGGTAGTCACACAGATGAGGGGCGGAGCTTCACAGTCTGAGGGGCGGAGTTACAGTTACTGTAAGGGCTGTAGGTGTGATAAGGGGTGCGTTATGAGTGGATGTAATCAACGCATGCATCAAATGACATCAAATCACTCTTAATACACGACACGCTGTGTATTGGAACAAGCTGAACTGAGAAGCAGGCAGGGCAGAGAGCTGCAGTACAGCTCTCAGACTGTAGGGGGCGACGCTGCCATGCGCTTCCTGTTTACGGACAAACAAGTACACCATGCTTTACGGTCCTCATGCGCGCACGTGTGTGTGTGAGCAGGCATTATCACCACGGTAACACAGCAGAGCAGGAAACCAAGGTAACACGATCAGACAGGGTTTCCTTGCGTTCAGAAACATGCAGAAACGAGGTCTCCTGTGATTGGTCAGAGAGACTCTGCCTGCTGAGAGGCACTTACCTCAGACCAGGAAGATCTGGGAGGTTTAGGTGGGGGAGCTTATGAACAGGACAGGATGACAAAGGAAGTGAAGGGGTTAATCTCCAAAGGAACAGATTTCGTCCACATTTTCGTTGTCTTTCTTCCTTTCTCTCTCTCTCTTTTTTTATTTTTTTACATATATCTTGTTGGTCGTTCTGTGGCACTGTTTGGTGTTGTGTGTGGCATATGGGCCCTGGTGACTAGAGGGAGGATGAGGGTAGATGAGGGTAGATGATGGTGGATGAGGGTGGATGATGGTGGATGAGATGGAGGCTGGATAAGATGGAGGCTGGATGAGATGGAGGCTGGATGAGATGGAGGCTGGATAAGATGGAGGCTGGATGAGATGGAGGCTGGATGAGATGGGGGGCCGGGGTGTTTTACCTCTTAGCGCTGGGATCCTTCTTCTTCTCTGTGCTCTCAGGGTTCACACTCTTCCAGACGTTTCCAAACGAGCCCTTGGACATCTCGTCTGTGATGTTCACTGTCGCCGGGTCACTAAGGTCCGTCCTGTTAAACACCAGGGAACAAAAGCTAACGTCTTCAGGACGCTCTATGGCTCTAGTTTGACACCACTGCGCTACTTGTCAGTCACACTAAAAGCCTCTCTTGAATAAATGTAAATGTAACGTGTGATATCAGACGTACTTGTAGTGTCCCTCCATCGGCACCTGGATGATGCCCTCCTCCTCTGCGATGATACTGTGCTCCTCCTGGGGGGAATGGGGGAACAACAACATCAAAATAGGAGCCTCTAAAGAGCCCTGAGGCTCACCTCCACAGTATGACATCACAAAGACGTTCCAACCTATTTTGTCCTTAAGACAGTTACCTGCTGAACACCTAAGCTAGACGCCTCTCAGTGTTTTCACCTCACTTGAGCCAGCAAACAGCAGGAAGAGTTTCTACATCACCTCCTCCTCTGCATCTTCCAGCTTCTTCTTCTTCCACTCTGGGATGAGGTCATCCAGCCAGCTCAGCTCCCGCTTGGTGAAGAAGAAGTCCAGCAGCTTCCTGATGAATACCAGAGCCAAGACCTTCAGGAGGAGAACATGACAGAAGAGTGAGGAAGACCTTCAGGAGGAGAACATGACAGAAGAGTGAGGAAGACTTTCAGGAGAACATGACAGAAGAGTGAGGAAGACCTTCAGGAGGAGAACATGACAGAAGAGTGAGGAAGACTTTCAGGAGGAGAACATGACAGAAGAGTGAGGAAGACCTTCAGGAGGAGAACATGACAGAAGAGTGAGGAAGACTTTCAGGAGGAGAACATCACAAATGCAGGATTTTCAAAACCGAAAAGCTTTGAAAAACAATCACAGAGACTCAACAAATACAACTATTAACACATCTAGACTTCAACACAAGAACAGACACACATCTTCATCTTCATCTCCACACACGCACCATCATGGGGAAGACGATGGCAGCCTTGGAGGTCTTGATGATCCAGAGCAGAGCCAGACAGCTGAGCTGGACGATGGTGAACAGGTGCACCTTCCGCAAGGGAACATGGCGCAGGTAGATGAAGTCTGGCTGGTGTTTAGCCGGCATGCCGAACAGCTTCAGACGGTCGAAGAACTGGACACAAAAACGAGGAAAAAAAAAGAGAAGTCAGACCTGGCTGTGTTTTGGGCTAGTAGATCAGAAGGTTGTGAGTTTGATTCCCGGCTGTGGCAACATGACGTTGTGTCCTTGGGTAAGGTACTTCACCCTACTTGCCTCAGGGGGGAATGTCCCTGTACTTGCTGTAAGTCGCTAACTATATCGCTCTCTAGTGCTCCAGGTGAGCAGGTGAGACCGTATCATGTCAGTATCATGTCACAGTATCCAGGTACCACAGAGAGCCTCACCTGCTGCATCCATGCAGTACCAGCCTCTTACCACTGGGGGAGCACTCACCTGGATGCCCCTCAGAGAAGAAGCTCCCATGTACAAGAAGACCCCATACAGCACCGGCATCGGGATGAACTGGGAACACAAACACACACACAGACACCCTGTCAACAGACTGGCACACACACACTGGTGTACTGCTGTACACAGTGGACAACACACTTTTTATGGGAGAATTGTCCATGATGCTGCACGAATCACAACTCGACTTTCTCTCTTTTCCTCCCCCTGACCTTTCACCCCCTTGACCTCACCTTGAGCACGGAGGTCATGAACACAGAGCAGCCCATGAGCAGGAAGATCATGAGGCCGGTGAAGCGCTGCTCTCGGATGCCCAGGAAGCGAGGCTGCTCTCCGGGGGCGGAGCACTCGGACTCCAGCTTCAGGCTGTTGACATGGGAGATGGAGAGGACGGTGGCAGCCACGAACCAAGGCAGCCCCATGAGGGAGCACACGCCCAGCATGACCCCCACCACGAACAGGTCCAGGTGGTAACCACAGCCTTTCTGTTACCACGGAGAGAGGAGAACACATGGAGGAGTTAAGAGTAGCCACTCTAAGACAAAAGCAGGGATGGTATTGGTGTGTTTAGCGGAGGGTTTTGATTGGTGCAGAGATACTAGGGGATTTGACAAGTCGCCCCGACTGAATAATTAGTTTGTTTAGTGAACACTTTTATCCTGAAGTCATTTTATTATATTTTGGTATTCATTTGTTAACACCAAATCTGGATTTGTAGTACAGGATCCAGGAAGGCTCCTGCTGATTGGAGGATGGTACCTTGAGCTTGTGCTCCTTCCTGTTGATGATGACAGCAGTGATCTGCTGGTCCATGAAGATGAGGATGGTGCAGAGCAGAGCGGGGATCACCGTGATGATCGTGGTCCACCAGGGGTTAGGACCCACCGGGTTGACGAACCATCCACGGTCGTCTCTGGTCGGCTGGAGACGACCACACAACACAAGACATTTTTAAGTCACGTAAGAATTGCTAGTTTTATTCATGTGCAAAAGTGATAAGAGTTATGTGAGTGTGTGTGTGTGTGTGTGTGTGTGTGTGTGTGTGTGTGTGTGTGTGTGTGTGTGTGTGTGTGTGTGTGTGCGCTTACTTTAAACTTGCTGGGGACCTGTAGTTTGGGAGAGGGGATTCCCAGGCCGTAGTCGACTAGCACCATGGTGAGGATGGTGATGAAGACAGCAAAGTCACTGATGATCGCCCTCACCTGGAGAGGAGGACCCATACGGTTACATTTAATCATTTAGCAGATGCTCTTATCCAGAGCGAGATAGAAATAGAGCAAGTTTTATGAAGGGATTAATCATAGCTATCAATGTGTGATATATATATAGATATATGTGTGATCTACATAGATATATATCACATTCATTATATAACCATGATGGCTCATCACTTGGAAAGGGGAGAAGTCTGGACTACTGGCTGAATGCGGTTGTGTGTGCAGTACTGCTGTTTCACCACCAGGTGGTAGCAGTCGACCATGGATGGAAGTCTAAATCTTTCCACACGAACCAAATGGTTTTCCGAATTGACACCTGGGATTAAGTACTGTACTCTGGATGAGCACAAACCACTGAAACTAAAGAACTGTGAGGTCTGTGAACAGGGAAGCTTCTTCTCACTGACTGATAGGCTAGGCTAAGAGGGTAGGATACTAGGAGGCGAAGTGAACCGGATTTAAGGTGGCTAGGAAGGGTAGCATGTTAAGGGGCCAGGACACAAGGTGACAAGGAAGGAGGCAAAGAAGCAGGAGGTGTGTCGTGCCTTAGTGGGGAAGTAGCGGCTGGTCTTGAACTCTTTGAGGAAGGAGGACATGGCCACAGTAGAGAAGAACAGGACCACAGACCAGAAGAGAACGTCAGGAATGTAGGGGCCATGAGGGCCACAGGCACTGCCCTCGAAGTGGCCCCGGAACAACTCACACTCCTGCAGGGGGTCAGGAGAGAGAGCAGAACAGCTGCGGTGACTCAAACCAGGAGAGAGGAGCGATGGAGAGAGAGGAGATGGAGAGCGAGGAGCGATGGAGAGAGAGGAGATGGAGAGAGAGGAGATGGAGAGAGAGGAGTGATGGAGAGAGAGGAGATGGAGAGAGAGGAGATGGAGAGAGAGGAGAGATGGAGAGAGAGGAGAGATGGAGAGAGAGGAGATGGAGAGCAAGGAGCGATGGAGAGAGAGGAGATGGAGAGCGAGGAGTGATGGAGAGCGAGGAGTGATGGAGAGAGAGGAGCGATGGAAAGAGAGGAGATGGAGAGCAAGGAGCGATGGAGAGAGAGGAGATGGAGAGCAAGGAGCGATGGAGAGAGAGGAGATGGAGAGCGAGGAGCGATGGAGAGAGAGGAGATGGAGAGCGAGGAGTGATGGAGAGAGAGGAGTGATGGAGAGAGAGGAGATGGAGAGAGAGGAGATGGAGAGAGAGGAGAGATGGAGAGAGAGGAGTGATGGAGAGAGAGGAGATGGAGAGAGAGGAGATGGAGAGAGAGGAGATGGAGAGAGAGGAGTGTTGGAGAGAGAGGAGTGATGGAGAGAGAGGAGATGGAGAGAAAGGAGATGGAGAGAGAGGAGATGGAGAGAGAGAAACAATGGAGTGAGGAGCGATGGAGAGGAGAGATGGAGAGAGAGGAGAGAGAGGAGATGGAGAGAGAGATGGAGAGAGAGAAGATGGAGAGAGAGGAGTGATGGAGAGAGAGGAGATGGAGAGACATTCTCTCTGTCTCTCCTGGCTATAACCACACACTGCAACACACACATGAACATACACACACACACACACACATCCTTCCACCAACACACAGTGCTCAGTACCGAGACTTCCAGGGAGGTCCAGTTGATGTTGGAGACTGTGATGTTCCTCTCATCCCAGTACCTCAGGGTCTCGTTGGTAGGGTGGCTGGGCTCCACACACACACACCTGGGAAAACACACACACACGCACACACACTAACAGATCCTTATCCACCTTCATGGTTCCAGGCCAAACATGTATTTCCTACTATGTAGTTAATCTATGGGATTTACCCAAATGTAAAAGAATAATGATAAAACATTTATAAAGAGTGGCCCTCATCTCGACCTACAGTAGATTACACAGCACACTAATGCAGGCCTTCCCTGGGATTATTCTACATAAAATAATCTTGTAGAATTACTGAAAGGCAAGATGAGGAAGACATAATGCCTGTAGCTTAACGCTGGTCTTGTTTTGTAACACGTGCACACTGCCAACACACGCACACGCAACCACACATGACTACACACACACACACACACACAGCATTAGTGTGTGATGCCATGAAGCGCAGATTTGTTTGTGTGTTCTCTTGTGAGTGTGTGTGTGTTCTCATGTGTGAGTGTGTGTATTCTCGTGTGTGTGTGTGTTCTCTTGTGTGCGTGTGTGGGGGGCGTCAGATAGCTCAATGGTCAAGGCGTTGGCCTCATGATTGGAAGGTTGTGAGATCGAACCCCGGCTGTGGCTATGTGACGTTGTGTCCTTGGGCAAGGCACTTCACCCTACTTGCCTCAGGGAGAATGTCCCTGTACTTACTGTAAGTCGCTTTGGATAAAAGCGTCTGCTAAATGAATAAAAAAAAGTTTAAAAAAAAAAATTGTTCTCTTGTGTGTGTGACTCACGAGTACTGGGTCAGCTTCTCCAGGTTGTTGTTCATGTTGACAGGATAGTGTTCCCCCAGGTGGACCAGCTTCTCCAGAGCCTCATAGATGAAGATGATGCAGATGAGGGAGGCGAACGCCTCCTCCGTGAAGCGAGTGATGTAACACACCAGCGAGCTGGCGTCCGTGGCAACCAGGAGCATACACAGAAAGGCCGTCCACAGACCGATACAGGCTCTCAGGGAGAGATAGGACAAGCCATAATCCCTGGGAGAAGGAGAGGAGAAGTGTAGCATTAAAGTACTGTAACAGGTGTAGCATCATTGGGGACAGGTGTAACATCATTGGGGACAGGTGTAACATCATTGGGGACAGGTGTAACTGTACTTTGGACCCACTTGCAGAACTTGAAGAGGATCTTCTCAAACACCAGGACGGGTCCAGTGCTGCCCAGGATGGTGAGGGGCTGGCCAGCAAATAGGGAGTAGGCGATGCCCGTCATGGAGGCTCCAAACAGGGACTCGATGGCACTCTGGAAGAGCCAATCACATACTGGATCATACTGGTGGGTGTGTGTATGTGTGTGTGCATGGGATGACTGCTGTGATTGGTCTACACGAAGGTGTGCTTGTCTCAACTTACTATGCGTCCCTCTGTGGCCTCCCCCAGCAGTCCACCGAAGGTGATGACGGGGGACATGCAGGCGCAGTAGAGGAACAGGAAGGAGGCCAGACACTGCAGGCTGAGGGCGTCTGTGTAGTCAGACAGGTAGTGAGGAGCCTTCCGCTTGATGTCCATGAAGAAACCGCCAAAAAACCTGCCGGCGCCACGAGAACACGTGAGCTGGTGTGACTGCACGGCTCGACACGCAGGAAGTGACACGCACAGACAGGATGTGAGACACGTGGATGGTGTGTCTGCACACATGGCTGGTTTCTCATTGAGTTCACATGAATGCTGCATCAACTAGGGGAGGGAGGGAGAGGGATGAGGAGGGAGAGGGATGAGGAGGGAGGGAGCGGGAAGTGAGTAAGTGAGTGGGTGAGGGAGGGAGGGGAGCAAGAAAACGGTGGAGACAATGGATGGATGTAGGTATGGGAGAATGAAGGGGGAGGGGGGATGGATGGATCATCCGACAGCCTCCCCCTGTCCCCCCCCGTCCCTCCCCCCCGCCCCCCGCAGCAGCATGGCTGCTTCGCTGGAGGTGGTATCCGGAGCAACGGTGGGACCGTATCCGTCAGTGGCATTTACCCCTCCCCTGGGGAGGCTGGTAGCAGAGCTGGGCTCCCAGCCAAACCCCTCGTCCAGACGAGAGTGAGGCCAGCGGGATCGTTACTCACAGACCTGCTAGTCTGCACCGGACCACAGAATACAGCCTCTGATCTCTGCATCCTCAGAGTCTGGGTCTTAACCCACCGGGTCTGGGAACAGTCCTGCCCAAGAGTTTAATGGAGAATAATGTTCTTAATGCTACAGTCCCTGGGAATGACTTACCCTATCTGGTGAGTTACACTAAGTATGTGCAGAGCAGGTGAGGTTGTGAGCAAAACGCTGTAGTGTGGATCAATAATGAACAATGTGAGGATGTATTTAAAGCTCCACAGGGAGGAAGACTGGGGGGGGGGGGGGGTGGATAATTGGCTGCTTAACCCCGGGAGGGCTGGGGGGGAGGGCTGGAGTGGAGGGCTGGCAGGGAGGCTGAGGGGAGGGCGAGTAGGAAGAGGCGACACAAACACACACACAGATTGAGAGAAACCACACAGACACACACACCTCCCAGTGCGCTGCAGCTCTGGTCCTCCATGGCCTCCAGACTCCTCTGCTTCTCCCAGATCCGTCACCCCATTGGGCATGGGAGGGACCTTCCTCTTCTCCTGATTGGGTAAGAAAAACTGTCAATCAATCATGCCGAACGTCAGACCTGCCTCTTCCTGTAGCGCTGAAAGCTTCTCAGCGACTTCCTGTGTGCTGAGCGCTGGGAACACAGACTCAGGTCAAAGGGGACGGTTACTGTACTGCTATAAAAACCAAGGCAGTTTCTGCCAAGACTAACATGAAGCTCGTATTTGAGGTATGAATCTTCCTCCTGTCCCAGGATAACTGGTATGAGTGAGGCCAGAAACTGCTGTAAAAAGGATTGAGAGCGGATCACTGGGGAGAGTTCTGTGAGTCCAGCGGGTCTGGGATCGAGGGGTGAGGGGGTAAGGGGGTAAGGGGGTGAGGTAGAGGGGAAGGGTCTGACCTGTGAGGGGACGTTCTTGGGCGGCTCTATCCTGATGGAGGGATCCCACTCCCCTGGAGGCAAGACCGTCACCTGGTCCAGGAACTCATCGATGCCAGCCACCAGGTCCTTCCTGTCCTTGGCTTTGTAAGCTACGTCATGGAAAACCTGCCAAGAGAGGAGCGGTCAGTCACTTCAGTTTGTTCTTGACCGCCCTTTCTGGCCCTACTTAGGGGAGGCAGGTGGCTGAGCGGTTAGGGAATCTGGCTGATAATCAGAAGGTTGCCGGTTAGATTCCCGGCGGTGGAAACATGACGCTGGCCCCCCTGGCCTCAGTCCCCGCCCCCTGGCCCCGCCCACCTCGTCAGTCATCAGCGTGGCGATGGAACGGCCGATCTCGTGGTACTGGGGTCCCTTACCCAGAGGCCCTAGCAGGATGAAGAGGAACCTGGGAGAACACAGACAGAGTGATGATCGCTCAGGATCCATCAGGTACCTGGTGGTGATGCTAACAGCTACCTGGTGGTGATGCTAACAGGTACCTGGTGGTGATGCTAACAGCTACCTGGTGTTGATGCTAACAGCTACCTGGTGGTGATGCTAACAGGTACCTGGTGGTGATGCTAACAGCTACCTGGGGGTGATGCTAACAGGTACCTGGTGGTGATGGGCACCTCAGCCAGGCCATTGAGCAGCACGGCAGGAGCCAGGCGTATGAACGCCACGACAGGACGCTCCAGAAACTCTAGCTCCCCCACCAGGACGTTGGAGGCCTCTGCACCTGCTGGGATCTTCTTCATGAAGTGGAGGTCTATCTACAGCAGATGGACAGCACAGTTAGCATCCGTGCTAAGCTACAGCAGCATGTAGGTCACATCGGTGTTAGCGTACCTGCTAAGCTAACTATTACCGCTTGAAATTGACACTTGGGAATCAATAACATTGCAATCTATCAATACAGTAATGTACAAGCAAAAAGTCCAATCTAAAACTAATAGTCCACTAATCTGATGTCTAAATATATAAAAAGCCTCATCCCTATAGCCTATGTTGCCAGCTATTCCCCCGCTATGTGGTCTTACTTTACTAAAGTCCACAGCGCTGTTTTCCCTGCTCACGTCTCCCTTGACCTCCATGCTGGCCGGCTGGGACTGGGGAGAGACCGTCTGGCCTGGAAGACCACAGGAGAGGAGAGATTAGACACAGTTACACATCCATGGGTCTGTGTTCAGCAAGAGGCCGCTAGGCTCAGCTATCCAGAGAAGCAGAGTGGAGGATGACCTTGATGATCATCCATGATGATGAGCTACTGGGACATCGAGCTACACAGGATGCAGATTTGGGTCAATGACTCTGAAATGAACTGAAATACTGAGATTCAATATGTATCATACATGTGTTTAAAATATACTTTCATTCAGGGTTAGGGTTAGGTTCACAGGGTTCAACCTGGGACCCATCTCCAGATCAGTACACTGTCGTCATTAACACCATGTTTTATCATAATGAACCAGTGCTACTGTCCCCAGATCTGAATCAGTGTGAGAGCTACGATCAGACACAAAAACAAACAAAAAACACCCTGTGAGGTCTGAGGCAAATAAACAGATGGGAGTTAAGAGTTGTTTTAGTGCAGAAGTCACCGTGATGCTGGTACACATCCACATGGAGGTTAAGAATGGATGTGAGTGGGTTGAATAACAGCGAGAGGGGGGGGGAGAGGCCCTGTTATCCTGGGACGTGATGTGCCGTGTGTCTACGTTCTGAAGCACATCCAGGCGATGGTTCTAGATGGCTCTAGAGACGCTAGCATCTACACAGGAGAACGTGTTAGGGGGGTCAGTGAGTCAAGAGAAGACGTCGTGTCTAGTTGCCTGTGAGGCCGTCCTGGTCTGTGTCCAGCAGAGGGACAGGAGAGTATCCCTGAGACAGAGCCTGGAGGACACTGAGACGGTCTGCCTGGGCTCTGCTGGGGAGACGGCTGGACGGGAGGGAGGGGGGAGGGACGGGGGAGGCAGGGGTGGAGACACACGTCTGGAGACACACACAGCGTGGCCAGAGCCAGTGAGAGGTGGGCCTGCTGGGGGGACAGGCTCTGGGCTCTGAGGCCCACAGGAAGGAGGTCTCTGGAGGGGTCATACGCCAAGATACACATGGATAAGAGATACACACACACACAACACTGTGAGACACATCACAAATGCAGTGACACAGACACATATGGACAAAAACAGCATTTTGAGGATATTTCCCAGACTGGGGAACAGCAGCTGATTCGCCTGTAACAACAGACCACACCTCTCCCAGAGGGCGGGGCTTATGCAGCACTGAGTAGCATAAATATCTGAGTTCTCAGACCACTTTCTCTGATTGAGAATTACTTGTGGATGGGAGGTCGAAACGTCTCGATTTTGAAAACAGCATCCAGATGACTACTCTCTGAACCCTTTGCTACAGCGGGCCTCACCGTTCTTGTCCATGGAGTGCGGTTCTGACTGCTTCTTGCCAATGTCAGCGAAGGACCTCACGATGGGGATGCGATTGGCCAGCTTCTTGTGGTTTTGGTGGTGGTGCTGCTTCAGAAGGGCCTCTCGTATCCGGCGACGGGCGTCCTCACCCAGGGGGCCTGACACCTCGTGCTGGTCCAGGACCATGTCTGAGGAACACACACACGTTGACATAACACACAGACACACACACACACATCATAAGCCAGTCCACCACATCTCCAAGCCCAACCCTGTCCCAGACCCCAGGCTGGTGTTGTGCGTCCAGGGCAGCCGCACCTGCGATCTCCTCCAGGGATCCAGCCCTCATGTCCAGCAGCACGGTGCCGTTCAGGATGCAGCTCCGCAGCTCAAACAGGCTGTGGAGGGACAGCGTGGCTACGTAGGGCTTACTCCACCTCTCTCCTCCATCCTCCACGTCCTCCTCGAACTTCAGCCACCTGAAGAACAGGCACACACACACGTGAGTCTTCTTAACAACTTCTGAACCTTACGTACGGCCTCAGTAGCTCTGATTGGCTAAAGGATGTGTCACATGAGCGTTTACCTGGCGGTCTCCTTCCACTCAGCATCCTCCCCCTCGTGGAGGCAAATCTCATCCAGCTCTGTGAACAGAGCGTGGGGGATGTGCTCCTCATCGCCATCCTCAGTCCCCAGCAGGAACTGCACCCTCTGGGCTGGAGTGTCCACTGTGGAGGAGGGATGGAGGGGGGGGAGAGAAAAGAAAGGAATTATTATTCTGAGACACCCAATCTCAGCCCATCACAACAACCCTTAACATCATACACACACACACACCTCACAAAAGCGCAGACAGTATAGGCCACACCCCCTACTCTACAGGCCACACCCTCTAGTCTTACTATGGGAGGGCGACTCTCTCCCGTCGTCCACCTCGGAGTCTCTCTCCCTTGACCTCTTCCTGTGCCGGTGACCATGGTGACGGTGGCGGCGGTGAGATCGGCGTCCCAGTGGGACGTGGACCCCGATGTAGAGAGTCCGGTGACCTGGACACAGACAGACAGATAGTCAACGTTGGGGAACTACAATACCCACAATCCCCCCTGGCTGAGGAACGAGAGATCGTCCAAGAGGAAGCACTGTTGTTGATGGATGGTTGTGGTTACTGGTCCTTACAGGAACTGGAGGACATTCTATCTATCGACCTCCCTCCCTTCCTCCCTCAGTCTTCTCATTTTCCTTCCCCTCACAGTTTTCTCTGTGTGTGTGTGCCAGCATGTGTGGTAGTTTGTGTGTGTGCTAGCGTGTGTTTGTGTGTGTATCCCAGATCAGGGGCAGTATAGCCCTGATATGGGCAGGGTGTTCAGGCTCTGGCCCCAGGCCTGGTGTCTGAGTGAGAGGCTGCTGACTGGAACAAGATGACACCCCTCCACAGAGCCCTGCCTCTCTGCAGACACAACCAGTCAGCACAGCGCAGGGGAACTGACTCCATAAGAACTGGGGAACTGACTCCATAAGAACAGGGGAACTGACTCCATAAGAACAGGGGAACTGACTCCATAAGAACCGGGGAACTGACTCCATAAGAACAGGGGAACTGACTCCATAAGAACCGGGGAACTGACTCCATAAGAAGAGGGGAACTGACTCCATAAGAACAGGGGAACTGACTCCATAAGAACCGGGGAACTGACTCCATAAGAACAGGGGAACTGACTCCATAAGAACTGCAGGCGGCTGGGAATGTGCCAGTCTAAAAACAGTGAGGACCCGATGGTGAGTCAAGATGAGAAGCATTGTGTTTAACTAGAACACCTCCTAAGGCATGGGCACATGCTCAGTGTGCGTGTGTGTGTGTGTGTGTGTGTGTGTGTGTGTGTGTGTGTGAGCCCACACATTAAGTATCTAGAGTGTGTGTGTGGAATTTCCATTCCCTACACCTACTCAAAAACACGTGTGTGTGTGTGTGTATGTGTGTGTGTTCGCTGAGTAGGATTCCACTCTGTCTCTCTCTCTCTTGCCAATTTTTTATTGATGTTCCCATAGCGAAGTTGTGAGGGGTTTGCCATGGTAACGGCGAGTGTGAGAGTGTCAGTGGTGAAGCTCTACCTTCTAACTCCTCCTTCTCGAAGTTGGTGTTGAGCATGGAGCGAGTTCCCCCCCTGTCCACCACCGCCTCTTCATCTGCTCTCTGTGGGGAGACAGTGAGTCACACACACACACGTTATAAAGACCTGGACACACACAGTCACACACACACACGTTATAAAGACCTGGACACACACACACAGTCACACACACACGTTATAAAGACCTGGACACACACACACACACAGTCACACACACACACGTTATAAAGACCTGGACACACACAGTCACACACACACACGTTATAAAGACCTGGACACACACACACAGTCACACACACACGTTATAAAGACCTGGACACACACACACACACAGTCACACACACACACGTTATAAAGACCTGGACACACACACACAGTCACACACACACACGTTATAAAGACCTGGACATACACACACAGTCACACACACACGTTATAAAGACCTGGACACACACACACACACAGTCACACACACACACGTTATAAAGACCTGGACACACACACACAGTCACACACACACACGTTATAAAGACCTGGACATACACACACACACACACTTGTTATAAAAGACCTCTAGGACACACACACACACACACATCGTACAAAGACCCCTAGGACAGACACACTCATAAAGATCCCTACAACACACACACACACCTCTGAATTCATCCTCCACACGGACAAACTGAAGCTCACTCATCACACAGCATCAAGGTCAGTTTCTCTGGGTGTTCAAACATGGAACTGTGTAGCTACAGTCGTGACCATTCAACATGCCAAGGCCACAGTTCCCCTTCCCAACACCGCAGGCATGTAAACAAGCCCCGGTGTTATGTCACCTCCTCCCTCCCTCCCTCCCTCCCTCCCTCCCTCCCTCCCTCCCTCCCTCCCTCCCTCCCTCCCTCCCTCCCTCCCTCCCTCACCCCCATCCCCGGCTCACTCTTGGCAGCGCAGCTCATCAAAGATGACGTTTCCGGAAATAAACACACACAAGAGTTACGTGAGGATAACTCTGCAAGACAGTTGCCACGGTAACCAGCGTGTCCTACTAACTCCATTAACCTCCGCTTCGTCTCTCTGAGCGGATGACAGATTCAGATGGTTCAGACTGTCTCTCATTTCTCTAGAAACGCTCCCTGGTGTTGAGGATGATTCGTGTCAGATTTGTTTGGCAAGGTTGCAGTAAGACGGGCGGTAAAACAGCGCCAAGGGATGTTTACTGTGCTGTACTGTGCTGTGCTGTGCTGTGCTGTGCTGTACTGTGCTGTACTGTGCTGTGCTGTGCTGTGCTGTACTGTATTGTGCTGTGCTGTGCTGTGCTGTACTGTACTGTGCTGTACTGTGCTGTACTGTATTGTGCTGTGCTGTGCTGTGCTGTGCTGTGCTGTGCTGTGCTGTGCTGTGCTGTACTGTACTGTGCTGTACTGTATTGTGCTGTGCTCTGCTGTGCTGTGCTGTACTGTACTGTGCTGTGCTGTGCTCTGCTGTGCTGTAAGGAGAGCTCTGCACTCCGATAGCAGAGATGCTCTTATTGCGTTTCATGACTCAACTTTCTGTACAAACCGGTGACCAAGCAAATAAACAAAGCCTTGTCTCACTTTGTTGGTTTCTCTGAGCGTTTGAATTTCTAAAGATCGATCAGAGATGAAATGTATCTTTAATTTGCCACTCACTGTACCTCACATCACATCCTTTCATTGGCACAGCTGTGTCTGTGTAATATGATTGCAAGAGCGGCAGCTTAACGCTGAAATAATGCTGGTCCTTGGCACGATGCGGTCTGTAATCGCTTAAAACATCCCAGCGACGCCGTTCTCACACCATCAAACTTCATTCATAATCATCTCAAAACACAAACATGTCGCTGTCAAATCTGAACACCTGCCGGACACTGACTATTCTCCATATTGTGTTCGTTTGACTCGTTGTGTTCGTTAATCGGACTACATGTTGTGGGCACTTAACATGATTACAAAACACAGTATAAACATCATAGAGGCCGCTTGGTTGAACCGAACTATCGTGACAACCGAGAGTCACGCCTCAGTCTAATGGCTGTGTGCACCCTTACTCTGCATTCATACACAGCCTTGGTGGTATGTGACCTTAAATCTCAAACCCCAAGAGGAGGGGAGGAAGAGGAGGGGAAGGGGGGGGGGGCAGGGGGGGGCAGGCTCCAGGGATATCATTAGAGCAATAATGTGTAATATAATTAGAGCTTGCTCGCTCTCTCTGTCTCGATGTGTTTGTGTGTGTCTCTCTCTGTCTCTCTCACACACACACACACACACACACACAAACACACAGCTGCCATGCATTCCTTGAGACATAAAGAGAGAACATCCCTTTTCAACCTGCCCTGATTTGATCAAAACAAAACTGGTGAAGAATCAAATGTCATGTGGCACCGTTGTACCGTAACACAATAGAACAGCTTTGATCGTTGTTCCCCTACCGAGACGTTCAGCATCACAGCATGAATCCTGAAGCTCCCTAAATAATACAGCAGATCTGGGGCTGGTGTGAGCAACGAGAACACACTCCTGCCTGTGGGGCTCTGAATCTATTTATAGACCTGAGGTCTGAATCCAAACCAAGACTAGGCCAGGGGCCAGTACATGTCCGTGCTTTCATTACAGCACAGTAATCTGTGATCAGATTAATCTCCCCCAAATCCTGCCTATCACCATGGCACAGCATAACTTCAAATCTGACCTGGAATCAGATTTTAATAGGGTCATCTAACATCTTTTTTTTCTGTTCGAAAATAAAACCAGATCCAAGCATGCACTTCTGCTGCTAACCAGGGTCATGTGACTCTGCTCAACGCTTGAGGAGGTGGAGGAGGGGTGACACCACACACACACACACACAGTCATAAGCAAACTGGCTTCCAGAGACATGAACACATATGCTAACATGTCAAGCTGTGTGCAGCAGGCTGGATGAGTGAGCATCCTGGGAGGGGAAACCTGGAGAAACCTGCTCTGTGATTGGAGGACTGGAGCATGGAACCTGGCGGGCCTGCTCTGTGATTGGAGGACCGGAGCATGGAAGCTGCAGGGTCTGCTCTGCGATTGGAGGAGAGGAGCACCATGTTGACCTTGGGGGGGGGGGGGAGGGCTGACATTGGGACAGTGTCATTCCTCAGGGCATCCGAACACACAAGCAGAACGACACAAACTCAGTCCTATGATATCCATTTAGCAGATATTACACACACACACGCACACACACACGGCAGGACATGGGCTCAAAACACAATTGCCTTTTAATCCTTAAAGACTCCAATCCACTTAGTGGTTCAGTTGTTGTGATGTGTGGCGTTGAAGATGGGCTGACAACCAAGGGCTTTCAAATACATAGAATGTATGTATCTTGGCATATATATCTATATATCCTAGCTGAAAGATGACACAAGTGCTCATCAAACCTTGCTAACGCAGTCTACTCATTTAAGATTCCCCCTCTCTTCACACTCTTCTTTAGTCATTATATTCCACCATTTTCTATTTCCCCCCGGCAGCAACAAAACAAACCAGAGAAAATAACAAACTAAATCCTCCAAGACTGAAATCCCCAAAAGGATTAAAACATTCTCCAGCAGTGGAGCAGGTGACCTAGAACCTAGAACCTGGTAGAACCGCTTCAGCTTCCAGGTGCTGCTTTTCAATCCCTCATCCATCTATCTCAGCAACACTGCCCCGAATCACACACACACACACAGGGTCAGAGAGAGATGCAGGTGATCCATTTGTCAGCGGTGTAAGCACTCGTGGAGAGGAGGGTGGTTGAGACTTCACTGGGCTGTAGCACAGGGCCCTGAGGGACAACATGATGATGACCTAGATGAACACAGCTATCTGTGAGCAGCAAGGACAGGGGGTAGGAGCTGGAGAGATGATATACCTGGAATAACACGCAAGACAGACACACACTCAGAGACACATAGATACACACACACAGAGACACATAGATACACACACCGAGAGACACATACATACACACACACATACATTTGGATGGGTGACCAAATACTTTTGGTAATATAGTGTATATACACACACAGAGACACATACACACACACACAGACACACACTTCTCCCTGAATGTGCGTCCTGCTACTCTACCCCTCACAATAAAACACACAAGTCACCTGAGAGTCTCTCATCTAATAACAACGTACAGGGGATTCAAACATGTAACCTTTTGATCTGTAATCAGAAATGTTTTAACCACTAAACTACACTCATCCCAAAGCTCTACCCCCCTTGGTTGATATCACTTCCTGTTAAAACAGGCTTGGTTTCCCCTCTGAATGACCCCCAGGGAGCTGGAGACACCAGGACTGACAGACAGAGGCAGCAGGAACTGTTTCCCCAGTCAGGAGAACAACAAACACAACCCATCTCTCCTGTGTTGACGTAAAGGTGGGTCTGGCTCTGGTTCTGTTATGCTAGCTAGAACCATCATCACCACACGCAGAGGAAGACTCCTCACAGACGGGTTCCTGGAGAGCCTGAGGGTCCAGCGCTCTCTCCACAGATCTCCCAGAAGGTTCTCTGACGCACAGAACCGCAGGGTTGATCTGTGTTTACGTTCACACGATATCCAGTCGGAATGCGTAGCGTACCTTTAGATCACCTGTCACTGGGAGCAGAGGCACATGGATCCTTTGGGTCTGTCCTGGGCTGAGTGAACATGTGACTCAGCGCCTATGGCTTTTTCAAGCATCTTCATTCTATAGGAGATCTACCATAAATCTGTCACAGATCAGCCACTGTACTGAGAGAGAGGGAGGGAGGCGGATTAGCGAGGGGAGGACGGAGCCGCGCCATTGGTCATCGGCGGGTGTCGTCGTGGCTCTGATCCCTTCAGATGGCTGCGGTTACCGTGGCGATGGCAGCAGGATCAGCCTCAGCGTCACGTTAGAGAAGATGGAGATGGAAAGAAGGAGGGAGATCCACACACAGAAGAGACGTGATGTCTGTGCTGCTATGACAAAAAAACCCTCTACGTCTAGCCAGAAAAGACACACACACACACAGTCACCATACACACACACTCACCATCCAAACAGATGCATAGGACACACACCACACAAACTACACACTTGTTTACCCTTGGCCTCGCTCAAAGATCAATGGGTTGGAGCAGCAGGTTTTAAGCTGACAGAATGAGAGTCCTTTCAGCCCATCTGGCAGAGTCTCTCATCAGAACCTTCCAGATCCCTCCTGGGACAGCAGCGTGCGCGCGCACACACAAACACACAACCCTTTACACCAGCAGCAAACACACACAACCCCCTACACCAGAAGCACGCACGCACACAAACACACATCCCTCTAAACCAGCAACACACACACACACTACCCTCTACACCAGCAGCACACACACACAACCCTCTCTACACCATCACACACACGCAGCCCTCTACACCAGCAGCACACACAGTAAACACAACTCTCATTCACACTGCAGGACCTCTAAGCTCCATCAGAGCTCAGGGTCATCCATCGAACAGTGGAGACATGACCCTGTCTCTAGACCGCGTGGGTCCCAACAGCACAGTTCCTGTCCCATCACAGCCCTAAAACACCAGATCCATCCAAGGAGCCAGATGAGGAAACAAACCAGAGAGCTCCAGCTCTCCTCCCTGTCCCAGGCTGATCTCAGCATCGTACCTGACAGATGAAGCCATTCTGGGGGTCCAGACCAGCAGCTAGCATGTCCCCTGCTCCCTGCTCCGGAGGCTAGCCGGGCACTGCTGTAGCCGAACGCTGAGAGGTGGAGGCACAAGGCCCCTTCAGTCCCTCGGACGTCTGTCTCCTGCCTCTGACCTTCGCACGGAGGGTTTGTCCCTGCCGGAGCCCTCTACTGTTTCTCACCCAGGCAGAGGCTCCTCTCTCTGGTCTGACTACAGCAGCTCTGGGCTCAGCTTGGCAGAGGCTTTCATTCAGACAGCCTCCGATGTTCCTGACAAGCCTCCATCCACCAATCCCCTGGTGAGATTAGTGCGCTGACATCACGGGTGATGTGCAGGGCTGGTGCACTGTTTTCAAAGGGAGGCTCCGTCTAAGTCACAGGAAACCAAAGCTAGCTAGCTCCCTCCTCCTCTTCTCCTCCTCCTCCTCCTGCTGCTTCTCCTCCTCGCTCCAGGTGCCGGTGTGGGGGGAGGGGGGGGGAGGGTGGGTTCCATCCGGAGGGTTCCACGCTGGAAGCCCATGTTACGACGGAATGTAAGGCAGAGTGGCAGAACAGAACTGGGGGGAGATGCTGAATAAGGAGGCTTTGATATCCGCAGCCCACCTCTGATCTAGCCTCACCTGCCTCTCTGCCTCTCTGCCTCTTTGCAGCGTCAGCAGCACAGGCAGGACTAAAAATAGACCAGCGCACCAAAAGCATGCTACTCCTACTACACTGCTGATTAGAAGCCAGCAGCATCTCTCACAGCCTGTCTGGGATAGGAAGGAAGGACTCAACTGAAACACTTGGAGAAGCACTGATGACTTCAGTTCAATTCACCATCTCTCTCTCTCTCTCTTTCCATTACACTCTTATACACAGCATGCATTCCTGTCTCTCCCCCTCCCTCCCCATCTCTTTCTCTCCAACCATCTCTCACGCCATCTCTCTCCCTCCCCCTCTCTCTTTCTTTCTTTTTTGCTCTTATTCACACAACTTTCGTTCCTCTCTCTCTTCTCAGTCTCCTCTTCCTTCACTCTGTCCCCCTCCCCCCACCTCCCTTCCCTGCACACACACGCACACACGCACACGGACATGCATACACAGGGCAGAAGCGGAGATATTTCACAGCTATAGCAGGGAGCCATCAGGTCCCCCTCAGCCAAACAGACAGGAACAGGACAGTCTGTCCAGTCTGTTCAGTCTGTCCAGTCTGCCCTGGCCCCCGTCCAGCCACACATCCTCAGAACACAGGGGCTTCCAGAACCGCTTGTCACATAAGGAGAACCCGCTCTCAAGTAGAACCTGTGATCATGTCGGCACCATTTACACCAAACACAATGCTTCTCTCTCTCTACCTCCCTCCCTCCCTCTCTCAGATCCCTCCAGCTTGTTCCATGAAACAAACATCCCAACTCAGTCTTCAAATTAGGCCATCCGCTCCTTTTAGAAATGAGATCCACACTCCTGAGGCGACAAGAGTCGCTCCTGACTTATCTCTGTCGCAGGAACAGAACTTCATCAGGAACAGTTATTTATCCATCAACATGACTGAAGGCAAAAGTCCTTAAGACAAAAGCAGTCGATTTAGGGGGAAATAACCTCAATGTACTCACCACAGACTTTTCTGCTTGGGAACTTGGTTCCTGTAAAAGAGAAGCATATAAATCAGAGTAGGGTTCCTGGTAACAAGGGCCACATCACAGGGCCCCTAGCAGGGCCTGAAGGTCTCTGGGTCAAAGGACCCTGCAGAAACATGTCTCCAACACTAAAACAAGATTATAGCACTTAAATATTGTCAAAAGGGATTTGTCTAAACAAAACTATACGCTTCTGGGAAAAACGAAAATAAATATAATCCAATGAAGCTCTGATTACAAAAATAATCATTCCAGTGTGGAAAAACAATAGTCATACTGGAATGTTAATATAACCCTAACTGACCTATAATCAACTCCAGGAGCTGGCTTACTGTTAAATAAGTTCATGAGAAATGAATTAATTAATTCAATTATAATTATGAAAGAGATCAATTGAAAACCAACCAATTTGGTGGTGTTTACATTTCAATATTAAGTATTCGATGCCTTTTAAATGTAAAACCTTGTCACTGATTTGCTTCCTTCGACAGTACAGATCAAATGTTTTACTACACATACTCCGGATTCACTCACGTTGTTTATGCTCATCAACTCACATTCCACCACAAAGCCCTTAGGTAACCATGACGACGCATTAAGGTGCAGCGCATGTGAGACTGAGGAAGGATGTGTGACTGTACATCCAACAGCACTGGACAGAGCAGCTGGATCCTTCCTTTAGAGCAGGGGTGTCAAACTCATGCCATCGCGGGCAAAGAGGGTGCAGGTTTTCGCGTCAACCAAGCCCCTACACCAGCTGATTTCACTAACGCGTTTCTCCACTTAGTGAAATCAAACTCGTTATTGATATCAGCTGGTGTAGGGGCTTTGTCGACGCGAAAACCTGCACCCTCTTGGCCCGCGATGGTACGAGTTTGACACCCCTGCTTTAGAGACTCTGAGGTCGTCCTGCCAAGTCTGCTGTCAGCTCTGTTCCTTTACTGAACCTCAAATATTACCAGTGTCCCACAGGCGGGCCATGTTCAGAGATGAACTCTGTAGGTAGGATGCTGTGTGTGGAGCTTGACCATCAAAATAGGCCTACTGGGTTCATTACTGATCCCAGATCTTCTGCTGTGGTCTAGTTTGTAGTCATTATTTATTTAACAAAGTGAATGGGGAAATTAAAAACAAGTAAATGAACTGTTGGGACACATTTCGAGACAGACTAGAGACTGTCCTGTTGGAAACCTCTGTTCAGGATGGCAGTTAAATGAAACGCCATATTTCTCTCCCTCTCCTCCCCTCCTACAGCCCTTAGCCGCCATTTCTCAACACGCAACCTGAATACTGATTAGCCCCCACTGCTGTGCTGGACATGAATAGTAATCTGGATCATAAAACCGGTGGGCCAACATTATCCAGTACAGCGCCTGCGCACATCACCATTAAATTGAGTGTTAGGACCATTTTTGGAGCATATGAGATATAAACCCTAGATAAAATCCCAAACGATTAAAAAACAAAACACATACAAGGTCTATATGACTTGAATGTGAGTCCTATCTGGTAGGTTTACATCTGTGTTCCAGAGGTTTCAAACAGACCGTTTTTTTTAGGCTATAGATTTATTTTATTATGTCAAGTGTCTCCATCTGTCCTTCCTCTGCAGTTCACCTCTCAGGAGAGCAGCTTCATAAAGACACACAGAACTGGAATTCAACAGGTGAGGTCAGAGAGCTTCCAGAGAGGAGAACACGACCCAGACTGGAGCCAATGTAGGCAGGCTAGACTACAGTCTACACCAGTCCTTTATCAGCATGAAACTCCTCTGAGATGAGACGGTTCACCTGCAGACACACAATCACTCATTAACTGTAAATTCAAAGGCTGGAACACCTTTTAGAACCGCGTCTCTAATGACGCACCGGAAATCCAATCAGCGTCGAGGTCTAATTGACAGCTGACCATCATCATTGAGATCTGACTTATAGATCTATATAAATGCAATCATTAGTCCAGTGTGCCTAATTAAATATGTAACATGCTTGTGTTGTGTGTCTGTGCGAGGCGTAGACAAGCATATCCATACATTTGCATTAAGCTTGGGTTGACTTAATTAAGCAGCTAAACAGCCAATATGGCAGACCTTAAAGAGGAGGGAGACCGGCTCAGTCTAGTCTACAAACTGCGCAAGACGTCGTGTGGCCCCATGTTGAACATAAAACCATTGTCTATTAAATAATACTGTGATTTAGCCACACCGAGACACAATACAGACACGTTTATAGGTTTTGAAATGCTGTTGGTCATTTTAAAATAAGAAGTGAACCAACTGATTGAGCTTAATTGTTTATGGGTCATAATTGATAAGTGTTGTGAACCACATCATATTTTATCATCTCTAACCAAGGCGACACGGAAACTACATTTGCTCATAGACCAAAATACAGATTTCATTACGATTTAATGCATCATCTGTAGGCATCTTATCCAAACAGTGAGCATCCTTACCGTCGGTAACAGAGGCTCCATTTGGGCTCCTTGGTCGGTTATGTCCATCTTATTCCCGGTGCACTGAGCCTGCAGTGGTGCTGTTCTCCAGTTATGTTCTCCTGTTATGTTCTCCTGGTATGTTCTCCTGTTATACAGACTACAACAGGTGATCTTTCTCACGTAAATCTGTTAAGAGGTTTTTTTTCTTCTTTCAAGTCGAAGTAAAGCATCATGGTTGTTGTCCTACATAATGTGCACGGTGATGAAAGAAGATCCACATTCACATGTTCAAGCTGGAAGCATGTCTGCAGCTCCTGCAGCGCACGCGAGATCATTAGGTGGCACGCATCATCCAGGCTCGCGCTGTTTGAGCTGTTTCAGATATTAAACTCAATATTTTAAATAAAATTCCATCATGCCATATAGTCTATCTCTGAGTAAAGGGGGAAATATAAACTGTTTTTTTTTTCTTTCTGTTGATTCGGTTTGAGATTCGTGATCACAAATGTGCATATAGGAGTCTGTCCAACAACATATATGAATATAATCTATTAAGAGAAGCAGATCTGGTGACATCTCATCACGTTTACACAGAACTGATATTTAGCTTTTGCTATTTTAGAAGATTTTGATTTCTATCGTAGTTTATGTGGTAAATGCGCTCATTCATTCCGATAGATTCAATCATTTAATCAATGTCCTCAACCATTTTTTACTGTTCTTCCCTCTGATTATATCGTGATCTTGTGATAACAGTAGGTTAATACTCATAACATGGTTTATATTCGGCTGTATCTGTAAATATGGTGGGTCAGAAAAGGATGCATTCATTTTCCATCGTCCAGATCTTCTGTTCTGCTTCTCTCTGCTGTCACTGACTGAACAGTGACGCCACCTGGTGGTGAACTGGGGGAACAACGACCTTTAGCAGACGCATCTGTGAGATTGTAAAGGCCTACTGTATATCATAGTATATATAGTATAATGCTTCTCTAGGCCCTATAACGTCAGAGAACGCCAAGATTTTTCAATAACTTATTTCCTGTGCCACGATTTCATAAACGTGAACATAAATATAATGTCATCCTGCCATGAAAAATAACTGTGGTCTAAAACTGCAACTTTATACAATTTAATTTAACACAATAAGGACAATAAACAGTTCAATCTATAAGCACTTTACAAACAAAACAAAACAAAAAAACATTCACCAAAGATAAGTAATTAACAACTCTTATTTGACACAAGCAAGTTTGAATTCCAAAGTTAAAGAAAGAAAGCCATTCATGGCCCACTTATATCAAGTTGACCTATTGACCCAAAATATCAAGTCTCTGTTATGATTATGATGAGGTTCCGAGCCACCTGCATTCTGATTGGTTAGTTTGTTTGGCGTCAACGTCTGTTTGCAAACCATCCTCCGGGCTCGCGCTCTCCACATCCGGCCCGCAGTCCACCGCCCCGGTGTGTCCGGTAATCCAAGGCGCGAGAGGAGAGCTTGACGAGCCACAGTACTGGAGAGGAGGAGGGCGCGTGAACCCCGTAGCTTCAGTGTAATAACCCAGATTCCCCCCTGTGCACTCTGCAGCGGAGGACGGGATAGGGAGGGCCACAGCGGCATAAGAGGCCAGATCAAAGGAGGAGGCCCCCTCGTACGCGCGTGAGGTCAAGTCAAGTCTGTCGTTGCCAAACCACCTTGGGGGGGCTGCGGGGTTCTCCTGCACGCTCTGGGGTGAGAGCATGCTGCTGGTTTGGTTGAACGGGACATAACTAAACCCAGAAAGTGGATTAAAACCAGACCTGCTGTAAGTGTTGTAGAACTGATGCTGCAGGAAAGAGTTTGCAATGGCGTATCTAGCACTTGGCACGAGCTTGGAGTATGAGTCACTAGGAGGCGTTAACCTGTCAGAGTCACATCCGGTGTAGAACCTGTATGGAGGAGGAGAACAAGCAGAACCATATTATGAAAATACAATCTAAATATATAACCTGACAATAATGAAATGCATGTAAAATTCCTGAAATTATGGGGTTTATTATATGGACAAATCGGTTAAACGCGTGCATATTAGCAGAGGCCTCGAGCTCATCCTTGTGACAGTGTTCAAATGTATTAAAGGCTTTTCAGGTTTCAAGGAAAGTTCAATGTAAATTAAATAGACTTATTTTTATTTATTTATACAACTACAGCCATATTAGGCAATATAAAATGATCTATCAAGGTATATTATTTAGTATATTAGAATTCAACTACTTTTAACATCTTAATTTCAAACTGGAAAAACATGAATTAACCTACCTGTCATAGTTGTCCCGAAAGCCTTTAGCAAATGGATTGTGGTCAATTTTCAATTGCGTTATCTGCAAGCAAATATATCACAATCATTAAATATGACAATATGGATTCATTGTAATAGCAATCCAAAATATTGCCATGGTAACTCTTTTGTTTTCCTTACATCTGTGTTTTGATAAGCTGTAACAGCAACAAACTGAGTCTCTGGGAAGGTGAATGTCTGAACCCCTCTGGAGTGGCAGGTGCTCTCCGTGCCGTCTTCTCTGACCTCCACCACGTTCAGCCTGGGCTGGTACTTATGAAGAGACTGAACCACCACCATCTGGACACAGGGACAGAGACTGAACCACCACCATCTGAACACTGAACCACCACCATCTGAACACTGAACCACCACCATCTGAACACGAGGACAGAAACCTGGGAGGATGAAGGGAGGCAGGGGGCTGAGCGGTTAGGGAATCAGACTAGTAATCAGAATGTTGACAGTTCGATTCCCGGCCATCCCATGCCAAAATGACAGTGTCCTTGGGCAAGGTACTTCACTCTATTTGCCTCAGGGGGGAATGTCCCCGTACTTGCTGTAAGTCTCTCTGGATAAGAGCATCTGCTAAATGACTACATGTAAAAATAAGACATCGGTTCTGTTTGGAAAAGCCCAAAGGGCGTTATTCTTTCATTTTTTTTAATTTTAAATTATTTAATAAATCAGTTTTTTCTATTTTTCTATCTTCCGTTTTTTTAAGCTTTATTACAGTTTTACCAGTTGTCCACACATCTCACCTGTCCTGGTCCATCCAGAGCTCCTTTATTATTCGCTAGTTTCAGTTTTCCAAATGAGATCTCCTGACGCATCCAGTGCGCTCCGGTGTTAGGAGAGTCAGGGTGGAGATACGACTTGTTCCCTGGACACACACACACATTTCCATTAATATTTAAACGTTTTATTAAGCATTTTAGCATTTATTAACAAACAAAAAATGAGTGAAAAGCGTTAGATCTTCTTTAGATTAGACCTACCTGTTATATTAGTGTCTGCCTTCCCACTTGGCACCCACTGCCCCCCCTGGAAGCGCCAGTGATTCGGGTCTGCGAGGCTCAGATCCACGAACACGTTGTAGTGCGCAGATGGATCCAGTCCAGATATATTAAAACTCAAAATTGGGAACATTCGTCTACAGGAAGCAGAAGATGAAGAAAAATAGTTTTTTTTTTCGTGTGTGTGTGTGTGTTTTTTTCTCTCACAAAGAAACACCTCTGATAAGACTAAATCCTTGATTTATATTAGAACTATTCCCCCCCATACTTGTATATAACCTACAATCTCTCCTATAAACGGAATATTGGCTCCAGTACTCACCTCCCCTGTTTGGTGATGATCATCTCTGTCTGGTGTCTGTGAAAGGTGAGCCACAGAGCTCTGTTACACAGAAACACCTGAGCTGGTCCAGGATAAGAGTCTCCTCTGTGTCCACGGCTGTGAGGCTGTGCGTAAAAGTAACTGGAACCTGGAAAACCTGGAGCAGTGGAGGCCAAGATGCTGTTAAAGGTCCCCTGTGCTGTTAGAGGATAGTGAGGCATCTGAGCAGTGGAAGAGCCGGGTGGAGGGTGCTGTCCGGGTGGAGGGTGCTGTGGAAACATGGTGCTGTGCTGTGGGAACATGGTGCTGTGCAGAGTGTGTGTTCAGCTGCGCACAGACAGGAGGCGCAGATCCTCAGTGAATCCATGGATGATGTGACGAGTGTGTGACATTGTCTTCTGACTGATCCGGTGCAGGAGCGCGTGTGTTCTCACAAGAAAAAGGGAGAAAAAATAATCCTGATCCCTTGTGTTCCGTTACCGAATGAGTCAAGGAAAAGATTCTGTTCATCAATTTAATACTTATTTTCAAAATATTGACATCCATTGATTAAAAATGTCCATCACCCTTCCTGTCACATTAGAATAAGAGCCTAACCAGGTTCACCTGCTCACCTGCTACCTCGCGAGCTGAACTGTTATTGGATGAGACCAAATAGACTGGAGCAGCACGCGCAACAAAAGGGAGTGGTAAAAGCAAGACACGCGACTTTATCATTTTAATATGTTAAATGCAAGCGTGCGCATTTCATACTCGGTGTAATACACCGTGCTACGCACAAACAGTGCACACAAGTGCCACGTCTTTATTAAGCTACATTGCAAACTACGAAACGTGCGCACCCCGCCCCCCACCCTTCCACCCCCAAAAACAATTGCAGTTCCAGCAGCCAAAACCTTGCTTGTTTATCTTTCTCTCCTTACAACAAACGAATCAGTTCAAATACAGGAAAGAGGTCCAAAAGAAGATCATTTCAAACTTCTCATCCTTGGAAACGTGTCAGAATAATCCACCAAGAGTCCGAAACAGACCTTTCATACACATTTATTTTATATAAAAGAAAAACAAGGGGTTGGGATATTAACAGTTCTGAACAATGGCTCTTCACTGGAAGACCACAGTATCCAACATGGCTGCTAGGCACTGGACGATGTTAGAGGTCATCAGAACATCTACATGCTCCTCCAGGTGCCTCTTAGGATCCTGAGGAACACAGAGAGACAGACAGACAGGCAGAGAGACAGACAGACAGACAGGCAGAGAGACAGACAGACAGACAGACATGCAGACAGACAGACAGACATGCAGACAGGCAGAGAGACAGACAGACAGGCAGACAGAGAGACAGACGTCAGGGTGGTCAATATCTGTTAGGACCCACCTAACTCACATTATTTCAGTTTATGAGATTCAGATGAACTACAGTGGCAGGTAGGTGAAAGTGCATTTCGACTGCTGTTGCAGGTTCGCATATACCACATTATGACATCATTACCTGCTTTCCAACGTTCTTGATGGCGAGCTGTTCAGGGGTCATCTTATCTTCCTCCTCCACAGCCTGGACACACGAGTGCATCAAAAGCATCAGCGTTATTCTCCAACACACAAGCCACCATCACTCTACACTTCCTCTACAGGAAGTGACTGGTTGAACCGAACAGGCTCAACTTCCTGCTTACCTTGTTGTAGTTCTTAGCCAGCTCCAGCATCTCCTTGACGACGGTCTCGTTGAGCTTGCAGTGCTCGCTGTAGTCCTGCAGGGTCAGGCCCTCCATCCAGCTCTTCTTGTGCAGGTTCAACAGCATCTGGGGTCACAGGTCAAAGGGTTTCATCACTTACCTTCATATCTGTGACACCTGACCCCTGACATTGAAAACACTCATTTGCGTCCAAATTGTTCAAACCTTTTGCTCCAGTTCGTTCTTCCTGTAGTTGATGGTGATGGAGTAATAATGTCTGTTCAGTCCGTGTATGAGAGCCTGAGAGGAGGGAGGAGGAGAGGGGGGAGAGGAAGGGGAGGGAGAGAGTAAGAAATGAGCAAGGAGCAGAAATCTCCAGGAGATCCCCGGTCCTGAGGTACAGACAGAGATGGTTCCCAGCAGTAGCAGCCTTGACGTCAGGAGGGAGGCAGGGAGGGAGGGAGGGAGGGAGGGAGGGTGGGAGGGAGCAGGGTGGCAGCAGCCTACCTGGATGGACGGCTTGTTCAGGTGACCCAGGTTAGAGGTGGTCTGTCTGGGTTCATGACCCAGAACCATCATGTTGGCGTTAATCAGTCTGAAGGCGTCAATTACAACCTGCAACACACATTGGAATGTGTTTAGACTCGCTCATCTTCACGGTCCTGTAGAGGACGGATCAGGACATGTCCGTCTGGAAACACGCGCACACACACACACACACACACACACACACACACACACACACAGACACACACACAGAGACACGCACAGACACACACAGCACCCTGGTGTGCAACAGTAGACACTGGGCCAGTCCTACAGCAGAAAGCAGCTGTTCCATTAAGGGAGGATTTGAACCAGGGACAGTTCCTGTCACTATAACTGCCTCTTCCAGTCACATGGACATGAGCAGAGCACTCCCAATGATCCAGCAGCAGTGACCAGACCCTCAAGCTGGTGACTGAGGCCATGTCTTCACATGTCTTCACTGGCTCTGGGAGCCCGACACAGCAGCCACACCAGCCAGGAGAACATGGCTCGCTTCGAGGCGCTACAGAGATTTAACGAGGATTTAGCGACACATTTCTGGAGACAGCGATGACTAATTAATGAGAGGTTTACCAGATGTCACCATGGAAGCCAGGTCCATAAATCACTGATCTCTCTTGTCACGACCAACAGACCCCCAAAACATTGGTGCTAATGCACTGTTCCCCCTGCCAGGGTGGGACACCGTCACCTCACCCCACCGCTCAGATTAAGATGCTGTTGTTCTGGTCCATGTAACCATCACAGTACCTGTGCCACACCCACACTGCCCCCTCTCTGGGCGGGCGAGGTTCACTGTGTTAATCCAGATCAGATTTAATAGGAACCATCATGATGGGTGGCTGATAGAGAATAAGACTTGGCAACAACATGTTCATTGTGTGCTTTCCCCTCGCATGGTCTCTTTCTGTGGAAGAGAACACATTTCCTACAGCGGGGCTGGAACATGCAAACACCTCACCATGAATAATTCACAGATACGGCGTAGAATTTGTACATTTACAGTATTTTCTTTTTTTGGGGGGTGGGGATGCTGGTATTCTTTGTGATAATATAGGGCTGTTAGATGAATATGCAAGTCTGGTTAATATTCTTCATAGTCAGACAGCCAGTACAAACAACGACTTTCAAACTCCCATAATGAGTTATTTTCTATAAAAAAATTCTAAAGAATTGAAGTAAAAGAACGAAAACAAAACGACCAAAAAAAGAATCCCAATGTAAAACCCTGGGAAAGCTAGTTCTTATTTCTAGTGGTGGATTCTCTCTCGGAGCGGATCACACATTGAGATTGAGTTGGCTCTCACACCCACACCCTGCCAGGGGAAGGTGTTAATGGAACACTCCCTGTCACACGGGCAGGAAGTGAAGAAGGCCATATGGGGCCAGAAGAAGAAGAAAAGAGACCACAGAAAGGAAAAGAGAGAGGAGAGAGAAAGAGAGAGAGGGGGGAAGTAAGAGAGAGTGGGAGAGAGGGAGAGAAATATAAAAAGAAACGGGTGTGTGTGTTGAGGGATGGGGGATGGGTGTTAATCATATAGGTGTTGACGATTAAGATGAAGACATCTTGATTCAAACATGCCCTCCTTTGTGCATGTTTGACATGACATGGTGTATTTTATGGAGCCTATGTCTCTCTAAAATAAGCTCTCATGATCACCATTTAATTATTAAAGTCACACTAAAGATAGTTGGTGCTGTGAGAGGTGGTCTGGAGCTATGATTGGTTGTCTGGTGCTGTCCACCATACCTTCCCCTTCACACTCTGGATGGGGTCCACCACCACTGCCACAGCTCGCTCTGACAGAGCCTCGAAGCTCTGCTGGGTGTTGATATCCACGCCCGACAGCCAGCAGCCGAAGCCAGGGTGACTGTGGTACCAGCCCACCACCATCTCAGGCCTGGGGGACACAAGGGGGGAGGGAGGGGAGGGAGGGAGGATGAGGGGAAGGGGAACCAGACATGTGAGGGAACGTCAAGCTGACAAGATAATACGGCTCCTGGTTTCTCATTGTTGTTGTTGTTAAAATAGGTTTCATCACCTGCCGGTCTGTTTTAGCATATCCAACATTTTTGCCTGGAATACAGGATCCACAGCTTCAACACTGACACCCTATTGGATAAGAAAAATCCATTCAGAACACAGCTGGGGGGGAGGGGGAGGGGCGGGGGCTTTCACAGAGCTGAAGCTGTTAAATAAGATGAGTTGGAAACCTTTGGACACTTACCGTTCCAGACTGGGGCATAGCGAACACGTCAATGACTCGCACAGTGTAATCATCCACAAACTCCCCGAGCATGAGACCCATCACCTCCATGGGCACGCCAGCACGGCCGTGCTTCAGCATCTGAGCAGGGGGCACAAACACAAACAGCAGCTCCTTCAGATCTAACGGAACATCCAGGACTTCAGGGCTCCAAATGGAACCTCAGAGCAGACAGAATGCCACTTATTATTTCCAACGTTCCAGAACTTTCCGCAATAGTGTGGAATGCCTCATGGTGCCTGAGAAATGACACTTTATATATGTATATACACAATTTAATATTCATATATATATGATGTACATAAAATATACCAAACTTTTACAGCAACAGTATAGTATTTTTACTATAATGACACTGCTATTAAGCACATGAACTTGTGCCAAATAACATGCCTAAACAGTGTTTATAAACAAAACCAAGTATATGTCAAACTGTATTGAAGTACCAACTCATTTGTTTCCTCAGTTGTTACTGAAATTAGATTTCAGAAATTTAGAATGGAGCTCACGTTTCTATCCAAAGTATCTGGAGGGTCCTGAGAGAGTCACCTCCTGATCTGCAGCCCAATACTCTAACCACTGAGCTCTACTTGTCCCTAACTCGAGTCCAGCCTTTGCTTACCTTTAGCAGAGCCAAAGAGGAGATGTACACCTGCTCAGCCGTGTCCACAGCAGGGGCGTCTGTGGGGGGACCCTGATCACAGGAAGGGGGAGGGGGGGGGGGTCCGTTCATTTGATACCAACAATCATAGGTACAAACAGCTACGACTAAAACTGCCAAAGTATATCTAACCTTTTAAAGATATTTAAAGAATTTAAAGACATTTTTTTTCAAGTTTGTATTTTTATTAGTTGGAGAACTCTAGACAATTTTTTACATCTCAATTTGAAGGCTAAAAATCAAACAAATCCTAACTGACTGGATAAATAATTATCATAAACTATCCAGAACATGAACACTGGGATCACGTTTTAAGATGTGATCTTTACCTGACCCAGTCCCGGCATTCCCCCTCCGAGCCTCAAAAGCCGGTCCATTTCTACCACAAAAAAAAGAAAATTGGTACAATTCAAACACAAATTAACACCATTTATTATGACACATCAACCCTGTCTCCACTGATGTCTTGTTAACTAAACTGAGATGAACATACAGACAGCTAGTCTGTTAACTGTTATCCTTCACTTTAGCACACGACAGCCTAAAACTTACCACTGTGATTTTGCACCACTGTTTGCACTACTATATATATACCCCCCCCCCCCCCCCATATATATATTCTTCTCTAAACTCTCTCACTAAGTTAGTTGTATTCCCCCCCATCTATCTAGCTACTAGTGTCCACTTTTATCTTATTTGTATTTAAATGACATTTTTAAATTATATATTTTATCTACTCTTATTATGTTCCATATATGTTCTATGTTTGCTCTCTCCTAACATAGTAAATTCTGTATCTTGTATAGAGAATAAAAACAGATTCTCAACCTCATTCTGATTCTCTGACAAGCTAGACTAGCTAAGCTAAGGCATCCAAGAGAGCTTCAGATCACTTGAATCAGTAAAACAAGTCTAAACACTGTTTTAAAAGATAGAATGTGTCATTCCCGACTAATATCTCTGTAATATTGTCTGATTATAATTGTTTTTATTCAGTGAAATAACGTTGACTAGCCACAAGCTAACTAGCCAGATAGCACCTAAGAACATCTAGAAAGTTCAATAAAAACACACTAACCCAGCAAAGATTAAGTCAACATAACATGTTTCGTATTGCAACGTATGTGGTTAAATAAATAATGTAGGTGTTTGAACTCACCTTTTGTTAAATTTGGCTAAAAATAAAGATAGTTTAGATGAAGAATCAGGCGAGCAACGATGAATCAGCCAGAATACAGACAGTTCTACTTCCGGCGCATGTGTTAGAACTTCCGCTACGTTGTTATTAATAATAATAACACATTTTATTTATATTACGCTTTACGTTCCACACTGTCATCAAATAATTTTTAGTTTTATTTAAATGAGGGGAAAAAGGCATCATATTATAAACAGGCTATATATCATATCGATGTATACTATGTTATTTAGGAAAATATATATAATTCGTAAGTACATGATTTCAATAATACAGGATATAGAAGGGTGGGGCAGAAGGGATTTATTCATAGACATCATATAAGATGTCTATGGATTTATTTACATTTTCCACATCTTATATGATGTCTGGATTTATTTTCATTTTCCACATCTTATATGATGTCTATGGATTTATTTTCATTTTCCACACGTGTTAACAGCTGGAGAACATCAAATGTATAGTCCTCATCAGCTTGCTCACAATATGATATGGACTAATTACATATGCACTTATTTCCCTTTTCTTTGCTACTTTTGACGATGATGACATCACACAGTCTGTGTTCATACCTTCCATCTCAGATGACATTGTCACCTGTACTGTCTATATCTCAGAGCATTTAGACTCTCAAAGCGCCCCCCAGAGATAGATGTTGGTTCTCTTCCCTCCTCCTCCTTTAGATTTGATGTTCTTCCCCACACATCTCACCTCTTAGTTTTTCACCACACCTTTTAATTGGAAAGCTGCATTTTTCTATGCGTCATTTTGCTCCCATGAGATCCAGCCTACATATTTACAATGGAAGTTATTGGTTGATACCAGGTGTATGAATGTACCTTACCTACACATGCATGCATGCACCCAGAGGGAAAATTATTGTCAGTCCTGTAGAATAACTGAAAACTATAATGTCGTATTTCTCCATCTCTTCATCCATTGATGAAACTCCTGATTTCTCCCACAGGAAATAAATAAAGCAAACAGATGTTTATAGTGATGAGTTATCACATTATGACAACTTCACAGCAGTGACCACTTCGTTGTAGGTGTTCTGTTACGCAATTATCACATTTCACAAACCTATTTTCTTGACGATAAAACAATTAAAGAGCTTCAATTGCAAATTGTCAAGGGAACAACGGTCCCTATAATCAGGAATCACTAAGAAAACCAACAGTATAGTGTAGTTTTACTTATTACTTTCGAATAAGTAGGTAGCCTAGGTTACACAACACATTTCAAAAGAATACCGTGAAAACACACAATGTGTGATTAATGTATGTGACACCTCCAGTATGATAACCAGAACTGCCCCTCCACACACACACACACACGCACACACGCACGCACGCACGCACACACACACACACACACACACACACACACACACACACACACACACACACACACACACACACACACACACACACACACGAGTCAATCATAGAAGGGGTTGGAACGCTAACCTGTACCACCCTACCTGTCTATCTACTTACCGCCCCCCCCCCAGCTGCTCCTCAGGGTCACGTCACATCCGCAGGGGTGGGTGGGTCCCCCCACACTTCATGTGGTCCATCATCCACACACCATCTGTTTAAGGCTCAGCTCGTCCTGTAGAGATGATGATGTTCGTCTAATGAAAGTCTATCAGGGTTGTCTGATTTCGTGTGAAAATGCAGAGAGAGTTTGTGGATTTAATAAACATGCAGAAAGTGACAAAGTGTGACAACTGCCAAGAGACACTTCATTACAGGAATCCAGGCAGACGTTCAACTTTCCCAACACATTATAAATCAGTGGCTGTGATATTTAAATGAGTGAATGTTTGAATAAAGTCTGAACAAGAAGTATGTTTAAATCTGCGTTTTGTAAACAATAGACTACTTTAGCTTCCATTTCTTATATTGTTCTGTACAGCACGTTTTTTATATTTACTAAATGCTACTGTAATATACTAAATCTGATAGTACCTCATATTACTTTAACCAGTAGATGGAAACATTGTAACATTCATGGTAGACGATCCAGAGGAGTGAATGCTGTGGGCCCACTAGTGGTCTGCTAGGGTACTACAGTTGGGCAGCCAAACCAATGAAAACTAAAGTATGAAAAATTAATACATATACAAAAATATTCTATCAATATACAGTTTCTAATCAAAATCATGAAACGGAAAGATGTCTGTGAAGGCGACCGGCTATCAGTTGATGAAAACGTTTGAGAAAACGGTTCATTTGAATGTAGGTTTAAAGAGCCATAGCTTATTAAGGGTCAGTGGCAGGTACACAGGTCACCTGTGTCTCTCTAGTCTCTGCAATGTGCGCTTACTGTTGTCTTTGATGGCTCACATGCATTTAGCCATTAAAGCAAGCTGTTTGTCTGGTGTTGTTAAACATGTGTGATAACCAATTAAGTTAGTGGATGTGTTGCGCTGCCAAGTGGACCACACGGAGGGAAGGGTCAGTAATGTCTGTTCTAGTTTTTGTTTGTTTGTACAGGGGTATTTTTGTTGTTGTTGTTGTTGTTGTTGCAGTATTTGGGTCTAAAAGCCTCCATGTGCTGTTCAGCTGAGATTTGACAGAAGAGATTGACTATTTGAGATCTTTAGTCAGTGGAGAGGATGAAGCTGAACAATGTTTCGTTCATCCTTTGGGTTTGAACCTTTCTGAGCTTTCTTGGTTTCCTCAATCTGGTTTAGTACATTTCATTATCCCCCTGGGGGCCGTGTGCCCCTTTGAGGGGCGTGTAAACCCGGGGTCAAACAGCCCCGAGCCTCCTCTCCCACAGCAGGCTGCTGCACTCTCTGGTCCTCTTATCTGACAACAAGATAGGATTGTGTGTGTCTGTCTGTGTATGTGTGTGTGGGTGTGTACAACAGGATTGTGTGTGTCTGCGTGTGTATCTGCATGTGTACAACAAGACTGTCTGTCTGTGTGTATAACAGGACTATGTGTGTCTGTGTGTGTATCTGCATGTGTGCAACAGGACTATGTGTGTGTACAACAGGAGTGTACAACTGAGTCAGTTACTACCATGTACTGTATGAACAATACTGAGTCAGTTACTACCATGTACTGTATACAAGATATTGAGTCAGTTACTAGCAACTCATCACAGCAGTCTAGAATGAGAAAAAAAGAAGTGGGTTTCAACCACGTTTGAGGTTGTAACCAGTTACCCTTTGAAGGAAGTGTCCGTATAAGGAACATCAAAGGCTTTCCTAATGACAGTGTTTGTTTTACAGTAAGTGGCTGCATCATTAGTCACTGGGCTAATTCATAGAAGAAGAGGCGCCAAAGATATGAGTAACAACCAGAAGGGAGAACATTGCCCAATCACGTAAGGTCACCAGGTCAGGCTAGTGCAGAATTCTTGTTCAGACTCTAATCTAACAGTGCATGACTGAATTAATACAAAGCTAGATTAATACAGGTGGTGTCTCTTGTGTAACTTACATGGCGAATAAAACCAGTTCTGATTCTGATCAAAGTGATGTAAAAACATGCTAAATTCACAATTACATGAAAAATCACACAGCATATAGCTACTGTTTGTAGTACATGTAGTATTGTCTAATATATGATCTTATATGATATCATTTGTATCTAATATACGGATAGGGATGAACTGCCCTCCACATTGTGTCATCAGCTGTAGGCCTAACCCTTCACCCAGTCTGAGTTCAACCTTTCACTCCTCTGGCAACATCAGAAGCGGCTTTGTAACCTGATCTGGCCCTGACACTATAATCCAGACGGCAGAGGACATTAGAGAGGAGAGGAAACATGAGCCTGGATGGAAGAATCCACACAGAGGGGGGCTTGGCTCCACAGCTCTGCTCCTGCAGGACAGGCTGAGCCACGAAACAAACAGCCCTCGTCTTTGGTGAGTTCAAAACAGATGTTGACAAAGATCGATGTGTGTCGGTTTCGTCTCTTTGTATAGCCCTTCTTTAGAAGGCCCTCGGTGTGAACATGTAGCTTCACAAAAGCTGCGAGCTGAGAGATTGTTTTGAAGGCCTTACATGCATAATGGTCCAGAGCACTTTAGTAGGCCTGAGCTGAAATCACATTATTCCATGAAACTGTACAGAAAGCACAAAGGTACCAGCAGTGACGAGGGTCTGAGATCTGCATCGTAGCTATGTGTTTCTGAATGGTGTCTGCTCTGTCTGTTGCTGTGATTCACTGTCCTCTCTGGAATGCCAGGAATGCTTCTCCCTTTGAGCAGGAATGCTGTGTATGGTACACAGGATATCCACCACTGCAGCCCACCCTGCTCTTACACACACACACACACACACACACACACACACACACAAACACACACTCAGACAGAAGTGAGTGTCTTGACTTCAGGAAACCTTCCAGATTAACCAGATAAACTGACAAAGCTTTCAGGGAAACGAAACTCCCTCCTTGTACGAGAGTTTTGTTTGTCTGCTGAGCGTCTTCTTTTGATACGGGAGTTTGCTTTGGGAACAAACATGCAGCCGCAGTTCTACATGGAAGTCAGGTGGCTGAGCGGCTAGGGAAATGGGCTGGTAATCAGAATGTTGCCGGTTCGATTCCCGGTTGTGCCACACTCAAAAAGAGGTTTCCTTGGGCAAGGCACTTCACCCTACTTGCCTCAGGGGAATCTATAACTACCGGTACGTCAAAACAACCATGTGTTTATTAATTGTTCAACTGTAAATGCACTGATAATAGAGAAGGCTTGTTGGGACAATATAGCTAAACGAATGGGGGGAGGGGCTACACCTAAGGAATGCTGCTAGAAAACTCAGATCATATTACAAAAACATCCTGCATCCAGCCAACCTAGGTTGTTCTGCTTTCTCATGTTAACATTTAGTCATTTATCAGACGCTCTTATCCAGAGCGACTTACAGTAAGTACAGGGACATCCCCCCCTGAGGCATGTAGGGTGAAGTGCCTCGCCCAAGGACACAATGTCATGTAGCCAAAGGCGAGAATCGAACACACAACCTTCCGATTGCCTTAAACGCTGAGCCACCAGACTCCATCATGTATATCTGAGATGCAGTTTGGTACAGATTAAGAACAGTATGTGTTCAATTTATTAGCTCCTTAATGTAATTTGTAGTTTTTGCAGCAGTTTGTCTCTTCATGACTGTGTTATAAATCTGATCTATATCTGGTATGATGTGAATACAAACAGAGGGAGATGGGCTGTGTCTAGTTGCACACGTGATCTACCCTCTAGGTTGAAATGTTTTTAATCATAAAACCAATTTAATGTTGCTCCACATTGCAGTACATGTAAAAGCTTCACTCAAGATAAAAAAAAAGATTGAAGCTACGCGGCTTTGAATGTCAGCTTCCGGGGGGTCCACTAGAGCGGTAAGGGAATCGGGTTAGTAATCAGAAGTTTTCCGGTTTGATTCCTGGCCGTGCCAGTTGACGTTGTGTCCTTGGGCAAGGCACTTGACCCTACTTATTTCAGGGGGAAATGTCCCTGTACTTGCTGTAAGTCGCTCTGGATAAGAGCGTATGATAAATTACTAAATGTTAATGTATTCCAACCTCTGGGATACTACATGAAGTGTAACTGAGAACTAGAGAGAAAACTGTGTCATCCAAATGAGTCGCTCTGGATGTGAGCGTCTGTTAAATAACTCAATGTAAAATGTAATCGTTGACATCGCTTAAGCATCATCGTGGGATCATCCTGATTCTAACTTCCATTTTAGATGGAGTCAAACCTCTGCTTGTTAAAGGAAACGCCGCTCAGGAAGGTTTTCACTTCCAACACATGTTGCAGTCTGATCTTTAACCATCTTTATCTGCTGGAAACTCTCCATCCTGCCCAAATGTGTCAGTTCTCACTGCCCCCCCCTGACCACAGCGCTGGAGATGGGGGAGAGGGAAGGGGGGGGGGGGACGGGGACGGGGGGACGGGGACGGGGGAGGGGCTTGGGGGAGGGGTGAAGAATGTTCGGTATGCGCGGACGAGAATAAAAACCGAGCTGAGCGGGGGGAACAGGCAGGTTTTATTTTAAAGGCTGCGAACCTGCTGGTTTACTGAACATTGTATTATTACTAATGTCATAATACGCTCTTATATTATTCTACTATGGCAAACACCGGATGTTCCTGCTCGGTTTAGTGGTCGGTATTGTCTCTTGCGGTGTGCGCGTGTCCTCCGGTGTTGGTCTGGTCGGTAGGAGGACCGGAGCGGTCAGCAGGACGTCAGAGATCAATGAACCGAGAGGATTTCAGGGTTGGACACTCGGATCAGACAGATAAACCCACTAATGTACAGATGTTACAACGACACAAGAATATCCAGAAGGTTTTTTACCGGATCTTTATTCTGAAAGTGTCAATATGAGGATTTTATCTAAAGCAGTTTTGGGATTTTATTAAACGACCCCGAATGAATCTTTTTATTAGATTAAGAAACAGTTTCAATCAGTAGGATATAAGAAGAATAATCAGGATGATTTTTGCCAATACTGCCAACCCACTGAAGAGCGCTTATCGAAAGCAGGTAGGCCACAAAGCTGCACTAACCCGAGATAACACACACACTAACCCGGGATAACGCACACACTATCCTGGGATAACACTCACTATCCTGAGATAACACACACATTTCACTATCCCGAGATAACACACTCACTATCCTGGGATAACACACTCACTATCCCGAGATAACACACACACTATCCCGAGATAACACACACACTGTCCCGAGACAACACACACACTATTCCGAGACAACACACTCATTTCACTAACCCGAGATAACACACACATTTCACTAACCCGAGACAACACACACCATCCGGCCATGGACCGAATATAAATGTATCTATACTGAATATGTCTATGAACCGTGTTTTCATGGCCATTGTGAGTTTTTCTCATCAATTTAAGATGACAGATGTGGGAATTATGTACCTATTCAGGGGGGGAGGGAGGGAGGGGGAGAGGGGTGGGGGGGTAAGGGGGGGTGAGAGGAGGACACGCGAGAGGGAAACGGTCCATTTGGGACAGGAAAGTGTACAGCTTGTTTTGTTGATCATTAAATGAGAACATCTAGAACATATTATTCCCTTACGATCTCAGGTACATGTCTATCTTCGTGTGAACTATAAACCCTTTAATGGGACTTGGGGAAAACGACGACAATTCATTTGCTTTTTAAACCAGTTTCTGTGTATTAGACGTAGAATGGACAGAACAATTTCTCCTGGTTTTAGACAGGACGTTGACTTGTTAGGTTTCTGGTCGACCCATCAGTTCAGTCAAGGCTCGTATCTCTGCCCAATGCTGGTCAATGTTCTGAACACCATGCAGTGCCTTCATGCATCCTTAATGACGCCTTCTCTGGTGTTAATATTAATGCAGGTGGCTTTTTTCTCCCCCCTGCCTGTCCTGTCAGGTTTAGGTGTGTTAACCAGCAGGGGGTTGTTGTGTGTTCTCCAGGCTGGCTCCTCCAGGGCCTCGCCCGGGATCTCACCTGATCCTGGACCCGCTGCTTCAGTGACTTAGAAAGTGGAAAGATGAAACCGTGCAGCTGGTCTGGTAAAAGGCCTTGTGTAATGAGTAACTCAATCATGAGGCTGTGTTCAGTGGAAGAGATGGTTCATCTGAGGTTCATCTGTGCTGTTGGGCTGGTTCAGATTGAGTGTCGTGGATGTGTTAACATGTAGACCAGGGTGTCGTCCACATTTGGATGGATTACATTTACTAATCATGTGGTATCACAGAGGTTGGAATACATTTACATTTTAGTCATTTAGCAGACACTCTTATCCAGAGTGACTTACAGCAAGCACCCCCCCCCCCCTACCCCCCCCACCACCCACCCCGAGGCAAGTAGGGTGAAGGGCCTTGCCCAAGGACACAACCCCCTGGCTCAACATTCGACGGTTCCCCTTTGCTGGAGCTCAGGCTGTGTTCTCTTTCCTGTGATATAGTTTGGTTCCTCTCCACCCCGGGGACGTCCCCTCCCTTCGTGCTCGTGAACAGCCTCCGGCCAATCACAGATGACATACGAGCTGTGTCATGACGCTGGGGCCCGGCAGGCTGGTTCGGCCAGAGTTATTTTCATGAATGAGTAAGAGGAAGGAAATGTTTTGTAGAGGAGGAACCAGGGTTTGGCTGAGGTTGAGCGTGAGATTGTTGTGTTCCCTGTGTGACACACTGCTTGTGTTTTGGGGTCGTCCGGGTTAAGGTGCCGCTGAACAGGGCTGTCACAGCAAGCTGCTGATGATGATCGTATGTTTTCCTCATCTGAGAGGATTTTTCTTGAAGTGTTGAGATCCAGAATTTTGTCCAGCTCTTTTTTTTCTTCGTTTGCTGCTATTTATTTACTGCTTGATTGTTGACATAAATAAATAAAGTCTGTGTCTGTGTGTGTCTCTGTGTGTGTGTCTCTGTGTGTGTGTGTGTGTGTGTGTGTGTGTGTGCAGTCCTACCCCATGGCCCCAGGCAGCCCCAGTACAGTGAGCAGCAGTAACAGCAGCACCACAGGATGGGATCAGCTCAGCAAGACCAACCTCTACATCCGGGGTCTGCCCCCTGCTACCACTGACCTGGACCTGGTCAAGCTCTGCCAGCAGTGAGTACACACACACACAGGTGCACACGCACACACACACACAGGCGCACACGCACACACACACACACACACACACACACACACACACACACAGGCACACACACATACACACACGGATGCACACGGACCACCAAGGCACCCCTACACACACACCTAGGCATACAGACGCACACACAGACACGGAAACACACGTAGACACACACACACACACACAGAACAAAAAGAACTTACTGTGCCTTTTCTACAAATACCAGGTTATTACATCATTAGCCGAGCTCATATCCTTAGAACTGCTGCCCTTTAACAGTTACCAGGACGCTGCCGGATTCACACAGTTAGGAGACAGCTATCAAATGTTATCTCTCTCTCCCATAACCCTCTCTGGTTCAGCGGTTGCCATGTTTAGCTGGTTATCCCCCTTCATGTGGCCCTTCTGGCTCACTAGCATATGGAGGGAGGCATTCAACCATGTTACCAGCGGCAACAGCAGCTGTTTTTGTTTTGTTTTCAGCGGGACTCGGGGTAGAAAGCAGAACTGAAAGACTCTTTCTTTTGCAATCCAGCTCAAATGGAGATAGCATGATGCTCATTCTAAAAATACCCTTCCTGCTGAATGTGCTGGTCAGGTGCTGCTTTGAACATGGCCTGCAGCAGACAGGCTAGGTTTGGATTTAAGTTTAAAGCAGCGTGGAAATGACGCACTAATAATGAGGATAATAGTAATGGATACATCCAGCTGCTGTTTCCTTCATCCAGAGCAGCGTACAGAGACGATGTATGATAAGACTGCATCTTCAGTTGTCACTTCCTGTCTCCCCCTTCCCCCTCGTTCTTTAACACTCTGAGGGATAATCACACATGAGGGATAGGATGTAGCTAGGAGTTGCCAGGTGAGCTGTTGTTGTAGCAGTCCCTGTGTCTCCTGTGTCCTGGGCTAGCTGTCTGAGTAGCTGTACTGAAGACAAGTGGATGACTTGCATTAAAGACCCATGCCAGGTTCAAACACCAGGAAAGTGGATTGGAAATAAAGGAACTCGGGTTATAATTTTTCCCCGATCTCGGTTTTGTATTCACAGGTACGGGAAGATCGTGTCCGCTAAAGCAATCCTCGATAAGACAACGAATAAATGCAAAGGTCAGTGAGTTTGTACCTGGATAAGGTGTCAGGAACATGCTAAGTGGCAGGAAGGTGTTGTGCAGGTCATGTGATGCTGAAGCCTCTTCTCCTGAACGGCAGGTTATGGGTTTGTAGACTTCGAAAGCCCTGCAGCTGCCCTGAAAGCAGTTCATGCCCTTAAAACCAGCGGGATACAAGCCCAGATGGCTAAGGTGAGGAATTAGGCCTAGCCTGTCTGTCTGTCTGTCTCTCTGCCTGTCTGCCTGCCTGTCTCTGTCCATCTGTGTCTCATGCGTGTCTCTCTGTGGCTGTCTGGTCCACGTGTGTCTGTCTGGTCAGCATCTGTCTCTGCCTGAGTGAGTTCCTGTTAGCTGGTGACCTGTGTGACAGCATGGTGGTCACATGACCGTCTATCTGCTATGCTAGTGACCTCATGCTTCTGCTCAAACCAAACCCAACGCCCTCCCTCCCTCCCCCCCAAACCAGCTGCCTGTCATACGACCGACTCCTCTACTTCTCTCATCCGTCTCCCACACTCCCCCTCACCCAACAAAGCTGCATATTATAGCTTAGCACTCTGTATTCATTCATTAGCATTCATGCTAATGAACCGAAGCGGTTAAACGCGATGCTGTGGTGATATAACAGAGCCACACCCAGTTAGCAATCTGTGCGCTGCATGCTAACGCTTCACAGTTTGACTAGAGGTCAAATAGCTCATTTTGTTTTCGCTCGATTCCTTAATCAGAGAGAGCGGTTAGCTGCTCTGCTCCGACCTGACGACATTCAGGGAGAATCCTCCTTGGTGAAACGTGTGGATTCCTCCCAGTCAGCAGATTTCTCTCCTGGTTCCTGTCTATCTTCCTGTGTTAAAACGCAGAGCTGGGAGTTCATTGATGAAGGGCTAACCTTCCCCCCAGAAGGACCTAGCATGCTGTTTCTGTCTCCTGTGTTTCTGCAGAGACCAGCAGACCACAGGAGCGGGAGTCATGTGGCGCAGTCGGTTAGGGAATCGGGCTAGTAATCAGAAGGTTGCCAGTTCGATTCCCGGTTGTGCCAACATGACGTTGTGTCCTTGGGCAAGGCATGGCTGGGAATCGAACCAGCAATCTTATGATTACTAGCCCGATTCTCTAACCGCTCAGCCACCTGACTCCCACCTGACTTTTAATGCCTGTGAATGTATGTGTGATTCTAAGTGTGAGTGTTGGTGTGTGTGAGTGTTAGTGTGTGTGAGTGTTAGTGTGTGTGAGTGTTGGTGTGTGTGAGTATGTGTTTATGTGAACCTGCTTTCTCTCTGTCTCTCTAGCAACAGGAGCAGGACCTCACTAACCTGTACATCTCCAACCTGCCTGTGTGTGTGGATGAGGCTGAGCTGGAGGGCCTCCTGAGGCCCCTGGGGCAGGTGGTCTCCACGCGGGTCCTCAGAGACTTCAGCGGGGCCAGCCGAGGGGTGGGCTTCGCCAGGTGAGCCCAGGTTCCTGAGAGGCACAAAGCTTAAAGCTAGGACAGGTCACAGGCTTTGAGAGGCACCTTGAGAAGGGAGGGAGACAAGGGGGATTTTAGGATTTATTTCCTGATATTGGTCCATAAATCTCAAGGTTTGACAGGGAAATCTGATATCTGTGTCTCTGTGTGATGAGCATAACCAGTCGTTGCGTTCGGGCTGAATGGAGCGATCTGATTGGCTGCTCTCCTGTAGTTCTCCTGGTAGTAGGACAGAGGTCACAGCAGGGCCCTCGGTCTCTCCTGTTTGTGTGAACTAAGTTTCCTTCATCTCTATCCCAGGATGGAATCCACTGACAAGTGTAACGCTGTCATCTCTCACTTCAACGGGAAGTTCATCAAGACAGCACCAGGAACTCTGGGTAATTATCTAGACAGACACGTTGGTCCTTTACTTTGTAGGAATGACGTCATTATAATGATCCAAAAAATCATTCATAATGGACGTGATGATGATGATAATGATGTTGATGTTGATGGTGATGATGAAGAAGGAGGTGATGATGATGGTGATAATGATGGAAGTGATGAAGATGATGATGGTGGCGATGATGATGATAATGATGAAGATGATGAAGGTGATGATGATGACGATAATGATGATGGAGGTGATGATGGTGTTAATAATGATGGTGAGGATGATGATGAAGATGATGATGATGAAGGTGATGATGGTGTTCCTCCTCCACAGCACCCTCTGAGCCTCTGCTGGTGAAGTTTGCAGACGGTCAGAGGAAGAGGAGCAGCCACAGCCCCTTCCTCCCCAGCGGGCGCACCTGGACCAGGGAGGGCGACCTGCGGCTGGTGAGGAGCTGTCTCACCCCCCCTCACACCCCCCCTCACACCTCTCCACCCCCTTTACCTGGCTTTGAATCAAAACATCGGATACATCAACACATTATTCAGAGGGTTTGTGGTGTTGAAGCGTGGCGACGTGACAGTAATCTATAATTCACTTTGAATTAAGAAAATTAGAGGAGTACTGTACACTTGAGTGTGTGTGTGTGTGCTGGTGGCTATTGGTGGAATGGTGCTGAATGTGATTAACATGGTTTGTGTGTTTCCTGCAGGGTGGAGTGACTCTCACCTATGACCCTTCAGCTGTCATGCAGAACGGGTGAGTACCAGGACCGGGGGGGAGGGGGGGGGGGGGCTTTCAAGATCTAATCTGAATGGGAAAATTAACTAACTTTAACCCAATCTCAGGTTACAGGGCTTTTTTATTACAGATCATTTGTCCTTCTGAACCTGTTAAAATTGTCCTGATTTGAAAAGCTTTCAACTGAAGAGCTTGAATGTGTTTTCCAGACCAGAGGTTTTAACATATCTGGTTCATTTCCTTCTCCCAGGTTTTATCCATCCCCGTACGCCCTGACCAATAGGATGATCGCTCAGACCACCATGTCTCCTTACATGTCTCCAGTCTCATCCTATCAGGTAACGGCAAGCTTCTTCTGAACCTTCTAGAACCTTCCGTGACCACATGGAACCAGACTCTGTGTTCTGTTAATGTGCTTAGCTGAGCAGACAGTGTTCATCTGTCACGGGGGTTTTAACTGTGGTCCCTCTCTTTGTCCCTGCTCTCCCTCCTCTTCCTCTGGCTCCTCCCCTTTTTTATTTACCAACCCTTTTTTACTTTCTCTCTTTTCTCATGTGTCTGTTTCCCCCCATTCCCCCATTCCCACCCTTCCCTTCCCTTCCCATCTATCTCTCTCTCTCACCCTCTCTCTTTCCCTCTCTCTCTTTCCCTCTCTCTCTCTCTCTCTCTCTCTCTCTCTCTCTCTCTCATCTCTCTCCTGTACCAGGTTCAGAATCATTCTTGGATGCAGCACCAGCCTTACATAATGCAGCACCCGGTAAGAGAACCGTTCTGTCCCGCCTGTGTCTCCCCTGTGTTTGGTGAGAAGGCTGAACGTTCCGGCAGTCAAAACACAGCAGCCGGTAGAAAAACAACAGCGTGTTACTTTAATCAGATCTTGGTTGCTGACTTGGCTGAACAACCTTAACCCAATGTGGGAAGAGAGCAGAAGCGAGTGCAGATTCATTTCCAGGAATCCTCGTTTTCCACGGGGTGAAAATTGATCTGATGTTTATTTAGGGATGGTTTTTATACTGAGATGTTTTTCCTACTGTCTCATCTTTGTGGTGGAGCGGTTGTCAAAGGACAAAACAAGGAGATTCTCCTCTTCTCCTATCGCCTTTCCTCCTCTCCCCCTCCTCCTCCTCTCCCCCCTCCTCCTCCTCTCCCCCCTCTTCCCCCTCTAATCTCCTCCTTCTCCTATGTGACTAGAGTTCCACCTGAGTCAGTATTCTGTGGTTTAGTCTTCTGCTCTGTCTGGCCTTCAGCTCCTTCCTGGTAGCCAACAGGAAATGCCAGGAGCAGACTCTGTCTCATGACTGAGTCTGCTAGCATCTCCTGCTAACAGATGGTTTGCAGTAGAACAAGTGTCTATGTTGTATCCTCAGAACCCCCTCCTTCCCTCCCCCACCTCTCCCCTCCCTCCCTTTTTTCTTCATACTTGGACATGGTACTTTCCTTTAAAGGCTTTGGCTTTATAGGGAAAACCTCCTATTAAGCTTGGCTTGTATAAACGAGGAAAAAAAAAATGAAAAAAAGAAACGGTTCAAACATATTTTAAAACTAACCACACCCCTATTTCACATTCCTCTGTGCAAATCTTTATGAAATATTTTGGAGGTATAAATCCACAGTTGAGTCCGACTCAGAAAATAGGTCATCATTAAAAGGAACATTTGCAAAGGCGTCTATTAGCGTTCGTTTTTTGCCTGCTTGTCTCTAAAATTACTTCCTCTTTCTCCTTCCCCCTATACTTCTCCTTTCTACCTCTCTCTCTCTTTCTACCTCTCTCCCTCTCTTTTTCTTCCTCTCTCCCTCCCTCTCTTCCTCTCTCTCTCCCTCCCCCTCTCCCTCCCTCTCTTCCTCTCTCTCTCCCTCTCTCCACCCCTCCCTCTCCTCATCGCTCTCTTCCTCTCTCCCTCTCCCCCTCCCTCTCTCCCTCCCTCTCTTCCTCTCTCAGACAGCAGTGATGTCTCCCTCTGTTGACCATCCCATGTCCATGCAGCCAGCAGCCATGATGACACAGCAGATGGGGCATCTCTCATTGGGTGGAAACGGGGCGGTGAGGAGCATTCTGGGAAATACATGGCGCGCTATATATAAATCAAATGAAATAATACACTTGACAAAAGATTGTAAACAAAGATAAAGGGAATGTACTTGAAAACAGGAAGCTGGCATATTGTTTTGTTTTTTCTTCATACCTCATATAGTCTTATGAACCATTACAATATTCAGACGATAGGCATTGCATAAATAAACGTCTAATTCTCTCTCTTCTCATGCTTCAGTACATTTCTGCTAACGCTGTTCATGGTGGATACGTCCCCCACTACCAGCACATACAGACTGTAAGGAAACACTTCCTGTCTCTCCTCAAGACTCTGTCAAACTTGAGGCCTTTAATCCAACTGCAGTAACCACTGTTAACACTGGCCAAAACAATAATGTGCACAATGTTCTGCATTACGTCATGACAACATTCAGCTTTTCCCTCCACAGGACAGCGCATCACAACAGCAAGTGGACTCATCCAATAACTCATCTCCCTACAGCCAACAAAGCAAGTAAAAGCAAGGTACGAATTAAGTTCAATATGAATGAATCAGCATTACAACATTCAGTAGGCTGAAGTCTTTAAGTGGCCCCCCCAGTGCTGTAGCCTGATGATGTCATGATGGTTGTAGCATGGTTGTGTGTGTGTGGTGTTAATCTTGTCGGTGTGTCGATCGTGGCAGATGACCTTGATGCAGTGCTGAAGGTTGTACGACCACGAACGGTTTCAGACTCCTCTGATTGGACCAGACCCAGGAAGTCTTCGGACAGCTTCAACCAAACATCTGTGTGTGCTGGAATTATGGTAGAACGTCAAAGATGGAGACTAAGAAATGTGTAAATGGACAACAAAAAAAGAAAAAAAAGTTATTATTCCCATTAAAAAAAACAGAGAGACAGGAATATTATTTTTTATTTTGATAACAAAAAAAAACGTAAAAAAAAAAAACTTTCTTTTGTACCTGGGATACTCAAGTGGTTGTGGTGCACCCACAGTGTGATGTGATGTAATGCATGATCCTGCCTCTCCTCTCCAAGCCTTCAGTGATTTTATAGGTAGTTTATTAGTGAGATATATGAAAACATTTTGCTTGCAAAGCGTGTTTAGTAGGTCAGGTGTTACTGGTTTCAATATGGTCTTTCAGGTGTCCTTTGAAGTAGGCCTGCAGGCTGTAGTGAGGATTAAATATGTGATAAATGCTGACATTTTTCCAAATGGATGATAGGTTGGAAAATGTGCCTTCTTTAGTGTCACATTAACCATTCAGCAACTCACAAAGTAGGTCTACCTAGGGTTGGAATATTTCGTATTAGTCCAAATTAATTTACTTTAATTTTTTTGGCACAATCAAGGATATAGGCAACCCAGTCACTTCTACACACAACTAATAGGGCCACAAGACAATTTGATATCCAAACACATCCATACATGTAAACTTGAAATGAATGAGATTGAGATTACACCGTGGCAATATCTTTATCTTTTTTTAAATATATGTATAGCCTATCTTTTTGAGAGGTAATGTTAAACTAAAAGCTTTAGTCACACATGAAATTATAATTCGTTACAAAAAAAAAACACTGAGTCTTTCAAAAGACGTTGCTCTGGCGGTCAGTTTGGCCGGAAATCTACCTCAGTTTGATCTCGGCGGGAAGTCCAGGGTTCGCAGGTCAAGCCCGCGTGGTCTGAGCGGAGCACGAGCTCAGCAGCTGGCCAATTACGAAACATCTTTACTCACTTCAATTTCTTCCTTTTGTCCTTTTTAAAAACAAAGCGCTTCACCTTCTCGTTCTCTCTCTCTTCACCGTTTTTAGTATCTTTATTTTTTTTTTACAGAGAGGAGTGTAAAATTGTTTTCTGATGATCCGTCGAAGTAAAAAAAAAAGAAAAAAAGATGATTAAAAAGCGAACTGATTCCAGCTGTAGTTGCCGAGTCACGTGCAATAAATAAGGAACGCAAACGGCAAAATGACAGGATTTAAGTGGGATAAAAAACCATTATAAACCATTATAAAGGTTTTCCTATCTTATTATATTCGCTTTTTATTGGTATAACATTGCTTGGGACCCAACAATGGAAGTTTGGATTGCTCTGACTGCGTAAATGCAGTTTATAAGCTAGCTGTCTCCAAGTGCCATTCTGTGTTAGATGCTGGTAGTAGCCATGACAACGCAAAAAGCTTTTTTTCCTCTTTCGATAGGCTGGGTGAAAAAAAATGAAACAAATAAAATACAGAAATAGAAAAATTAGAAAATCTAGAGTCGTTTTTCTATTGTGTGTTTTGTATGTCAGGAACATTTTGCTGGCGATAAAACCAGTGTAAAAAAAAACAACAAAAAACATTTGTATTTTTTTGTTTCAGTAACGATTTGTTACAATCCTTGTTTTCCATGTCACTCAGATCTACCAGTCTTCTTGTGATTTCCTTCATTAAAAGCCTCAAAATAAAAGTTTTCCATTACAACACTCTTTGGGGTTATGATTTCATTGTTGTACTGCTTACATTAAAACAACAGAGGGGGCTGTCTAGTTACTGTAAAATACCATCAACAACAACTCTTATTAATAAAAAGCATTTACTATTCACTTTCAAGGTCAGCCGTCCAAAAACGAGTTATTCAGGGTTTTTTCAATCTGCACCACCAAAAGTAACCAGAATTATTTTCAGACACTTATTTCCACCAGGGGATCATTCAGTAATATATCCTTTGTAGTGTCAATCCTAAGGGATGGTCCTTCTAAGCCAGTAGCTTAAGTACGGCTGACACGAGAGACTTGGAGGCACCAAGCCTCGATCTCCAACCGGTATCAGGGATCAGGAAGACCCTGGGTGCAAATTGACCCCCCGCTACCCTTCACTCCACCCCCAGCAGACAGTAATGCCAGTCAAACTACCAGAGATATCAACTTCCTTAAACATGAAGAGAAACCATGGCTGCACTATGCCGCTTCTCTCTTTAATTCACCACAGCTGAACAGACACATGGCTGTAACCCGGGTCAAGGTCAGTTTGGGGGTGTAGATATAGAGAAGGGTTCATTTGGGATCTAAATCTAAAAACCTGTGGTATCAAGTCATATATATATAAATGACTTGATATTATATTATATTGGTGGGTTACTTTTTATAGGATATATATATATATCCTACAGTATATATATTAAATTGTAATTTGTGTTGTAGACTCACCTGCTAATGAATGTGTCTGTTTCTGTACATTGGCCATAACTCGTTTCTCTCTCGCATACACACACTCACTTTCTTACACACTCACACACTTACTCTCACTCACACACACACAGTCTTAAAGACATGAATGCAAACAAATAGTCACACATTCCAGTCATACCATTACAGGGAAGGCAGGCAGAGTAATAATGTGTCTTCTTTCTTCAGCAAACTCCTCTTCCTCTGGAGACAATTAACTCAACCATGCTTGAGTAAACACACACACTGTCAGCAGAAACAACCTGCACATCCACACACTTCCCCATCCACACACACACATAGACACACACACATAAATACACACACAGTTCCAGAGCAACACTCAGCCTGTCAGTCCTGCTCTGTCCCTCTCTGTCTAATGAAGGCGGCTGTTATTTAGCCCAGCAGTTGTTACCGTCATTCATAAGACTCCCTGCCCCCTACACACACACACACACACACACACACACACACACAGGCAAGCTTAAACGTGCCCCCCCACACACACACACACACACAGCAGCCAGCCAGTGGGCATGAGCAGTAGAGGCTGGTGTCATGCTTCATAAAGAGCTCCGTCCCTGCAGGGTGACAGCTCGGCCAGCCTGGACGCCTCCGCCAGAGAGGACGTGTCTTCAGCCGCCGGTTCGGCCGCTCTTTTTCTACCCGGCAACAGGGACTCGTCTCCACGGGGACAGCATGGTAGCAGAGGAGACCCCTACAGGTGAGTCCTCTTCCTACACCACACCCCTCGTCCTCCTCCCCTCAGCCCCTCTCACAGCCACCCACCAGTGAGGAGCTCACACACACACTGTGAACCTGTCTCACCTGGGACTGAACTATTGATCTGATTGGATGCCTGGTCGTGTTCAGGGTTGTTGTGTTTTGAGGATCTCTGCTTTCGTCATCCTGTCATGTGACCTCGAGGCTCTGTCAGGGTTAGCTACTGTCTCATCTACTGTCTGTGGCGTGTGCACAGCCGTGACCTGATACACGTATGAAGCCGTGACCTGACACACGTATGAAGCCGTGACCTGACACACATATGAAGCCGTGACCTGACACGTGTGAAAGGAGTGGTGGGAACAGAAATAAGGGAAGGAGTGCAGCTCTGTCTCCGAGGTAACGGCTCCCCTGAATGACTGACGAGGAGAGAGAGGGGGGAGGAGACAGGGGAGAAGGGTGGAGACGGGGGGGAGAGAGAGGGGGGAGGAGATGGGGGAGGTAGGGGGGGAAGGAGACGGGGGAGAGAGAGAGGGGGGAGGAGAAGGGAGAGAGGACGAGATGGGAGATAAGATAACACCAGTCAAGATAAGTAGGGAGGAGTGAGAAAGAAATATATTGGGGGAGAAAATCATAGAGAAGAAGGCGATGGAAGAGACCAGGGGAGGGAGGGAGGGAGGGAGAGAGAGGGAGGGAGAGGGAGCAGAGGGCAGAGTAACAGATGGGGCTTACAGAGAGAGAGGGTGTGGTGTTGTATTAGACACCGCTAGCGCTGGACTAGAGGAGAAATCTACTGCAGCTGTCAGTAGATCACCACCTACGCATGCATTCTACACACACACCCCCTACACACACACACACGTAACAATGATTCCACACACACTCCCCTACACCCACGCACACACACATAACAACAATTCTGCACACACTCCCCTACACACACATGTAACAATGATTCCACACACACACACTCCCCTACACACACACGTAACAATTATTTCACACACACACTCCCCTTAACACGCGTAACAATGATTCCACACATCCCCAATGCTACACTTAAACACACCATTATGATTCCTCTCACTCAACTAAGGTCCATAGGTAATATGCATAGATGAACACACTCACGCAGAGAAACACAAACACTTCGTTAGACAACCTGTTCAAAGTGTACTTCCCGTCCACTTGTTAATCATCAAACTGAAATCATCCCAGGAAATATGACAAGGGCCTTTTCTTTTGTGAACTGTCAAATATTAACAGTAGTGGGTGTGTGTGGGTGCTTCCTGTAGTCATATTTACTCATGGTGGGGTCAGTCTGAACACAGGGAACTCACATCGCTTTGACCCACATTAAAACTCTTTCCTCCTATAGAACAGGACAATTTCATTCTTAAACTAAATATCCAGGTTACTGTGACATGATATGGCAGGTTTTTTGTGGACTGATGATAAGACAGGGACTTAGTTTCTCATCACAGTAATCATGCAGCGCGCTCTGCCACGTGCCTACAGTCCAAAATAATGTTTTTATTATAATAATACGTTTTATTTATCTTGCAGCAGAATAAGATACTTTTTTTTTTACTGTTACAAACTTCTTTATCGGGAACAGGGTGAAATTTTTTGATTTATAGTCCCAAGGACAGAGCAGGAGTTCACTACACAGGAGGAGACAGTTCATGAACCACAATCAGAAAATGAACATTCATTTGGAATTAGAAATCTAAATGATTTATTTTTCATACATTCGGATGTTCAAAGCCTCAAACTACCTTTTCTGGCCTTGGCCTTTAGTAAGTATATCGGCAGGTTACGTGGATTAATTGTTTATAAAATTATTTGACATTTTTATTGTAATGCGACTTCTTTCGTAGTATCAGGGATTAATCGACTAAAATGTTTCCGAAAATACTGCATACTTTACACCGTCAAATAAATAAATAAACTTCATACAATCCCCTGAATGAGTGCAGTAAGGTATTCTGCAGTGCTCCTCCTGGTCTCACCTGTAGGAGGTGCAGAGAGGGAGGGGAGCAGAGAGGAGGCCAGGTGAGATCAGACTGGAGCTCCTCCACCCACAGGTGATCACTGTCTACCGGCCAGGGAGCCCGAAAATGCGCCGTCAAACTTAACTGTGTTTAATATTCATTAAGAAATTGTCATTTTTTGGTACAAAGTAAACAAATGTTTTGAACTCTCACATTGCAGCAGTAACCGTGAGGACTAATGGGGCCAGTACTACTCAGTTTAATTCTTCAGTATTGGCTCAACAGCGTGGAAGGTGAGTACTGTAATCCTGCTCTGCACACTTTCACTCCAATAAAATACTTAGCTGTTGAAGGTCACACTTAATCACTTCTTCTGCATATTGCCTGCCAGTTTTCTTCTTTCATGTTAACATGTATTTCTCAGTGGCATTTCATCTGATACATATATTGTCTACCAAGAAACATTAGTAAATCATTACTGTAAATAGCCGACTTACCCCCAAAAATCCCACTGGGTTAACAATGTGATTTACATTTCTGTGGTAACACAAAGAAGTCGGATATGATCGTGGTGAAGCTCTGCAGTCAGATCACAGAGATGATCTGAGATAGTCTCTCGTCTCCTTGGTGCCGGCTGCTAAAACCTACCGGGGGCGAGCCCAGTGCTGTGAGACGGTTAACCCATGCAGTGAGACAGCTAACCTAACCTATGCAGTGAGACAGTTAACCTACGCAGTGAGACAGTTAAACCATTCAGTGAGACAGTTAACCTACGCAGTGAGACAGCTCAACCACACTGTGACGACTTCTGTGTTTCTCCCGGCAGGAGCATGTTCTCTGGGCAGCATGGTGACCTGTGATGCCTGTCTCCAGGTGGGGCCCCTGTGTGCCTGGTGCTCCCAGGAGGTAAGCTCTCCACGGCAGGGCAGCAGACAGCAGGGGTGCGGGGCAGCTCAGGGATGGGTGTACGTTACGAACCACAGACCCTACAGCCATGTTGATCCAGTCATCTCTGCGTCAGCGTACCCGGGTCAAAACGATTGACGATTGTTGTCGTTATCGTCTTGTGAAAAACCTCTCAGAATTTCACTGAGTTGTTCCTGGTCAGCGAGCGCTGTGACACCCCGGACGTCCTCCTCCAGAGGGGCTGCTCACCGGACCACCTGGAGTTTCCGGTAAACCGAGCCGAGGTTCTCCAAGAGATTCCACTGGGAAGATCCGGAGAGAGCGGAGACAGCAACCACACCCACATCTCCCCTCAGAGGATGGTCCTGAAGCTCAGACCTGGTAATCCTCATCAGGATCAGACAGGGAGTCAGGTGGCTGAGTGGTTAAGGTGTCAGGCTAGTGACGTTGTGTCCTTGGACAAGGTACTTCACCCTACTTGCCTCAGGGGGGAATGTCTCTGTGTCTGTAAGCGTTATTTAATGTGAGGTGGCAGAGAGACATAAAGGAATGCGGAGAGAGAAAGAGAGAGAGTGGGGAAGTCTTAAGCTCATGTGCGTTCCTGTGTTTTGAGTCAGGCGTTAACTTGGATCATTTTGGGCAGGCAGCGAGCTGAGCTTCCAGGTGAAGGTCCGTCAGACTGAGGACTACCCTGTGGACATCTACTACCTGATGGACCTCTCAGCCTCCATGATCGACGACCTGGAGACCATCAAGGACCTGGGCTCCTCGCTGTCCCGGGAGATGGCCAAGCTCACCAGCAAGTTCCGTCTGGGATTTGGCTCGTTCGTGGAGAAACCGGTCCTGCCGTTCATCAAGATCACCCCAGAGGAGCTGGCGAACCCCTGCTGGTAGGAGGAGTCACTGCTGTTAGGGGGGGTGGGGAGGGGGGAGTCAGGTGCCCGGAGGGTGTTAGGGCGTTGAGTTAGCGATTGGGAAAGTTGTGAGTTCGATACCCCTGACAAAGGGACACTTGGCGTTGCGTCCCTGGGCAAGACACTTCACCCTACTTGCCTCAGGGCGGAATGTCCCTGCACTTGCTGTTGTAAGTAATAAACTTTGTTGACATGGCGCCTACTACTCCCTCCTGAACCACCTGCCCTCATGTCAGCTCTCACATCCTGGGAGAACATTTCACACAACAGACAAACAGACAAACCGGTTACTGACAACAGACACTACAGCAGAGTTCTCATTCAGCATACAGCAGGATTTAATCATGAAAAGAGAGAGAGAGGGAGCGAGAGAGGGATTTGAACCTGCAAATATCTTGATTCATTATCAACAGCTGTGCTATATCTGTCCCCTATAGATCTGATCTTCCTGTTTTCAGCCAATCACACCAGGGAAATGTGTTAATTAGCAAATGTTAAACTCATTTTAAAGTGATACACGCACACATAAGAACATGAGTTGAAGAATGTGGCGTACAGTGAAATAATCACCATTATATTCACCTGCATAATAAACCACCATATGGTAACAGGCCACCTGTGTGACATTGCTTTGGATTAAAAGCCACCTGCTGCAGGTAAACATGCTCATTAGTGTCACATGATACTGAAGCTCGTCCTCCTCTGCTGTTTTCCAGGAGCGTGGATGAAAGCTGTTTACCAACATTCGGATACAAACATGTGTTGCCCTTGACCAGCAGCACAGAAAAGTTCAACCAGATCATCACGAAGCAGCGAGTCTCCGCCAACATCGACGTGCCTGAGTGTGGCTTCGACGCCATCATGCAGGCGGCTGTGTGCGGGGTAAGCTGTCGTTTCCATGGGGACACATCTCTCTTTCTCTCTTTTCTCATGTGTCTGTTTCCCCCCATTCCCACCCTTCCCTTCCCTTCCCATCTATCTCTCTCTCTCACCCTCTCTCTTTCCCTCTCTCCCTCTCTCTCTCTCTCTCTCTCTCTCTCTCTCTCTCTATCTCTCTCACCCTCTCTCTTTCCCTCTCTCTCTCTCCCCCCCCCCCTCTCTCTCTCTCTCTCTCTGAGCAGGACAGGATTGGCTGGAGGAATGACTCCATGCGCTTGTTGGTGTTTGCCAGCGATGCAGACTCTCACATCGGGATGGACAGCAGGATGGCCGGGATCGTGATACCGAACGATGGGGCGTGTCACCTGGACGGCAACAATGAGTACGCCATGTCTGAGTCCCTGGTGAGGAGGGCCTGGGGGGGTCAGCCGCCTGGGGGGAGCAGCCTCTATCTGGGGGGGGGGCAGCCTTTATCTGGGTGGGGGGGGGGCAGCCTCTATCTGGGTGGGGGGGGGGCAGCCTCTATCTAGGGGCTTCATGGAGGTTGGGGTTGATGTTTATCTTGGTTAAGGTGCAGGGCGTCCTGTGAAGCCTTCTGTGAATATGCTTGTTGTTATATATTTCTATTTAACCTTTATTCAAACAGGTTAGTCGATTGAAAACATTATTCTCAGGCAAACCTGCAAGACCAACATCCAGGGTGTTATATAAGTGTTCCACATGTTATATCCGTGTCGTTGCTGTGTTGTTTGTTGCAGGAATACCCCACCTTGGGCCAGCTGATTGACAAGCTCGTAGAGAACAACATTCTCCTCATCTTTGCCGTGACTGAAAAGCAGAAACATAACTACGAGGTGTGCTCACTTCTCTCCTGGATCATGTGACAAAGCCCAGAGCTTTCTGCGGGCGCTGGATGGTTCCTCACAGTGTGTGTGTGTGTGTGCGTGTCAGTGTGTGTGTCTCAGGGCATCAGTGATGTGTGAGTGAGTGTGTGAGTGAGTGAGTGTGTTTGATTCAGTCAGCGCTCCTGTGTGACGAGTCAGAACAGGCTTGCTCGTTTGTTCCTCTCGTCCTCCGGGGGGGGGGGGGGGGGGGGGGGAGTAGAGGGGGAGACAGGTTCGCTGGCGTTACAGTTCCTTCTCTGATACTAGATTGTTTCCCCCCCCCCCTCCCCCCCTCCCCCACAGAACTATGCGAACCTCATACCAGGCGCCACAGTCGGAATACTGGAATCTGATTCTGGCAACATTCTGGAACTTATTGTGACGGCATATAAAGTAAGGATAATGCCCATCTCTCTCTCTCTCTCTCTCTCTCTCTGTTTCTCTCTCTCTCTCTGTCTAGTGTCAGTATGTTGTCAGCAGGCCTGCACACGCCCTGGCTGATTGAACCCCCTCTAGCTTGTTCTTCAGAGCCTCCCTCACCTTCTCTCCAGCCTCCCTCTCTCCCATTCTCTCCAGCCTCCCTCCCTCCTCTTCTCTCCAGCCTTTCTTGGTTTGAGGTTTGAGGAAGATATCTTGAGCTTTCTGATTAGCCCAGTCTTAGTCTCAGTCAAAGTGTGATTTAACGCCGTGCTGTGACACCACTATATTGTGGTCACCTGTGACCTCAGACCACACGGGCCTCTGGGTGAGGCCAGCCTCCTCCCAGCCTCCTCCCTGCCCCAGCCCCTTGCCCCCCAGCTCAGGTGTGTCCTGACACTGTGTTCTCCTCACCTGGAGCTGCCTTGGTTCTGACTCATGCAGACAGCTGCAGGTCTGGTTTGGAGCTGACTGGCCGGGGGGTGGGGGATCCAGGAGCCGGTGTTTAGATCTGATCTGTCCTGGGATCACTTCCAGAGGAGAGCTTCTCCTTGACGTCTCACCATCGTGTGTCTCCTCTGCTTCCTCCAGGAGCTTCGCTCTGAGATCGAGCTGGAGCTTCTGGGAGACACGGAGGATCTTCAGATCAGCTTCTCCTCCTCCTGTCCTGATGGAGACGTCCACCCTGGCCTCAAACGCTGCTCCAACGTCAAGGCCGGGGACACGGTTAGTTTCTGTTCTAGGATATCTCAGAAAAGTGCCTTGCCCAAGGACACAACGTCACAATGGCATGGCCAAGAATCAAACCGGCAACCTTCTGATTACCAGCCTGTTTCCCTAACCGCTCGGCCCCCTGACTCCCTGGTCCAGGTGTCTTTCAACGTGACCGTGGAGCTTCCTGTCTGCCTCTCCAGCCCGCGTCGCTTCTTCCTGAAGCCGGTGGGGTTTCAGGACTCCCTGGAGGTCACCCTGGAGGCGCTGTGCTCCTGCTCCTGCCAGGACACCTCGGCCCCCAACAGCAGCGTGTGCTCCGAGGGCCAGGGGACGCTGGAGTGCGGGGTGTGCGTGTGTCGTCCGGGCTACGTGGGCTCCAGGTGCGAGTGTGAGGAGAGGGGAGCCCACAGCAGCGACTGCAGGGCGGAGGGGCAGCTGGAGGCGTGCGGGGGACAGGGGGAGTGCTCCTGCGGGAGGTGTGTGTGCGAGCCGTCCAGTTTTGGACGTGTGTACGGGCCGTACTGCGAGTGTGACGACTTCTCCTGCGTGCGTTTCCGTGGGGAACTCTGTGGAGGTGAGGCAGGCACACCACTGGAGGGATGTTAACACTGTTACCTCCAGGACTGTTTGATTCTGAGTGTGTCTGTGTCTGTGTGTGTGTGTCTGTGTCTGTGTGTGTGCAGGCCATGGGGCCTGTGACTGTGGAGAGTGTGTGTGTGAGAGTGGATGGACAGGGGAGTACTGTAACTGCAGCACCAGTACGGACAGGTGTGTGTCGGAGGACGGAGCTCTGTGCGGTGGCAGGGGGAGGTGTGTGTGCGGCAGGTGTGTGTGTTCCATACCTGGAGCCTCCGGGGACACCTGTGAGAAGTGTCCCACCTGCGGAGACACCTGCAGCTCGGCCAGGTGAGGTCACACCTGGTCCAGTCAGGACACTCACACCATCGAGGTTTTTATGCTCTTTGGAGAGACAAAGAGAGAGAGAAACAGGGACAGAGAGAGAAAGAAAGAGAGAGACATGCAGCAAAGGCCGAGACTGGATTCAAACCCTGATTCCTGGGGTCAGCAGGTCTTCTTACCGATGGAAGAGATTGTTCCTCCTCTCTGACCATGTTAGTTGCTTGTTTCAGAGCTCCAGGATATCAGTTTCTGCCTCTCTTATTCCGGACTCTCCTGCTGTCTCCAGGAGGCATCAAAGGACTGCTAATACCCCCAAACACTGGGGCAGGGAAGCTCCTTTCTTCATTGTGAAAGAGCTGTCAGACATAGTTTATCTGACACCAGTGTTTTGTGGCAGACTGGAAGGAGACTGGAGAGAGAGAGAGAAAGAGAGAGAGAGAGAGAGAGAGAGAGAGAGAGAGAGAGAGAGAGAGAGAGAGAGAGAGAGAGAGAACAGCCTTTGGGACTGTTACTCTCCTCTATTCTCCACATGTGAATAGAAATTCCTGGACCCTAGGGACAAGCTCTCAGATAAGTGTGTGTGCCTGTGTGTGTGTCTGTGTGTGTGTGTCCTCAGGACCTGTGTGGAGTGCCACATACAGTCAGATAAATCCCCTGATTCCTGTTTCCACAAATGCAGCATGTCTAACATCTCCGTCAACGAGACCACGGGTAAATAAAAACCTTCTCCTCCAACAGACACTAGAACAGAACATCAGGGGGCTTGAACAAACACACAACTTCTAGAACAGCGACAGCACAACACACATTACTACTCTCTAAACTAATGGAGTTTGTTTCCACATCCTGGACACCCACATCCCTTGTTCCTTTAGTAGGGGGCTAAACAGACTAGCACACTAGGTTCCCCCATGAGTCAGAACACTGGAAGGAGGCTAAACAGACTAGCACGCTAAATTCTCCCATGGGTCTGAACGCTGGGAAGAGGCTAAACAGACTAGCATGCTAAGTTCCCCCAGGGGTCAGGAGGCTGTAGGTCTACCCTCATGCTTCGACTCAAATGTCCCTCCTTGGCCTTTTCCCTCCCACACAGAACATTATCTGGGTCTATGTTCCTGACACCGGACAATAGAAAACAGATTATTTACCTTGTCGGACAGACAGGGCTTTTGTAGTAGCACTGAAAGGAGAAGGATCTGAGGAGGTTCTTGAAGGCAGAGTTAGTTAGAACACGGTTCTTCTCGGTGTCACCAGAGAGGCATATCTGATCATCAAGACAGATCATCCACATCTCTGATAAGGAGGTTCAACAATGGTGGTAGGGGCCCCACACTGGCACACACACACACTTATACACACACATAGATATACAGACGCACTCTCTTATACACATAGATACACACACACACACCCAAATATGTTTTACCTTTGATATTGAAATAATGCTGGCAGCCGGAACGAAAAACGATAAGCATATCGTCTTTCAAGCGACTAGAATCCCCAGAGGAAAGCTGATCTGTGGTGTGTCCATGTCTCAGGGCATGATGGGAGTCAGGCCATGCTGTGCACCCTGCAGAGCGACACAGACTGTCTGATCTCCTTCAGCGCTGTGCTTGGAGATGCTGGGACCACGGTGTTTAACCTGCAGGTTCACGGTGCGTATACAGAATCCACTTTGAAGCAAATGTGTGTGCCTTTTAGCCAAGGATGTGTTGTGCAAATCGTATCTACCACATCTTCCCCACTCCCCATCACCCTCCCCCTGCTCCCCACCTCCCTCCCCCTACTCCCCACCTCCCTCCCCCACTCCCCACCTCCCTCCCCTACTCCCCACCTCCCTCACTCCCTACCTCCCTCCCCTACTCCCCACCTCCCTCCCCCACTCCCTACCTTCCTCCCCTACACCCCACCTCCATCCCCTACTCCCCACCTACCTCCCCCCAGACTGCCCCCAGCCCCCTAACATAGCCATGATAGTACTGGGAGTGTCTCTGTCCATCCTCACCATCGGCCTGATCCTCCTGGGAGTCTGGAAGATTCTGGTCTCGGTCCATGACAAGAAGGAGGTTGCCAAGTTCGAGGCAGAGAGAGCCAAGGCAAAGTGGCAGTCAGTAAGTGTCCCTCTCCCAATCTGTGTCTATTGAACATGAATCCACCAGGTGGCGCTCTAAAGGGAGTTGGAAAGGTAGAGTTTAGACAGTTAATAGCAGGTTTTAACTTCTATCTCCTCACTGTCAAGATCACAAAAATACTGTGTTTCATTCTCTGCTTCTTCTAAATACCAAATTGCAACTTCTAAATTATTCTAAAAACGTATGGTTCGAATCCTGACTGTGTCCAAATGACGTGTCCTTGGTCAAGGCACTTACATTTACATTTATTCATTTAGCAGACACTTCACCCTACTTGTCCCTGTACTTGCTGTAAATTGCTCTGCTCTACTCAGTTATTCTCTCAGATGAAGTGTAGTAAATAATTTTACCAGATTCTGTTTAAACATGAGTGTCCCTACTTCTAATTGGTAGAGGGATGTGTAAACTAAGGAACAGGGAGCCTCAAAGTTCCCCCTTGTTTCGAACAGCGCCTCCTGTCGGTCGTGTTATTATAATCTAATGTACTAATTTAAGACCTCTGGTGGTGAAGTTATTATCACAGTCAACAGCTGTATTAACAGTTCGCCATTCCTTATTTCGCTTTCAACTTTCCTCTTCGTCTTGCAGGGAACAAACCCGCTGTTTCGAAGCTCAACGTCGACATTTAAAAACGTCACTTATAAAAACACTGGAAGAGATAAATGTATTTCAATGGACCGATACTGAATATCTCAGAGCTGGGAAAGTGATCTGTGAACGTGCACTGATGTCTGTGCCAATCAAGACTGTTGACAAGCCTCAGATTTCTTTCTTTCTTCTTTTTTATGTGAGTGTGTGTTTGTGTGCGTTTGAGAGAGAGAGACAGAGAGAGCGAGAGAGAGAGGTGGGTGGAGTATTTGATAGTAAATCTGGAATGTGGACAGTAACCAAACGATCTTAATAACTGGAGATACTAAATGTCTGCAGAAGCATTGAAGCATCGACCTTGACTCCTTTGCTGCTGAACAGGGTTCATCTGAATGATGGTCTAACACTGGATCTGGATCACGTACTGCAGGGAGGAACCAGATAATCTGGAAATTCTGTGTTTTTGTTTTGTCTTGGATTTAAATCATCGAGGCTGTGCCTTGAGTGACGATGTAGTTTATTATTGTTTTTAGGTTTGACATGAAGTGAAGGTGTTTGTTGTTGTTGTTTTTTCTAGTTCTATTGTTGTGTGACGCAGTAATAAAGTTGAACTTTACAGATTTGTGTTTTACTTGGCTGTACCGGGGGGGAGAAGGGGGGGGTCAAACTGGTTTAGAAAACACTTTCATCTCGAAAGCGACGAATACACAGCAACGAAATTGTATCGAGTATTGATTAGAAATGTCCAGATTTTTTTCGACATCAGTTCTGTCTGTAGATGAGCGCCAGAGCCCAACGCAAACTCTTCCCTTGTCTGACTCCTCAGTGGTGGAATCAACTCCCCACCTCCATCAGAAACCCACACTGTCTCCTCACCTTCAAGAAAAGGTTAAAAACCCACTTATTCCGAGAAATTAATGGCACCTAGAAACATACACCCCCCCCCCCCCCCCTACTGGTGTCCTGCCTGGTCACAGTGAGACAGAACCGGGGGCTCAGTGGGATGTGACGTCGAGCTTCTTCCAAACCTGCGGAAAGTTGGGAGGAAAAACAAGCCTGAAAGAGGGGAGAAATCCTGGGAATGTCTGAACCTCTGCTGCTCTACAGCAACTCTCTGTCGACATGAGGGTCTTACAGTCATCATACAGGGAGATTTCACTTCTGTTGCGTTTGATCTTGGTTCTGTTTTGGGTGAATCACTGTACATGTGGGAGTGAAGAGGACGTTCTGGATAAAAACCAACTTTCTGAACTATACAGTAAGTTTACCTGGTTCACAATTCATTCTTAGTTTGAGCAGTTCAGTTAATGCGAGTAAACTATCATGTACACCTGGAAAAGTTAAGATTATATAAAAAATATTCTGCTACTGTGGTACATAATTCATGTTAGAAGTAGTCGCAGTTCCTATAACTACGTGCATTAGTCCTTTGGTGATGTTATGCATGCTGCAGAATAACCTTATGTTGTAGTTTTTCATTCAGTGAGTTTCACTTATAGGTTACAGCCTCGTGACATTTCTATTAGAACCACAAAATCCACGCGCGTCACTTTTAAAATGATAAATGATTTAGTGGAAGTTGTTCTACAGACACACGCGTACAGCGGCACGCACGCGCATACCCAGCCACGACACACACACTTACACACACCGGCCAAACCAGAAACACATTACACACTCACTGAACACTAACACCTGAAACACATTTTCAAAATCGCTGGATTGTGCTCAAATAACTATGGGTCTACAAACTCTACATGTCTAACTGTGGCTGTTCATAGGACATGCTCAGTAAGTGGTTTATATACAAGCTGTAACATTTATATTCTCAGACATATCAGGTCTGTCTTTTCTTTATTTACACACCAAACGTCTCTACGTTTTGGACATGTGTTTGTGTCACAAGATCCTCTGTTGGCCCCTGAGGGCCCCTAGTAGAGGCCATCCTGTGGGGCCTCACGTGACTAGACCATGAAGCCCTGTTGTCCATGAGTTCAGTCTAACCCAGGACCTCTGTCTGGTCACTGAATCATTCAAAACAGGTCTGATTCTATGATAACAGCCACTGTCACTAACTTAACCAAAGAATCAAATCAAATAATCTTTTATCATAAGAATTAAGTTGGTTTAGACGTTTATTTGTCCAGGAGTCCACCAGTCATCTGGGCACTGTTTTTAAAATCAGCACACCCATCTGGAAGTCATTCCCATTGGAATTTGTATTAATTCTTCCCCCCCCTCCAGATAAGGGGCTGTTCATTCTGGAGAGTTCTGTGTTGAAGCGCTGCATCAGCGCGGGAGACACTAACGTCACCCTGGAGAGCTGTGACAGCCCCACACGCCGCATGCTGTGGAAGTGGGTGTCCCGCCACCGGCTCTTCAACCTGGGCAGCAGTCTGTGTCTGGGCCTGAACATCAGCAACGCCAACAAGCCACTGGGCACGTTCGAGTGCGACTCGCCGCTCCGCACCATGTGGTGGCGCTGTAACGGCCACGGCCTCTACGGGGCGTCCCAGCTCAAACTGGCTGTGGGGGGACGGTTGGTGACAGTGAAGAAGAACTCGTACCACGAATGGAGGAAGTTCTCCAAGCTTGGAGAGGGACCCTGTGCCTACCCTTATGAAGGTAAGACGAGACCATTAGCATTTACATTCCCCCAGGGACATTACCCCCCCGAGGCAAGGAGGGTGAAGTGCCTTGCCCAAAGACACAAAGTCATTTTGCTTGGCCGGGAATCGAACCGGCAACCTTCTGATTACCAGCCCGATTCAACCAGTGAACACAGTCTTTAAAGAACATTCCCTGAATCTTTGTGATTCTTGATGTCTCTGAATAAAGTGGAAAGATGGCCACAATGATGCGTTTCCTGTTGGCTGTTATCCCCTGCAGAGATCCACCCTCTGCTAGGGAACGCCCACGGCACGCCCTGCGCTCTGCCCTTCAGGTACAACAACCGCTGGTACTCTGAGTGCACAGCTGAGGGCAGAGAGGACCAGCACCTCTGGTGCTCCACAACCAGCCGCTATGACCAGGACGAGAAGTGGGGCTTCTGCCCCAGCCCAGGTAACACACACACCTGCCCAGGTAACACACACACACCTGCCCTGGTAACACACACACCTGCCCAGGTAACACACACACACCTGCCCAGATAACACACACACCTGCCCAGGTAACACACACACACCTGCCCAGGTAACACACACACCTGCCCAGGTAACACACACGCATCTGCCCAGGTAACACACACACACCTGCCCAGGTAACACACACACCTGCCCAGGTAACACACACACACCTGCCCAGGTAACACACACACACCTGCCCAGGTAACACACACCTGCCTCAGCCCAGGTAACATGCAAACCTGTCGTAGCCAAGGTAACAAGTGTGTGTGTGTGTGTGTGTGTGTGGGCGTGGCAGACTCCAGCTGTGACACGTTCTGGGACGCTAGTCAGGAGCTGGGGGCGTGTTACCAGTTCAACCTGTACACCATCCTCACCTGGAGCCAAGCCCACGCCTCCTGCCTGGCCCAGGGAGCCAGCCTGCTGAGCATCACACACCTGGAGGAGCTCACCTACATCCAGGGTAGGCTGTCACACACACACACACACCCACACACACACACACACACACACACACCCACACACACACACACTCACACTCACACTCACACACTCTCGTATCTGTCCCCCCCCCCCACTCAGAGCGTCTTGGTGGTGACCTGGGAGTGATGGTGTGGATTGGACTGAACCATCTGAGGGAGGGAGAGGGGTGGCAGTGGTCAGATGGCTCTCCTCTCAGCCTGGTCAACTTCACCTCAGGTAACGTGAAGCTCAGCAGCTCACCTGGACACCTGGACGCTGTCCGTGTGTGTACCTGACAGAGCATCCCTGTGTCTCCAGGTCTGTCTGTCAACCCCCTGAAGGAGAACCGGCAGTGTGGGGTGTATCTTTCTCATGGGGGGCGCGCTCCGTGGCACAGCCTGGCCTGTGAGTCTGCTCTGCCCTACATCTGTAAGAAGACGCCAAACAACACACGCCGGGCAGAACCGCTCAGTAAGAACTGGATCAGAACCACCTTTCCCTCTTCAGACATGTCTGGTTAAGTCAGCGGTGTGAAACTGGGGCCATCCAGGTTCAAGAGGGGGGCAGGGTTGGGTGTCAACCAAACACAACACCAGCTGATTACACTAAGGAGTTTCTCTACTTGGTTAAATCAGCTGGTGTTAGTTGCTTGGTTGAGGTGAAACCTCTCTTGGTCCTCGACGGCGCCTGGTTTGACAGTCCTAGGTCAGGTTATGAAAGGACTGAGCTTCTCTCCTCCACAGGTAACTGGCAGTACTATCGTACCGTGTGTCCGGAAGGCTGGCTGCCTCACAACAGCTTCTGCTACCGGCTGCTGGAGGCAGGATCGTGGGAGGAGTCTTTGGCAGCGTGTGCCTCTGAGGCGGCCGGCCTTACCAGCCTCCACTCCCTGTCTGAGGTCAAGCTGCTTCTGGACCTGCTGACTAACGGTAAGGGAACTACGCCCCCGCCGTTGCCCTGGAAACCGCCGTTACCGCAGCAACGGTCGTCACCGCAGAAAACCCAGCGACTGTAGTCTGCTGCTGTTACTGTGTTTTGTTACTTTTATCGTTGTGACTGACTGTGTGTGTGGTGGGTGTTGTTTGTGTGTGTGTTGTGTGTGTGTTGTGTGTGTGTTGTGTGTGTGGTGTGTGTGTTGTGTGTGTGTGTGTGTGTTCTCCAGTGTCAGACGCCCACTCGGAGGTGTGGATCGGGCTGGTGAAGAGGGCGTGGTCTGCGGAAGTGGAGTGGACAGACCACTCCCCCGTCACCCTCACCCTCTGGCACCCTCACCAGCCCGTCTATCACCACGGCAACGACTCGCTCTGTGCCAAGGCTGACAAGAAGGTGGGTTACAGTGTGTGCTGCCCAGGGCCTAACAGAGGAGACCGGGTTCGATTCTGACCTTGGCCATTTCCTGCATTTCCTCTCTGTCTCCAACTGTGTTTATAAATTAGAGCCAAGAAACATATTTTGAGAATGTGGTTCATTTGAGGAGGCAGTGCAAATTATGGTGTGTGTGTGTGTGGTGTGTATGTGTATGGTATGTATGTGTGGTGTGTGTATGGTATGTGTGTGTGTGTGTGTATGCTGTGTATGGTATGTGTGTGTATATGGTATGTGTGTGTATGGTATGTGTGTGTGGTGTGTGTATGGTATATGTGTGTGTGTGTATGGTATGTGTGTGTGTGTATGGTATGTGTGTGTATGGTATGTGTGTGTGTGTATGGTGTGTGTGTGTGTGTATGGTATGTGTGTGTGTGTATGGTATGTGTGTGTGTGTGTATGGTATGTGTGTGTGTGTATGGTGTGTGTGTGTATGGTATGTGTGTGTGTGTATGGTATGTGTGTATGGTGTGTGTGTGTGTGTGTGTGAGCAGGCAGGCAGCTGGTCCCTGGTTCCCTGTGATGCTCGGCTCCCTGCTGTGTGCAGGAAACCTGGTGAACTGCCTCTTCATCAGACACAAGGCTGGGATGAAGGCTGTGCTGAGGTAGAGGAACACACACACACCACACACACACACACACCCACACACACACCCTCCCACACACACACACCCCACACACACACACACACACACACACCCTCCCACACACACACACCCCACACACACACACACACACCACACACACACACACACACCACACACACACACACACCCACACACACACCCTCCCACACACACACACCCCACACACACACACACACCACACACACACACACTCCACACACACACATTTATTCATTTTTAGCAGACGCTTTTATCCAAAGGCTGTGCTGAGGTAGGGCAACACACACACGCACACACACCACACACACACACACGCACACACACCACACACACACAAACCACATACACACACACACACACACCACACCCACACACACAACACACACACACACACACACACACACACACCACACACAACCCATACACACACACACACACACACACACACACATATTAACAGTAGGAATGTAGGAATGTCCCTGTACTTCTGTAAGTCGCTCTGGATAAGAGCGTCTGCTAAATGTATACGTAAGTTGGCTAGCATAGCTGGTTAACTCATCTTAACGGTCAACTGGTTAACTTAGTTGGTGTACAGTCGCCTGTAGAACATCTGTTTTGTAGCAACAGGAAAGGCTGTTAGGCGTCGATGAACAATGAGCTTCTTGAACGCTGGCTGACAGACTCAGTCTGTCCTCTTTTGTCCCTGCTGGACTGTCTGACTGCTGTCAGAAAGCTGCTTAACAGACATCTGGATGCATGAAGGCATCTTTAGTGCTCTGGACTGAGGACGCTCTGTGGACCAGAGCAGGACGGAAGCTGCTTCTGAGCTCGTAAAAAATATGTTTCTTCAAAGCCCGTTTGGTTTTAATCTAAGCTCTGCTTGACGAGAAATCGTCAAAGTCTGTTTAAATTCTACAGTGAGAGCAACAAATCTGATTAGAATACTGAATACTAATACTATTACTGATACCAGTTACTCCATTCAGATACTAATACCATCTCTTATACTTATTCATGCCTCTTGATTAAGTCTTTCACTGTTCTGTATTGAAAGAACCACAGATTCTGGCTCCAGTGAACAGATCCTTTGTTCTACTTTCCCTCCACACGCTTGAGGGTCATAGGTCACCAAGTGCGTTGGGGTTAATCTGGGGGGGTCATGGAGGGGTCAGATGGAAACCATCTGTGAAAACACAGACTTCACTTAGTCCTATCTACATGCGACCCTTCACCCTGGGAGCAGGAAGTTCCCCTTTCAGAAGGGAAGTGATGTCAGAATGTGTGTTGCTATGCTGCTGGCTGGTAACACAGTTGGAACACAGCATATTGTGTATGGCGGTCCAGTTTGTTCCACATCTCTGGGAGATGGAAGGCTGTGTTGATGATCAGACTGTGCTGTGTCGATGATCAGACTGTGCTGTGTCGATGATCAGACTGTGCTGTGTCGATGATCAGACTGTGCTGTGTCGATGATCAGACTGTGCAGTGTCGATGATCAGACTGTGCTGTGTCGATGATCAGACTGTGCTGTGTCGATGATCAGACTTTGCTGATGATCAGACTGTGCTGATGATCAGACTGTGCTGTGTTGATGATCAGACTGTGCTGTGTTGATGATCAGACTGTGCTGTGTCGATGATCAGACTGCAGTGTTGATGATCAGACTGTGCTGTGTCGATGATCAGACTGTGCTGTGTCGATGATCAGACTGTGCTGATGATCAGACTGTGCTGATGATCAGACTGTGCTGTGCTGATGATCAGACTGTGCTGTGTCGATGATCAGACTGTGCTGTGTCGATGATCAGACTGTGCTGTGCTGATGATCAGACTGTGCTGTGTCGATGATCAGACTGTGCTGTGTCGATGATCAGACTGTGCTGTGTCGATGATCAGACTGCTGTGTTGATGATCAGACTGTGCTGTGTCGATGATCAGACTGCTGTGTCGATGATCAGACTGTGCTGTGTCGATGATCAGACTGTGCTGTGTCGATGATCAGACTGTGCTGTGTCGATGATCAGACGGTGCTGTGCTGATGATCAGACTGTGCTGTGCTAATGATCAGACTGTGCTGTGTCGATGATCAGACTGTGCTGTGTCGATGATCAGACTGTGCTGTGTCGATGATCAGACTGCTGTGTTGATGATCAGACTGTGCTGTGTCGATGATCAGACTGCTGTGTCGATGATCAGACTGTGCTGTGTCGATGATCAGACTGTGCTGTGTCGATGATCAGACTGTGCTGTGTCGATGATCAGACTGTGCTGTGTCGATGATCAGACTGTGCTGTGTGAGGTAACATCGCTGCTGTGTTCAGGGCTGGAGGAGGTGGGGTCACTCTTGTTACTCGGTGACCTCCCACCCCCAGACCTTCCAGGATGCTGTCCAGGGGTACTACTGCAAGGCCCCCCTGCTCACCGTGGAGGACAGGTACGACGCACTGATCATCTCCTGTCACCTCCTCCCCTCTCCTCCCACCTCCTCACCTCCTCCCCTCTCCTCCCCACTCCCCTCCTCCCCTCTCCTCCCACCTCCTCCCCTTTCCTCCCAACTCCTCACCTCCTCTCCTTCCCTCTCCCCTCCTCTAACCTCTTCCTCTCCTCCCTTCCTCCCCTCTCCTTCCTCCTCCCTGTGTCCTCCTCCTCACAATCTCTTCCCTCCCTGACAGGTTCGAGCAAGCGTTTGTCAACAGTCTGATTAACGAGCTGGGAGCCAATGAGAGCTCTTCTTACTGGACAGCCTTCCAGGACCTAGAGAACACCGGCGAGTACAGTTGGCTGGGACACAGTGACTCCTCCCCCCCTCTCACCTACACCAATTGGAACAAGCACCAGCCAGGTACCATGACAACGTGTTTGGACTCTCTCTCTCTCACGCACACACCTTCTCTCACACACACACACACACACACACCCACACACACACACACACACACACACGACAGGTGTTGCCCAGTGTAATATGAATGTGTCTGACTCCTTCCCTCTTTCCCACCTTTCCTCCCTCCCTCCCACCCTCCCTCCTCCCCCCCCCCCCCCCCCCCCCCACTCTCTCTAGTCAGTTCAGGTGGTTGTGTTGCCATGACAGGTGGTCAGGCTTTGGGTCACTGGGAGGTGAAAGACTGCGTTTCCCAGAAGGCCTTGTCCGTGTGCAAACAGAGCATCAGCAGCTACCAGGAAGTGCAGCTGCCAGTGCCACACATTGACGCGTACGCCCCCTGTCCCCCGGGGTGGGAATCACACTCTGGTCTGCTTCACTGTTACAAGGTCAGCACACACTCTCTCTCTCTCTCTCTCTCTCTCTCTCTCTCTCTCTCTCTCTGTCTGTCTATCTCTCTCACTTTCTCTCCCCCTCTTTCTCTCTCTCTCTCTCTCTCTCTCTCTCTCTCTCTCTCTCTGTCTCTGTCTATCTCTCTCACTTTCTCTCTCCCCCTCTTTCTCTTTCTCTCTCGCTCTCTCTCTCTTTCTTGCTCACTGTGTACCATGGACAAAAATTAGTGACCACCCCCTCCTCTCCTCTTCAGGTGTTCCACAGTGAGAAGATCTTGATGAAGCGTTCCTGGGTGGAGGCTGACTACTTCTGCCGTGCAGTGGGAGCAGAGCTGGCCAGCTTCCGTCACTACGAGGAGCAGCAGTTTGTGAGGGGTCTGCTGCAGGACATGTTTGAAGGGTTAGGAGCTGAGGCCCTCCTGTACGTCTGCCGCACCTCACCCTACCGTGCTGATCCAACCAGCTGTGTGTGTCTGTGTGCTGCTGTTTCTCCAGAACAGAGGGTCGCTGGTTCTGGGTGGGGCTGAACAGGAGAGACCCCCAGCTGGCCGGAGCCTGGGAGTGGTCAGACCGGACCCCTGTAAGACTCTCACTGCTGACTCACTCTGCTGGTGATGGTGGACTTCTGTCACAAGCAAACCAGTGCACATGTAGTCGGTTGCCCTATAGCATGTTCATGTCATCTCTCCTCCCCTCTCCTCTCCTCCTCCCCTCCCTCTTCTCCTCCTCCCCCCTCCTCTCCTCCTCCCCCCTCCCCTCCTCTTTCCCTCTGCACCTCCCCTACCCTCCTCTCCTCCCCTCTCCTCTTTCCTGCTCCCCTCTCTCTTCTCCCCCTCTCCCCCCTCCTCTCCTCCTCCCCTCTCCTCCTCGCAGGTGGTGTCCTCCTTCATTGAGGATCAGAATGAGGAGGGTGACAGTCGTAGCTGTGCTGTGTTCAGTGATGTGACCAACTCTCTGCTGCCTCAAGCCTGTGATGCTCAGCATGAGTGGATCTGCATCGTGCCTCGAGGTGGTGCTCCTCACACACACACACACACACACACACACACACAAACACAGGAGCGCAGGTGAATGACTGTGTTCTGCTTCTGTGTGTTTGTCAGGTGTGGAGCTGAACAAGCCCTACTGGTACACAGAACGTGAGTGACATCATCAAATGACAACATCACATGACATCATCTCATGACATCATCACATGACATCATCACATGACATCATCACATGACATCATCACATGACATCATCACATGACATCATCACATGACATCATCACATGACATCATCACATGACATCGTCACATAACCTCCTCGCTTCCTGTGTAGGGACAGGAAGGACCTCCTGCGTCCGGAAGCATGTTTGTATATGTGGTTGTGTTTCCTCTGTCCTCTCTGCAGAAGATGAACCCTGGGTTTTCTACAAAGGAGCTGAATATCTGTTGGCCAAAAAGCCTTTTCCCTGGGAGGCCGTGTCTCTGGCCTGTCAGATGATGGGGGCCAACCTGCTGTCCATCCACTCCAGAGACGAGCTGAGATTTGTTAAAGAGCGCATGGGCCGGGTGAGGGGAGCACCCACACACTCACACACACGCACACACTCACACACACACACTCACACACACATACACACCAGCACACACACGCTCACACACCAGCACACACACACTCACACACCAGCACACACACACTCACACACCAGCACACACACTCACACACGTGTAATAAGAACACTGAATGAGAGAATGTGTCTCTTCCTGTTTGTTTCCCAGTCGGGGAGCTCTGATTGGTGGATAGGCCTGTCTACAGACTCACTGACAAACCAGTTCAGGTGATCAGCTTCTGTGGCTCTCAAGCTAAGACACCATAACGCTGTCTCCCAGGGGAGGGACTAATGTGTGCGTGCCTGTGTGTGTGTGTGCCTGTGTGTGTGTGTGTGTGTGTCTGTGTGCCTGTGTGTGTGTGTGTGTACAGCTGGAGTGATCGTTCAGATCTTGACTATCTTCACTGGGCTGAAGGCAGCTCCCACTCTGCTCCTGTCAAACAGAAACTCTGTACCACCATGTCTTACCAGACAGGTGAGTACACACACACTCTCACACACACACACTCACACACACTCATACACACACAGGCAATCACACACACACACACACAGGCACACACACACACACACTCACACACACACACACACACACACACACAGGCACATACACACACCTCCACACACACACACTCACACACACACACAGGCACACACACACTCACTCATTCACTCACACACACACACCTCCACACACACACACACTCACACACACACACACAGGCACACACACACTCACTCATTCACTCACACACACACACACTCACACACGCACATACACTCATACAGGCACACACGCACACACTCACACAGACACACACTCACGTTCTGTGACGTTGTACGGACAGGGAAGTGGACGGCGAGGGATTGCGGCGGTCTCCATGGTTACGTGTGTAAGCGCCGCACGGTGTCGGTGGTGGAGATCCACAGAGAACCTCACTACATCGGAGGCTGTCCTGAGAGGTGGCTGTACTTCGGACACAAGGTTCACGCACAGACACACACACACACACACAGAGACACACACACACACACACACACACCGCTCCCTGTCCTGGTCTGACTGATCCAGCTGTCCTAGATTGTCCTGACGAATCCCCCTGCCCTGCCCTCCCTCCCCCCCGGTCCCTCCCTTCCTCTCCTCCCCCTCAGTGCCTCCTGCTCCACCTCCCCAGCCGCCCCTCGGAGGGGAAGAGCTGGCGGGATGCCCAGTTCATCTGCTCCTCCTTCCAGGGCTCGCTGGTGGCCATCGAGGATGAGATCGAGCAAGGTACCCTACAGACACGCCCTCCATCATCCTGCTGCACCACTCCTGTACTGGGGCTTCTACTGTTCAGTATGGGGAATAGTACTTGTGTTCTATCGTGATATATTTGATCGTACGTTATCGTAATCGTAGTATTGGGCCGTGTGATATCGTAACATATGGGACCGTATCGTATCGTAACCTTCTACCCTGTGTGGTTCTTTGCTGTCCTCAGCCTACATCACCATGCTCCTTCAGGGTGGGGCTGTGGGAGTGTGGATTGGTCTACGAGACGAGGACACCATGAAATGGACCAATGGGAGGCCTGTGAGCTACACAAACTGGTCTCCGGTGGAACCCAAGAGCTCTTTCTCTGTGAGAACCGAGAACCAACGCACTCTGAGGAAACACATAGCAGAACATGCACTTTACACGCAAAATTCAGCACTTAAGTGATGGTGAATGTGTTGTTCTGTGTGTATGTGTTGTTCTGTGTGTGTGTGTGTGTGTGTGTCAGCCAGAGGACTGGCTGCCTGGCTCTCTAGCAGCAGATGAGCCTCTCTGTACGGTTCTCTCCAACAACCACAACATCCACCTGACAGGGAAGTGGTACGATGACGTCTGTACGGAGACAGGATACGGCTTCGTCTGTCAGAAGCCCCAAGGTAGGACACTGTCTGTCTGACATGCTGTCTGTCTGACGCGCTGTCTGTCTGACGCGCTGTCTGTCTGACGCGCTGTCTGTCTGACGCGCTGTCTGTCTGACGCGCTGTCTGTCTGACGCGCTGTCTGTCTGACGCGCTGTCTGTCTGAGATGCTGTCTGTCTGACACTCTGTCTGTCTGACGCGCTGTCTGTCTGACGCGCTGTCTGTCTGACGCGCTGTCTGTCTGACGCGCTGTCTGTCTGACGCGCTGTCTGTCTGACACGCTGTCTGTCTGACACGCTGTCTGTCTGTCACGCTGTCTGTCTGACACGCTGTCTGTCTGACAATCTGTCTGCCTGACAATCTGTCTGTCTGTCTGACAATCTGTCTGTCTGACACACTGTCTGTCTGACACGCTGTCTGTCTGACACGCTGTCTGTCTGACAATCTGTCTGCCTGACACACTGTCTGTCTGACGCGCTGTCTGTCTGACACACCTCTCACCTCCACCTCCCACCTCCCCCAGATCCCACCATCCCCCCCACCCACTCCTACCTCCACCCCCTGCCTGAGCGTCCAGAGTACCGGGGGCGCAGCTACCGGGTTCTGCAGGGGAACATGAGCTGGTACCAGGCTCTGCGTGTGTGTCTGGAGGATGGATCCGACCTGGTCAGCATCACTGACCCCTTCCACCAGGCCTTCCTCACTGTGCTGGTCAACAGGCTGGCCACATCACTCTGGATCGGACTCTACAGGCAGGATGTACGCAGCCATGCAGACACACCCTGCATCTCTACGGCGTCTTGTGTTCCTGTCTGTGTGACTTCCTGTCTTTGTGACTTCCTGTCTGTGTGACTTCCTGTCTGTGTGACTTCCTGTCTTTGTTACTTCCTGTCTGTGTGACTTCCTGTCTTTGTTACTTCCTGTCTGTGTGACTTCCTGTCTTTGTGACTTCCTGTCTTTGTGACTTCCTGTCTGTGTGACTTCCTGTCTGTGTGACTTCCTGTCTGTGTGACTTCCTGTCTGTGTGACTTCCTGTCTTTGTGACTTCCTGTCTGTGTGACTTCCTGTCTTGTTTGATGTCCTGTCTGTGTGACTTCCTGTTTGTCTTACCTCCCGTCTGTCTTCCTGTCCTACTTCCCGTCTGTCTTCCTGTCTAACTTCCTGTCTGTGCCTGCTCCCTCCTCCAGGACTCCCTCAGTTATCGCTGGACGGACGGTAGCGACACGGTGTTCAGCCACTGGGACTCAGCCGACAGCGGGGAGACAGTGGAGGCAGACTGTGTGTTCCTGGAGGCCAGCGGGGGCTGGAGGAGAGCCAACTGTGACACCATCCTGTCTGGAGGCCTCTGCCACATCCCTCCCACCAGTGGGTATCCCACAATGCACCCTGTCCCTCAGGCTCCCGCAGAGCCTCTAACCAGGGTCGGGGTCTGTCAGGCAGCAGACACACATCTCATCATGTATCATAGCCTGGGGAGGGTTCTAGGGTCTGGAGCAGGTTGATGTTAGCGTGGAGGATTGTGTGTGTTGTGGAGGGTGATGACCTGCAGGTGCCTCTTGTGAAGTTATAACCCAGAGTTATGCAGCTTGTCTGGGACTGGTGTTGTGCATATTGTGGGAGTCATGTGGCTGAGTGGTTAGGGCATTGGGCTAGTGATCAGTAGGTTGCTGGTTCGATTCCTGACTGTGTCAACGTAGTGTCCTTGGGCAAGGCACTTCACCCTACTTGCCTCAGGGGGGAATGTCCTGTAAGTACAGCTGTAAGTTGTAAGTCGCTCTGGATAAGAACATTGGCTAAATGACTTAATGTGATTTAAATGTGTTATGTATGTTGTGTTGTGTGTGTTGTGTTGTGTGTGTTGTGTTGTGTGTGTTGCGTTGTGTGTTGTGTGTGTTGTGTGTGTTGTGTGTTGCGTTGTGTGTGTTGTGTGTGTGTTGTGTGTGTTGTGGTGTGTTGTGTGTGTTGTGCTGTGTGTGTTGTGTGTGTTGTGTTGTGTGTGTTACAGAGACAGAGAAGCCCCCTCCCTCCTCAGGGGAGGCGTGTCCATCAGGGTGGGTGGAGTTTGAAGATGGCTGCTACAGTTTTGACACCATGCTGCAGGAAGCGACTCTGGAGGAGGCTAGAGCTGCCTGCAGGAACAAAGGTAGAGTTTAGCTCTCCCTCTTTCTTTCTCTCTCAGCCCCTGGCTCTGAAAGGATTCAACTGTTTGCTAATAGCACCCCCTAGAGGCATTTGTATCATTTTTGGCTAGCAGCAGCAGCAGCACCAAGTCCCATAGCAGCTAAACTGGCTGATCTGCACATTTATCAAACTACCAAACTTATTAATAACTAAAACACACATATTTATAGTTTCGGTGTACACACACCTCTGCTGTGGATTAAAAACGGTCCAATCGGTTCACAGAGCAGTATTAGTATTCTTCTTCTTTCCCAGCGAACATGTCGGATGTTGTGACCTTGGAGACTCGGGAGGAGATGCGCTTCATCATGAGCCAGATCGATAAGCTGTGGTCCAGCTTCAGGTTCGAGCGACAGCAGGCCATGTGGCTTGGCATGCTCTACGACACCAGCGGTACGCACACTCTCCAACGCTGCCTGTTTTTCAACGCTTTGCCATGAGAGTGGAGAAAGACAAGGGATGTACAGAGACGAGAGAGAGAGAGAGAGGGAGAGAGAGGGAGGGAGAGAAAGAGATGAGATGATCAGGAGTCAGGTGGCTGAGCGGTTAGGGAATTGGGCTAGTGATCAGAACATACCGGGTTAAATTCCCGGCTGTACAAAATGTTGTTGTGCAGCACCTCACCCTACTTGCCTCAAGGGGGGGGGAATGTCCCTGTACTTGCTGTAAGTCGCTCTGGATAAGAGAGTCTGATAAATGACTAAAGGTAAATGTAGATGAAAGGAGATACAGGAAATGGCTCACAATAAGCCTGACTGATTGGTTCGTGGTTTGTGGGTGTGTTTCAGAGGAAGCCATGATGTGGTTGGACGGTTCTCCTGTGAAGTTCACCAGCTGGAACTTCAAAGCTCCGTCTCCTGAGGACTTCAGAGTGGACACCTGTGTGTCCAGCAGGATAGTGGACGGCGTGTGGCATGTCACTTCCTGCTCCACACGGCTGGGCTTTATCTGTGAAGCACATCCTGGTGAGCTCGACCTCACACACCCTCATACACCCTAACACACTTGCACACACCCTAACACACCCTCATACACCCTCACACACCCTCAAAAGTCCTCACACACCCTCACACACCCTCAAAAGTCCTCACACTCCCTCACACACCCTAACACAACCTCACACACCCTCACACACCCTAACACACATCCTCACGCACCCTCACACACCCTAACACACCCTCACACATCCTAACACAACCTCACACACCCTCAAAAGTCCTCACACACCCGCACACAACCTCCACATCCTCAAAAGTCCTTACACACCCTCTCACACCTGCACACACCCTAACACACCCTCACACACCCTAACACACCCTCACACACCCTCATACACCCTCACACACCCTAACACACCCTCACACACCCTCACACACCCTTCAATCTAAAGTCTGTTGTTTTGCAGGCGCCAGCACTGAAGTGAAGGTAGAGCCACTAAACGGTAGGAACTTTCTCCTCTGTCATCTGAACAGTTCCAACTTTTAAGAATAATTGATTCTTTTATCCTGATTTTCTGACTGTAAAAGATTCCTACGACCATCCTGTTTGCTTGGAATCACTGATTGACTGCAGGATATATTCATACAAATTCACATGAGGATCATCTTCAACTCTCTATGTTCTTCCAGGCTTTCATCATGTGGTCGTCCCAGCTGCAGTATTGGTGGCCATTTTGATCTTCTTTGTGCTGGTGGGAGCGGTCTGTTTTGTTTACAAGAGGAACACGGAACGTTTCCAGAGGCTTCCGACGCTCGGCAACGCTTATTACAGACAGGACAGCTCTCAGACCACAGACTCAGATGGAAACGTTCTAATTGCTGAGCTGGAGACTCACTCTGGGGAGTAGCACTCTGTCTCTCTCTCTTTCTCTCTCTCTCTCTCTCTGTCTGTCTGTCTCTGTCTCTCTCTCTTTCTCTCTCTCTCTCTGTCTGTCTGTCTCTGTCTCTCTCTCTCTCTCTCTCTCTCTCTCTCTCTGACTTCATGACAAGCCGTATTCCTCAGGGTGGTGACAGACTGATAGTGACAACACACATCAGAATTCAGAACTATGAAGTTCATTACATGATTTTTTTTTTTTAATGATCATTATGCCTGATGGTACTGAACTTGTTTAGGCTCCAAGATGGCGTCAAACTCCTGTAGAATGATGTGTTGTGTGGGGAGGAAGGGTCCCACAGGAAGTGACATATCTATGATGTGAAGTGCCTGAAAGTGGGAGGAACTTCACAGCGAAGTTAACAGAATATTGTTCACATTTGATATTGTTGAAAAGAAAGGAACACTGCTTTAATTCTAAATGCTGAGGTACGAGTGAATATGGATGGTTTGAACAATGGATAAAAAAATGCTCTTTGTTAGCACTTTACATAACACACCAAACCTGATTAATAATGGATTAACGTACCGGATGTTTTTGTCCAAAAGCACAGGGGGAATTTGAACCTACAAACTCTTGATCCGCAGACAAACTGTCTAACCACTTAATTTGTCCCACAATTCTAGGCAAAATGCTGACATTTTATTTATGGTTTATTTATCCAAAATTTTCACGTTGATGTTTTTTCTTCCTGGCAAACCACTTTTAAAAAACGAAGAAAAACGGTTGGAATGTTATTGAGTTACTTTTATTGCGTTTAAATGAAATCTTTTGAGAAGTCTAGACTCGACCCTACAATATACGTCAGTGTTAATTTTCATGATGCGTCCCTGAAGGTCATTATGAAGCTTGAAAGTTTACCTTTTTATTGAAACTTTTTTTTTTTTTTTACAAATTGTATCATTACAATAATGTTCATGTTAATGAGGTCCTACGTAAAATGCACACTTATTGCTCATGTTCCTGGCTTGACTGTTTATTTAAATAAACGCAAGTTACGTCTCCAGTCAACGAATGAATGCTTTATCATCATTTCAGATACCAGTGTCTGTCTTAAAGCCACAACAATGAATCATTGATGCAGACATTATGTCTATGGATGCAGATTTCATCTGAAGGCCTTTCTGACCGGAAGCTGAGGCGTTCCGCTTAAGGAAGCTACACTTGTGACGTCACAACTGTTGGTCCAATCAGGGAAAGTTTTTTTGGGTGCGTCATAGACCACGTGGGAGCGGGGCGGGGCTGAGGGGGGTAGAAACAGCAGCTGTCACTTGTGAATGTGAAAGTCCAGCTGATACATTGTAACACTTCTGATCATGAACAAAGCAGTCAGACTCATGAAGAGAAACAAAGTAACTCTGTTCTAATCATGGAGAAGAACATCAGAGGATCAGTGTTTTTAACTCTGCTGATCTGGGGACAAACTATCTGCTTTGGATGTTGTGCTTTGTCTGGAAGTTCAGGTAAGTTAAGGCGCTTTAATGCTGATCTTTAACAAGTCAGAAATGAGAGGCAGCAGGTTAACGAAGCATGTTAAAAACCAGCAGAAAGACTCTTCTAATGTCCTCTTCTTCTTCTGAAGATCTTCATGATCAGCGTGTTTTCAGCGCTTTGTCTAAAAGCAGCTTCATCCTTTGTTCAGTTTGCAGAAACAGGAAGTCAAACTGAGATTAAGCTGCAGTCCTGGATGTTCAGTAGATGTTTAGTGTTGCAGGAAAAATCAGTTTATTTCATTTTTCAGCCTGACTGACTTTAACTAACCCAAGACGATCAAATCAAATCAAATCAAACTTAGTTTTGGAAGAGCGGAATGAGCAGGTTAGAATCATCACAACCTGAATTAAGAGACTCAGATCTGTGATGCTTAAAGTTACAAATCATCACCAGATGTGTTTGTTTGTCTTATAAAACTTTGCTTCAGTAAAACAGTATTTATTACGTTTACTTCATTAAGTAAACTAGTCTCGGATCAGTAAAACACTGTTGCCTGAATGTCCAGATTGACGTGTTGTTTTTGTTTCGTTTTTGTTGTTGTTGCTTTCTGCCTTTTTATAAACTTGGTTTGTTTATGTATAAGAACATTATAACATTGTCTAAGGTTGTTGTGTTGTTTTGTGTAGCCTGGCTGCAAAACTAGTTAATAACTCCAAGCATGCAGCCCACACAACACAACAACACACACACACACACACACACACACACACACACACACACACACACACACACACACACACACACACACACACACACACACACACACACACACACACACACAGACAATAACCTGGAAATCCATCCATCCATTTTCTTCTGCTTCAACTTGAAAATCTAAAATCCTAATAGTTATCTTGTCTGTTGATCCCTGAAGGTGACATCTTCACCATCCAACACAGCGGCACGGGGCAGTGTGTGTTGCCGGGGGCCTCAGGGATGGAGCTGGGAGAGTGTGATCAGAGGGCCCAGTGGAAGTGGGGCTCCTCTCATCAGCTGTTCCACCTGACCTCCACAAGCTGCCTGGGGGTGGAGATCCGCTCCAAGACCCTGGGTCTGTTCCCCTGCCACTCCTTTGAGGAGAACCTGCTGGCCTGGTTCTGCCGTGGGGGAGCCCTGTACACTCAGTACCAGATGGTGCTGATGGCGGCTGGAAGCAGCGTTCGGGTCGGGAGAGACACTGATGATGTCTGGAGGAGAGGCGGGACTGAGGACGATATCTGTCAGCATCCGTACCAAGGTAGGTCTCTCTCTCTGAGTCTCTCTCTCTGAGTCTCTCTCTCTGAGTCTCTCTCTCTGAGTCTCTCTCTCTGAGTCTCTTTCTCTCTTTCTCTCTCTCTCTCTCTCTCTCTCTGTCTCTAAGTATCGAGTAAACTAAAGTGACAGAAGCTTTTCTGTGTGAATTCCACCTGCTACCTCGTTGTACTTTTACTTAACGGTACACTTACAAGTTATATGAACACCTACACAAATTTCGAATCAAAACGATTAATGTTTTACAATTTATTGAATGAATTTGGTCTAGCTAGCCAAGAAGTTGGTTTGCCATTTTATGAATCTGTTCAAACATAAGGGGAATACCTCCACATCATGTGACTGCCACGCCTACACCAGAATGACTCAACACTTTACACACCCTTTCACTTTCGCATAGTCTCTCAGTCTTGGTAAAGTCGCTAACTGCTAAGGTTAGCAATCCATGTGTTTTCAGATTACTTTATTTATCCCGGGGGAAACAACAAAAAGCACACAGTCTCACAAAAGTTCACACATGTTCACACATTCAACACCAGTTCAAATTAGTTTGTGCTTAGTTTGTGCTTCCTTGTTGTGTGTGTTATCTTCCTGGTTACCTGGTTCTGCTTCCCTAGAAGAGCTTTCTTAATGAGGAGTTACTGTAAATAAATAATGACTTTAGAAGATTTATGACTCCACATGGAAGAACTGGAAGGATGTTATAAGTGTCCATTAAGCAACATCAGTTCAATCTAAAGATGGCAGCTCCTCCAGTTTCTGGTGAGGGGGGGGGGCCCTGGTGAGGGGGGGGGGGGTGGGCTGTACTTTAGGTGGCCCCAGTTAGGAAGGGTCCAGCTGTCAGCTCTGCTGCTGGTGTGTAAACTGTGTCTCTCCTGGTGTGTGTCTCCCCCCTCCTGGTGTCTTCCCTCCTCCTGATGTCGTCCCCCTTCTGGTGTCTCCCCCCTCAGTGGTCCACACCAGCGGGGGGACCTCAGCAGGGGCCCCGTGTGTCTTCCCCTTCCTGTACTCAGGGGTCTGGACGCACGGCTGCCTGTCTGACCAGGACCATGAGCAGCCCTGGTGCTCCACCTCTATGAACTACGACCTGGACCACAAGTGGGGAGTCTGTCTCACACCTGGCACGTCTGGACACACACACGGACACAGACACACACACACACAGACACACACACAGACACACACACACACACAGACACACACACACACACAGACACACACAGACACACACAGACACAGACAAACCCATGCAAACACCATCTAATACAGGCTCATTCATGTACACACAGTCGATTCTAAGCTCTCACACACTAACTAAATCTCTCTCACACACACAGACACACAAATATACACACACTAAATCTGACACTCTCTTGTCAAATCACACACCCTCAACCTGACTCCCAGCTGTGTGTGTGTGTGCGTGCGTGCAGAGGAAGGCTGTGGCCCTCAGTTCCAGGGCTCGGGCCCCTGTTACCAGTTTGTGTTCAGCGCTGCAGTGAGCTGGCAGGAAGCTCTGGACTCCTGTCACAGTCAGGGAGCCGACCTCCTCAGCATGACCGGCCCTGACAGAGCCAGCCTCCCACTGCGTGAGTCCACCCGCTCACACACCTGGAGTGTGTGTGTGTCCCCGTGTGTGTGAGAGAGAGAGTGCGAGAGAGAGAGAGCGAGCAGTCAGCTGTTTGGTATTTTTTTACTTTAAGCAGCAGTGTTCTAACAGTCTGTCTAACCACAGAGCTATTTTCACTCTGCCTGTCTCTCTCTCTCTTTCTCTCCCCCTTTCCCTCCCTCCCTTCCTCCCTCCCTCTCACTCCCTCTCTCTCTCCCTCCCTTTCACTCTCTCTCTCTCCCTCCCTCTCTCCCTCTCCCCCCCCCCCTCTCTCTCTCTCTGATCTCCAGCAGGATGTTTTGTATTGTGTTTCAGGGTGCGGGCTGCTGCTGTTGTCGTTGACACACATTTAATCTGTTACCATGGCTATTATTATCATCGTAAGGTTTATTTTTGAGAGAAAACATTAACGTCCAAAATATGAAACCAAGCAAAAGAGTACGAAATAATGATAAACTTTTCCAAATATTTTCACATTCCACATGAAGGATGTCCTTGAGGTTAATCTCTCCTGTTTTTTTGCAGGGTTGTCTTGGTAATAACAGATGTGTTCTATGTGTTTTGTGTGTTCTGTGTGTTCCTCTGGCCCCTGTAGCTGATGGGGGTCACAGTCAGATGCCTGACAGGGTGTGGGTGGGTCTGCACCAGCTGGACTCCTCCCAGGGCTGGCAGTGGTCTGACGGTTCCCCCCTGGCCTACCTGCGCTGGGACACAGGTGAGGGGTTGGAGACCAGGGATAGAGGCCAGGGTTAGAGGCCAGGGTCACAGTTCATGCTGCTGTTGGCTAGGTGTGTGTGTGTGTGTGTGTGTGTGTGAGAACAGCCTCTGAACTGTTTGTGTGTGTGTGTGTGTGTGTGTGTGTGTGTGTGTGTGTGTGAGACAGGAATGCCCCCCTCCTCCTCTCTGACGGAGCAGGACTGTGGGGTGATGAATGCTCAGCACAGCTTTGAAGCTGAAGCATGTGGACAGCGTCTACCTTACATCTGCAAGAAGACCCTCCCCCAGTCTCCCCCTGCAGGTACAACCTCCCCCATCCTCCCCCTGCAGGTACAACCTCCCCCATCCTCCCCCTGCAGGTACAACCTCCCCCATCCTCCCCCAACCTCCCCCAGCCCCTGCACTGCCCCATATATTACAAGACAACAACAGGCTGTTGAAACACTTGAACACATAACATGTAGTGTGTAACTTGTGTGTGTGTGTGTGTGTCTCCTGAGCTCCTGTGCTGCTTGTGTCCCAGCAGCCCCTCCCGAGGTGTCGTGTGTGTGTGAGGAGGGCTGGGTGTCCTGGGGGTCCGCCTGCTTCCAGCTCAGGAAGGACCCCTCCAGCTTCAGCGAGGCCCATGAGCTCTGTGTGGCCCTCGGGGGGACCCTCAGCAGCCTGCACAGCCTGGACAGCCAAGAGATGATACACACACACTTCCTCTCAGGTGACGCTGACTACACACACACACCTACCTCTGACCTGTAAGAGTGTGTGTATGTATGTAGTGACATGGTGTGTGTGTGTATAGTGACAGTGTGTGTATAGTGACAGTGTGTGTGTGTGTGTGTGTTTGTAGTGACAGTGTGTGTAGTGACAGTGTGTGTGTTTAGTGACAGTGTGTGTGTGTGTGTGTGTAGTGACAGTGTGTGTGTGTAGTGACAGTGTGTGTGTGTAGTGACAGCGTGTGTGTGTAGTGACAGCGTGTGTGTAGTGACAGTGTGTGTGTGTAGTGACAGTGTGTGTGTGTCCCATCAGGGGGCCTGGAGGTGTGGACAGGTCTGAGGGCCAGTGAGGACCCCGCTGTGTTCAGGTGGATGGATGGCTCCTCAGTCAGCTTCACACACTGGGGCCCCGGCCAGCCCACACAGCCCTCTGCCAACAGCAGCTGTGTGACCTACTCAGGAAAGGTACCAGGGAGTGTGTGTGTGTGTGTGTGTGTGTGTGTGTGTGTGTGTGTGTGTGTGTGTGTGTGTGTGTGTGTGTGTGTGTGTGTGTGTGTGTGTGTGTGTGTGTGTGTGTGTGTGTGTGTGTGTGTGTGTGTGTGTGTGTGTGTGTGTGTGTGTGTGTGTGTGTGTGTGTGTGTGTGTGTGTGTGTGTGTGTGTGTGTGTGTGTGTGTGTGTGTGTGTGTGTGTGTGTGTGTGTGTGTGTCTGTGTGGGTCAGTTAGGATGTCCAGCACCTAAGTCTCTCCCCCTCTCTTTCTCCCTCCCTCCCCCTCTCTCTCCAGTCTCATGGTTGGAGGGTGGAGGACTGTGAGCATAAGCTGCCCTTCCTGTGTCAGAGACCGGGGCAGGAGCCCTGTACACCTGCTGCAGGGTGCCAAGCAGTGAGGACTCACCACACACACACACACACCACACACACACACACACCACACACACCCAGCACAGGGTTCTGAGGCTCCCCTCTCTTCCAGGGCTGGAGGAGACATGGAAACTCCTGCTACAAAGTGGACCTCGGACAGGTGACCTTTAAGAAGCGCTGTGACATCAGCATCAGGAACAGGTACAGAACGATCACAGTCTCTGTACGTACTGTACCTCTCTCTATCGCTCCTTCTCTTTCTCTCTCTCTCTCTCTCTCTCTCTCTCTCTCTCTCTCTCTCTCTCTCTCTCTCTTCCTGTGTCCCTCTGTCTCTCTCTCGTTCTGTCATTATCTATGTTTTGTCTCTGTCTGTTTGATTTGTTTAAAAAAAAACAAGCCCTAAGTTTCGCATTGTTTATATTAAATAAGTTTGAACGCTTCATTGATGTGTCAGTCAAGCCTGTTCTAGTAGTACAACCTCTCTGAGGTCTACTTCCTGTCTGAGGTCTGATATCTGCTACCTGGCTGTTGCAGGTATGAGCAGGCGTTCGTCAGCAGGCTATTGGCTGAGCAGTCCAAGCAGCAGAGGCTGTTCTTCTGGATCAGCCTGCAGGACGTCAACAGCAGTGGAGAGTTCCAGTGGACCAGCCTCTCCCAGCCTCCCCAGCCCCCCCAGCCTCTCAGCTACGCTAATTGGGCCTGGAACCAGCCTGACAGTGAGTGATGATGGAGTGGTGATGGAGGGGAGGGGGGGGTTGGTGATCGTGGTCTTTTCTGTAGCTTTCTTTGTGGAGACCGAATGTGTGGAGAACTGGACTGTACCCTCCAGTCCCATTAAAGACGGTAAAACAAACCTTGTGTGTGTGTGTGTTTCAGCCACGATGGGTGGCTGTGTGGTGATGTCCACAGCCCAGCTGGGCAGGTGGGAGGTGAGGGACTGCAGTTCGTTCAGAGCTGGCTCTGTCTGCCGGACTGACCTGGGCCCCCCGGACCCCCCGGCCCCCACGCCCCCCTCCCCCTCGCAGCCATGCCCTGATGGCTGGGTGTCTAGAGAGGGGATATCCTACTGCTACAAGGTGAGGGTGGGGTGTGCACCTGATCTTCCAGGGAGGGGGGGGTGGAGGGGTCTGTGTATGTGTGTCTCTTTGTGTGTGTTCAAGGACTTGCAGGTTGTGTTAAAGTAGTGTAAAGTAGTGTTAAAGTGTGTGTGTGTGTGTGTGCGTGCGTGTGTGTGCGTGCGTGTGTGTGTGGGGGGGCCTGCCTACCTGTCTGTTCAACATATTCAGTGGTGTGTATACCTTCATGGAATGTGTGTGTGTGTGTCAGGTGTTCCACGAGGAGAGGCTGGGGAGGAAGAGGTCGTGGGAAGAGGCTGAGAGGTTTTGTGAGGCTCTGGGGGCTCACCTCCCCAGCCTCACTCAGCCTCTAGAGATGGCTGCTCTGCACTCTGTTATGAGGGACTCCATCAGGTACACACACACACACACACTCGTGGGTGGATATCCTGATGAACGGTCAGTCTGAACCTCCCTGACTGTGACGTGTCACTTCCTGCTTCCTGTTGCAGTAATGACCGTTTCTTCTGGGTGGGGCTGAACCGGAGGAACCCTGCTGAGCCTGGCTGGACCTGGAGCGACGGGAGAGCGGTACAACCCTGCCTGGAGAGGACACACACACACTCACTCACTCACTCACTCACACACACACACACTCACACACACTCACTCTCACACTTCCCACACAAAGCATTCTTATCTGTGATAGCCCTCAAGCTGTCTGCTGACTGCAGTCTGTTCTCTCTTCTGGTCTCTCTCCTGGTCTCTCTCCTGGTCTCTCTCCTGGTCTCTCTCCTGGTCTCTCTCCTGGTCTCTCTTCTGGTCTCTCTCCTGGTCTCTCTCCTGGTCTCTCTCCTGGTCTCTCTCCTGGTCTCTCTTCTGGTCTCTCTCCTGGTCTCTCTCCTGGTCTCTCCTGGTCTCTCTCAGGGTCTCTCTCCTGGTCTCTCTCCTGGTCTCTCTCCTGGTCTCTCTCCTGGTCTCTCTTCTGGTCTCTCTCCTGGTCTCTCTCCTGGTCTCTCCTGGTCTCTCTCAGGGTCTCTCTCCTGGTCTCTCTCCTGGTCTCTCCTGGTCTCTTCTGGTCTCTCTCCTGGTCTAACCCTAACTCTAACCCTCTCTCTTCTGGCAGGTCTCCATGGATCTGCTTCACCAGGACTTCCACCACGATGACGAGTATGAACGCAACTGTGCTGCTTTCAAGGTGGGCGGGGCCTTGTTTGACACGATACAGTGGGCGTGGCCTGTTTGACACGATCCAGTGGGCGTGGCCTGTTTGCCATAAGTCAGACCGACCCAGCTCTCTGTCTGCTCATCTGATTCTAACTTCATTACATCTTTCTATGACCTTATCTAGTGTGTTCGAGGAGGGGGAGGAGGGAGGGAAGAGAGGGGAGGGGGAGGAGGGAGGGAAGAGAGGGGAGGGGGAGGGCGGTCTGTATAGAGAGACTATTGTAAGTCTGAAAACTGCTGATCTGAATTCAGGTCACCTGTTATCTAAAAAGAGGATAATTGTGAGTAGCAGACACAGACACACACACAGACAGAGACGGACATACAGACACACAGACAGACATACAGACACACAGACAGAGACAGACAGCCAGCCATACAGACAGAGACAGACATACAGACAGAGCTGCTCTTCATTCGGTCACTGTCAGTGGTTCCCCGATAGTTCATGCTGACTTCCGTGTTCCTCCTCCACAGACAACAAGAGGAACGTTCCAGAGTCTGTTCCTCTTCCTGCATAGAGACCCTCCTCCCAAGCCTTTCTATGCCTCCCCCTTCCACTGTGACGCCAAGATGGAGTGGGTGTGTCAGATCCCCAGGGGTGAGATTAGCCTCCGCTCACATGTATGTTCCGTGTGTCTGTCTGCGTGTGTGAGAGGGTGTGTGTGTGTGTGTGTGAGCACCTGTGCGCTTCTGATGACCCCCCCCCCCCCGACGACCTGGGGTTGTAGGAGCAAGGGTCAGAGGTCACTTGGTGGTGTCAGTTCATGGTGTGATTAGTTTTGTCTCAACAGGAAGGACTCCCCTGACCCCTGAGTGGTATAACCCTGGTGAGAACCACACACACACACACACACACACACACACACACAGCCTGAACTCAGCACCACATGTCTCTCAGGGAACATTCTGTACAAGCCACGTGATTGTGTGTGTGTGTCTCTGTGTTTGTCTCTCTGTGTGTGTGTGTGTGTGTGTGTGTGTGTGTCTCTGTGTGTGTCTGTGTGTGTGTCTCTGTGTGTGTGTCTGTGTGTGTGTCTCTGTGTGTGTGTCTCTGTACGTGTGTCTCTATGTGTGTGTGTGTGTGTCTCTGTGTGTGTGTCTCTGTGTGTGTGTGTTTGTCTCTGTGTGTCTCTCTCTCTCTGTGTATGTGTGTGTCTCTCTGTGTGTGTGTGTGTGTGTGTGTGTGTGTGTCTCTGTGTGTCTCTGTGTGTGTGTGTGTGTGTGTCAGGGGCCCATCACCACACCTCCTTCTTCATGGACAGCTCAGAGTTCTGGCTGGTATCAGATCCTGTCCTGCCCTACGAGGAGGCGGGGCTCTTCTGCTCCTCCAGCGGGAGCCGGCTGGCCACGCCCAGAAGCTTCGACTCCGCCCGGCTCATCCACGAACACCTGCCCAAGGTGAGGACCTGTGAGTGTGTGTGTGAGTGTGTGTGTGTGTGGGGGTGGTTATCCTTGCCTTGACTCTTGTGTCTTGTGACATCACTGAACAGGAGCCAAAAACCAACTGGTGGGTCGATCTGAGGGATCCAGGAAGTTATTTCCCTATGACGTAAGCTACACACACACATTATACACACACACATTATACACACACACTCCCCACACACACAGCACAGCCTGATGCACCTGCATCTCTTCAGCTTCACCCAGATGAGACACTTCCACCAGAACTTCCTGGGCCGCTGTACTTCCTTCAGACTGGGCAGTGTCTTCCCAGGTACGCATCACTTCCTGTTTCCTGTCCAGAGGTAGAGTCTGCACAGCTCTCATCTGCCCTCAGCTCGGACTGGTGAAGTCTGGATATAACACACACACACACTCACTCACTCACACACACACACTCTGTTCCTCCCATCCAGACTACGGGCGTAGTTGTGGGACTCGCCTGCCGTTTGTGTGTGAGAGACACAACAACACGCTGGTGGAGAGGAACCCTTCTCAGCCCCACCCCTGGGGCACGCCCTGTAGGAACGATTCAATCGCCTTCAGAGACAAGGTTAGTCCATGTCTGACCTCTGCCAGTACACACACACACAGGGTAGTGTAAACTGTACACGCATTATAAACACACACACAGTCCCCCCATTCTAACATAATCTCTACACACACACACACATACACACACACACACACACACACAGGGTAGTGTAAACTGTACACGCATTATAAACACACACACACAGTCCCCCCATTCTAACATAATCTCTACACACACACACATACACACACACACACACACAGGGTAGTGTAAACTGTACACGCATTATAAACACACACACACAGTCCCCCCATTCTAACATAATCTCTACACACACACACATACACACACACACACACACACACACACAGGGTAGTGTAAACTGTACACGCATTATAAACACACACACAGTCCCCCCATTCTAACATAATCTCTACACACACACACACACACACACACACACACACACAGTGAGTTAGGATTTGACACTGGTATAGTAACAGTATAAAAGCATCACGTCACCAGCGTCTGTCTTTAATGTCTCGTCTCTCTCCAGTGCTACAAGATGGTCACGCCCAGGGTGGTCACCTTCAAACAAGCTAACGAGTTCTGCCAGTCGCTAGCAGGAACCCTGCTGTCCATCTCTGATCAAGCAGAACAGGGTGGGTCTCTGTTCTAGAAATATCCGCGTCCCACGTTCTCCGTTCGGCACAGGCTGTTCTCCCGGAGCTAAAGGACCAAACGGTCCGCTTAGAATAACACAGCAGAACACGGAGCGTCAGATGTCGTTCTGACAGCGCGACTAATCAACAGTGGAGGAACCTTCTGTGATTTCACATCACAAACAGAGATCAAGATCTCAAAGGCAACGTGACAATAAGGAACAGCAGCAGCATCCTGCCTCAGGTGGAGGACGCTTAGAACTAGCTTCCAACAATTGTTGACAAGGTGTGTGTGGTTGTGTTTATCTGTGTGTGTGTGTGTGTCTGCCTGTGTGTGTCTAGATTTTGTCACCACCCTGCTCCCTGCTGAGCCCCAGGCCTCCTGGATCGGGCTGAAGCTCAGGCAGTCTGAGCCTGAGTGGGTGGACAACACAGCGGTGTCCTTCCTCAACTTTAACCCCCTGCTTCACGGCCTTCTCAGGCCCATGGTCGTCAATGTAAGTTCCCCTCCTTTGCTCTCCCTGCAGAGACACAACCTCACCACTGAGCTGCCCCCTGTGTTCCTGTGTGTGTGTGTGTGTGTGTGTGTGTGTGTGCGCGCAGACCCTGGACCCGGACAGCCTGGACCTGTGTGTGTTCATCCCCAGTGACCCTCACTCCTCCATCCTGGGGTCATGGGACTACACTTCCTGTTCTGACCAGAAGACTCTGAGCTTCTGCCAGTATTACGCAGGTACACACACACACACACACACACACACACACACACACACACACATGCACACTACGCAGGTACACACACACACACACGCACACGCACACGCACACTACGCAGGTACACACACACGCACACGCACAGGCACACGCACACTACGCAGGTACACACACACACTACGCAGGTACACACACACACACACACACACACACGCACACTACGCAGGTACGCACACTACGCAGGTACACACACATACACACACATACTATGCAGGTACACACACACACACACACTATGCAGGTACAGACACACACACACACACACTATGCAGGTACAGACACACACACACACACACACTATGCAGGTACCTAATACACACAGAAGGTACACACACAGATATCACAAACACTTACACAGAGATGGAAAAAGACAAGTAACGATCCAGTGTTGTTGCTTCCTGCCGTGTTTCCCAGACCATCCAGAGGAGCCCAGTGTTTCCAGGGCTCCCTTCCAGGTGAGGAGGCACACCTTCCAGCTGCTGCTCCAAAACCTCACCTGGTTCGAGGCCCTGGAGGCGTGCCGCAATGCGAGCATGGACCTGGCCAGCGTGGCTGACGGCCTCCAGCAGGCCAGCCTCAGCCTGCGCATCAGCAGGGCAGGAAGACCCATGTGGCTCGGCCTCTTCAGCGAAGACGTAGGTGCTCCTGAACTTCCTGTTGAGGGATGGTGGTGGTGATGTCGTGTTGATGATGATGATTTTGTTGTTGATGATGATTTTGTTGTTGTTGATGATGATTTTGTTGTTGTTGTTGTTGATGATGATGATGATTTTGTTGTTGTTGATGATGATTTTGTTGTTGTTGTTGATGATGATTTTGTTGTTGTTGTTGTTGATGATGATTTTGTTGTTGTTGTTGTTGTTGACCGTGTTTCTCTTGTTCCTCCAGGAGGGGGTCCACTACCGTTGGACAGACCATAGCCACACCTTGTTCAGCCGCTGGTCCTCGGAGCCCACCAGTGGCCCCTGTGTGTACCTGGATGTGCAGGGCTTCTGGAGGGCCACACCCTGTGAGGAGGTGCTGGCTGGAGCCATCTGCCACATCCCCGACAGTAAGACCCCCAGCATCCAGACAGGTTAGGGGTCTCTGGGACCTGCAGGGGTACAAACTTCCTGTCCTACCCTTTCTTTCCAGACGAGACCATCGTCACGCCGGAGGACATCGCTGTGAAGTGTCCCCACAAGATCGGAGGACCAAACTGGATCCCGTTCAAGCAGAACTGTTACACTTTCCAGCTCAGCTCGTCCAGGTGGGACGAGTTTGACAAAGGACAAGTCCAGAACACCTGCAAGAATTTAGGTGAGAGAGGGGGGGAGAGAGAGAGAGAGGGGAGGGTGGGGACTGGTTGGTGATAGTTACATAATGTTTTAGAGCTATAGAAATGCATTAATCTCTCCCTCTCTCTTTCTGTGTGTGTGTGTGTGTGTGTCAGATGCCTCAGCTGACATCTTGACCATCAGGTCTGAAGAGGAGAACACCTTCATCCAGCAGCAGCTGCTTCCCTTCAGTAACCTGGTTCACTTTGTGTGGCTGGGAGTGTTCACAGACCACGCTGGTGAGAGGGGTGTGTGTGTGTGTGTGTGTGTGTGTGTGTGTGTCTGTGTCTGTGTCTGTGTCTGTGTGTGTCTGTGTGTGTCTGTCTGTGTGTCTGTGTCTGTGTGTCTGTGTGTGTCTGTGTGTGTCTGTGTGTGTCTGTGTGTGTGTGTGTGTGTCTGTGTCTGTGTGTCTGTGTGTCTGTGTGTCTGTGTGTCTGTGTGTCTGTCTGTCTGTGTGTGTGCCTGTGCCTGTGTGTCTGTGTGTCTGTGTGTCTGTGTGTCTGTGTGTCTGTGTCTGTCTGTGTGTGTGTGTGCCTGTGTCTGTGTCTGTGTGTCTGTGTGTCTGTGTCTGTGTCTGTCTGTGTGTGTGTGTCTGTGTCTGTGTCTGTCTGTGTGTGTGTCTGTGTGTGTCTGTCTGTCTGTGTGTGTCTGTGTGTGTCTGTCTGTCTGTGTGTGTCTGTGTGTGTCTGTCTGTGTGTGTGTGTCTGTGTCTGTGTCTGTGTGTGTGTGTGTCTGTGTGTGTCTGTCTGTCTGTGTGTGTCTGTCTGTGTGTGTCCCAGCCTGTGACCCCTGCCCCCCCCCCTCGTCTGTCCTCAGACCAGCAGATGAAGTGGTACGATGGCACTAACGTGCAGTTCTCTAAGTGGCGGGAGGGTCGTCCTGAGGCGCAGTCCGACTTCATGGCCGCCCTGAACACAGATGGAGAGTGGGAGGTGTTCACCAACGCCCGCCTCTTCAAACCGCTCAAACAGAGGAGCATCGTGGCCTGCAAGCTGGACAAAGGTACACACACACACACACACACACACAGCCACACACACACACCTCATTGTGTTGTTGACAGCTCATGACTGTACGCCCGCCCCCCCCCCCCCCCCCCCCCCCCCCCCCTCCTCCAGACTCCAAGGCGGACTACAACCATTCGTCCAGCGCGTACGAGCGCTACGGTAACCTGAGCTACTCCGTGGTGCGCAGGAAGCTCAGCTGGTTCGAGGCCCTGGGGGCGTGTTCCGCCCGGGGGGGCCACCTGGCGAGCGTGCACGACGCCCAGGTCGACGCGCACGTGCAGCTCATCGCCAAGAGAGACGGCTTCCCTCTCTGGATCGGCCTCTCCAGTCAGGACGTGAGGAGAACAACAATAATAATAATAATAATAATAATAATAATAACGATGAGATCATATGAAGCCTCTGTGATTGTAAAGGGACCCAGGAAGAGGGTGGGGGTGTGCAGGCTGACAGGACCCAGGTGGAGGGTGGGGGTGTGCAGGCTGACAGGACCCAGGTGGAGGGTGGGGGTGTGCAGGCTGAAAGGACCCAGGAAGAGGGTGGGGGTGTGCAGGCTGACAGGACCCAGGAAGAGGGTGGGGGTGTGCAGGCTGACAGGACCCAGGTGGAGGGTGGGGGTGTGCAGGCTGACAGGACCCAGGGGGAGGGTGGGGGTGTGCAGGCTGACAGGACCTAGGTGGAGGGAGGGGGTGTGCAGGCTGACAGGACCCAGGAAGAGGGTGGGGGTGTGCAGGCTGACAGGACCCAGGGGGAGGGTGGGGGTGTGCAGGCTGACAGGACCCAGGTGGAGGGTGGGGGTGTGCAGGCTGACAGGACCCAGGGGGAGGGTGGGGGTGTGCAGGCTGACAGGACCCAGATGGAGGGTGGGGGTGTGCAGGCTGACAGGATGTTGTGTGTGCAGGCGGAGGGCTCTGTATATGAGTGGTCGGACGGAACGAGGAATGACTACCGTCGTCTGAGGCCGGGTCCCAGAGGCTGCGTGTTCGTGACGCCCTCCGGAGCCTGGGACAGGAAGGACTGCCACGCCATCGTGGACGGAGCCATCTGCTACAACACCAGCATGGCCACGCCCCTTCAGAGTGAGACCACGCACACACACACACACACTGTCATACACCCTCACACACCCTCACACACTGTCACACACCCTCACACACTGTCACACACTGTCACAAACCCTCACACACTGTCACACACCCTCACACACTGTCACACACTGTCACACACCCTCACACACCCTCACACACTGTCACATACCCTCACACACTGTCACACACCCTCACACACTGTCACATACCCTCACACACTGTCACACACCCTCACACACTGTCACATACCCTCACACACTGTCACACACCCTCACACACTGTCACATACCCTCACACACTGTCACACACCCTCACACACTGTCACATACCCTCACACACTGTCACACACCCTCACACACTGTCACACACTCTCACACACTGTCACACACCCTCTAACTCTCTCTTATCTCCCTCATCAACCAGCCACCTCCATGTTTGAATAACCTTCTCTTAACACTTAACACCATTTTTCGAAACCGTGTCTCTCTCATTGCAACGTGGTTGCTAGGAGCCAGCCAGCAGTTGCCCCCGACGACCACCAACTGTCCAGAGAGCCAGGGTCCGTCCAGGTGGGTGGAGTTCCAGGACCACTGCTACGCCTTCGACATGACCTTCTACAACTACTCTGTCTACAGCATGGAGCAGGCCAAGGACATCTGTCTGAATCTGGGTGAGGCTCCTCCCCTCTCTCCTATCATCACCTGTGACCTGTCGCATCTGATTGGACGACAGTGACTGCATGCTGGTCTGTCATTGGCCCTCCAGGTGCCCAGGTGTTGACCATTAAGACCAAGGAGGAGAACGACTTTGTGAGGAACTACATGGAGGAGAATCCTGTCATCACCAGCCGTGCCTGGCTGGGTCTGGACCTGGACACAGAGGGTAGGCACACTGACCTTGACCTCTGACCCTGAGGTCAGCCCTTCACCTGGTAAACTAGGCTACAGAGTGTTGGCTGATTCTGACCATTGAAACACAGTTTGAACTACCAATCTACTCACTGCTCCTCCTCTCCTGTCTCTTCCTGCACCTCCTCCTCTCCTGTTTCCTCCTCCTCCTCATCCTCCAGGTCAGCCTGTATCCTGGATGGACGGATCCAGTGTCAGCTACTCCAACTTCAGGCCAGGCGGGCGGGGGTCTGGGCCGGGTGTGTGGGGGTCCGGGCGAGGCGTGGGCCCCCCCTGTGTGGTCATGGTGTCCACAGACGCTGGCTCCTGGACCACAGTCAGCTGCAAGGACAGTCACAGTCGCCTTGTCTGCAAGACCAGCACACGTGAGGGGATAACGTCTGTCACTCACACACTGGAGCCTAGGCTCAGGTCAGAGGTCATCTCTTCTAACAGACAACATCCTGGCTGATTTTCTGTCTCTGTGTGCGTCTCTCCTGTGTTTGTCTCTCTCTCTCTCCCCCTCCCCTCTCCTCCCTCCCCCTCCCCCCCCCTCTCTCAGGGTCTAGAGGCCTGCCCGTGGCTCTGGGTCTGCTGATCGTCGTCCTGCTTGGTCTCCTGGCAGCTGTGGCCTTCATCATCTACAAGAAGAACCGCACTCGCTTCTCCTCCACCATCCGCTACAACAGGACCTTCGATGACGCTGATGCGACCAGCATGGTCACAGAGGACGAGTGAAGCCTGGCCCGACAAATGGGACAGTACAGCTTTGCCACAAGGTTCCTTATTTCCTTGATCCCCCACCCCCCACACACACTCAGAGGTAGATAATCCAATAATTGTCTTTTAAATTGTAAATATTGAGGCATCGTGAGACCTGAAAGTGCAGTTTGTTTTAAATATGAATGTGAATGAGGAAGCTGGTCTGTCCAGGATTCAGATCTTCTTGGCCGTTCATGGTTTCCTTAATCACAGGAACTTCTGGTTTCACTTGTTTATTTCCTTTGAAAGTTTAGAGTTTAGTTTGGCTACGCATTTTTTCAAACCAGTTTTAATGAATAATTATTTCAGAGAAGTTGTCTGAATTGCACTTAATTTTGAATATTGATCGTTTGTTTGTTCCGCTGGGCTGTGAATAATTCGTACTCGATTTAGTTTAAGTTAATAGTCTTAGTGGTACGTCCTCTGAAAAGTCTTGTTGATACTGTCAGTCATGTAAATGTTGACTACTGCAAATAGATAGCGATGTGGATTTGAATATTATTGTAGAAAAGACATGTAAACATTTTTTTTTAACCGGAGTGCCGAGTTAACCACTCTGTCGGATCTTCCTATAGAACAGTCAAACCGCAGAACGAAGCTGAGTTTTTACATTCTAGAATCTAGAGCTTCTTCCAGATTCTTGTTGGGTTTGAGCTAAAAACGATCTCTTTCCTGAACTTTGCACTAAAGCTACTGATAACGATGCACTTTATATACAACAATGTTGTGGTCCTACAAGTGTTGCCTTACAAGCAGTTCCTGCCTTCCTGAACAAGTTCTGTTCGACAGCTCGTTAGGATCTAGCTGAGCCCAAACGCACTGCAAACTGCATCAGCTACTGACAAAGGCCTTGTAAATACGAACTTCAATTTTCTTAATTTAAAACCAAAGATGCTTTTAGATTGGTTGACGTACTTAGTTGCTTTTTAACCAAATCATGTCAAAAACGTGAACATGCAAAATGTTCTATATTTTAGCAAATCCAAAAAATGAATTTCAATGTACATGTTCTTCAATAAACTGGTTTGCCTATCACTGAAAAATCATATTGTCTTCCTTTGGTGTATATTTAATTAAAAAAATCCAAGAATATTTATATACCTTCAAAACTTTATTGCAAGTAAAATAAAGAAAACCATCTTTTAGGTCCAAGCAAAAAAATAATAATACAGCTACATTGAAATAAGACAAAACAAAGACAACTATTCACCTAGAAAACGTCACATTTGTCTTCCATCTTCCCCCTAATCAATCCTCGTCAAGGTCACATAGGTCAACGGAAGGTTGCGTGTCCACACTCTCTTCTTCTTCGTCAGAATCGCAGAAGTCGATCGATGGCCTCGTGTCCACAGTTTCCTCTTCATCAGAGTCGCCATAGGAACCTGGAACAGGAAGTAGCGTCATGTTGCGCCAACACCAGTTAATGCTGCTAACCCACTACCGCTAGTACAAGATGTATTTAACATGTTCAATATCGTTTTCTTGTCCTGGCAAACGTTATCGTCTAATGTTTGGACGGAACTAAAAGTTTCAGTGTTGGTAGAAAGTAGAACATTTAGCAGAAGTTTAATCCCCCTCAGATCAATTCCCTGATGTGACTTTTCACAAACTGAATTACTACCAAGCTGAACCTCCGATCTGACTACAGGATTACTCACCCAATAACCATCAATAAACAAAACAAATACTCCCAAACTATCCCCCCTTTTAAAACAAAAACACACACAGACCCCCCCACACAAGGGGGTAAGGGTTTAGAAACGTACTTTCCAGATTGTCCATGTGTTGGTGAAGGGTTCTCGCCAGGTTGAAAAACTGAGCGAGAGAGGAGGGGAGAACAGTTTCAGAACAAGGACACCTGCCGCAGCGACTCAGCAAAAACACATCTGGCTGCATTTTCAACCAGCGGGAATTCAGTTGTTCTTCAGAGTCAGTCATTCTCTGACAAAATGTAGGTGAAACTAAACTCAAGATAATCCTGTTGCTTGTAGATTTAAATCAGAGCCTCATGTCTCCTGCCTCATGTAGTAACACGTCGGTGTGTGTTCAAGCCGGTGTCCTTGTACAGTACGGGTGGAGTCTACATGCATGACCCAGCGTCAGATGTTGAGCATTAGAGACAGAACCACAAGGTTTCAGGTTCAAATCCCCCGCCCACCCCCCAAACCCACAGATGTTCTTACCCCGGCATCGTTAGCTGCTCCCAGTACGTCAGAGAACCTCTGCTCACACAGGTGAAGGAGAACCACCAGGTAGAGCCCGCACGAGATGAACTCATACTCTGACTGGAGAGGGGGAAGAGGGAGGGGGACACCAGAGAAAACGGTTCAGTGTGATTGGTCGAGAAGGAAACACAGAAGGGGGTTGACTCACTGGTTATATACACAAACTGTTAAGTTTGTCAGTTCTTTAAACAGAGCGAGTGAGTGTGTGTGTGTGTGTGTGTGTGTGTGTGTGTGTGCGTACGGCAGGCCTACCCTGCCGTGGGTCCTGTACAGCTCGTTGATGTCAAAGTTCTCGATGTTGAGGTGCAGTTTCTTCTTACATAGCTCACAGGTGGTGATGGCTTCCAAGTCACTTCCTGTTCAGGAAACGCAACAACAACCAACCAATCAGGTGCTGAGCCCAGCTGCAATGTTCACTTCCTGCATGCACCACTCCACACTTCGAGGTAAGGGGAAAAACTCAAAAACGTGATGTAGCTGAACAACGTAGGATTTGGGGCCCCTGAGGGCCTCGTTGGCGTGCGCCCGGTTACCGGAGCTGATCTTGGATCGGAGCCACTGTTTGATACAGTCCTGGTGGACAAACTGCAGACTTCCTGTGCAGCGACACGGCGCCATCAGAGGGTTGGAGAGAGACTCCTGCCTCATCTGACAGATCCGACACAGATCACCCTCCTCTTCATCACTGTCCTCCAGCAGAAGACTGGGGAGGAGAGGAAGAGGTAGAACGTCAACATAGACCACCACCACCAAGATTTACCCATGAATGGATGATTGAACAGGTTGAGTCAGTGTGTGTGTGTGTGTGTGTGTGTGTGTGTGTTAAGGTTCACAGTCATCAGACCCTGTCCAATTAGAGATCCTCAGCCTTCAGACCCTGTCCAATCAGAGATCCTCACCTCTCCTGGATCTTGCGCAGTTTCTCTGGATCTCTGGAAGAGGCGGGCCTCTGCTCCTGGCCCTCTGGTTGGCTCCTGGCCACGCTCATCATGTCAATATCCATCATGCTTCGCAGAGTGAGAGGACTGCTCATGACCCGGGCGAGTCTCTGACTCCTCCCTGCCACCCTCAGCTCCTCCTGCAGGGCGGCGCTAGCGGCCATCACCCCCGCTGCCCCCTCACGATCATCCTCATCCTCATCATCTTCCTCCTCTGGCTCATTACGTCTCCTGGTTGGATACTGGGCGCCCCGGAGCCCCTCCTCCGAACTGCTGCTGGCCAATAGGGCGCTCTCGTCGCGCCCCTCCCTCCTGTGGCGGGAGAAGAGGGGAGTGCAGCGGGCGCGGAGCCAGGAGGGGGCCCCGGGGCCGTCGCTACCCGAGCGCCAGGTGTCCTGGCTGGGTTGGCTTTGTCCTCCATGGGGGGTCTCCCTCTCCTGGACAGGGGAGAGGCCCTGGCAGCTACGCCGCAGGAAGGCAAAGGCCTGAGCCGTATCGGAGGAGGTGGAGTAGGGGAGGGACGGGGGTGTGGGGGGAGGAGAGGAGGGCAGAGATGGGGGTGTGGGGGGAGGAGAGGTGGGGAGGACTGGGGGAGGGGAGGAGGGGAGAGGTGGGGGGGGGGCGGCGGCGGCGGCATCTTGGCTGGAACGCCGGGAGAAGAGGCGGGAGAGGAGGCGGCGTGTGGAGCGACGGCCATCTGAGTCTCCGCCCTCGGGGGTGGGCCGGGGGGCCGGGGAGGGGGCGCTGGAGGCCTGGGAATACCAGGAAGACCAGGAGGAGGAGGAGGGTGGCTGGGAGGAGGAGGAGGAGGAGGAGACAGAAGGAGTGGGGGGATGCTCCTCTTTGACCTGCTGCAGGGAGGAGCGAAGGGTGGAGGTGGAGGAGGAAGAGGAGAGGGAGCGGGGAGGAGGGTGGGGGTCCCGAGCCAGGGGGGAGGGCTGGTAGGCTGAGGAGAGGTGGCGGCTGAGAGAGGAGCCCTCGCGGACTGAGGAAGAGGAGGCGGTGGAGGAGGAGGTGTAGAGGGGCTCTTTGGGACGAGCACCCTGGGCGTAGCTGGAGGAGAGGCGGTCTGGACGATCTGAAACAACAACAAGAAGAGTGAGGAGGTATGCTGCGTGCATGCGTGTGTCTGTTTGTGTGTCTGTTTGTGTCTCTGTGTGTGTGTGTGTGTGTGTGTGTCCTACACAGAGAGGAGTTCAGCCCCAGGAGGTTGTTCCTGTAGCTGCTCTCCTTCAGGAGCCTCTCAGCCCTCTGCTCCTGCTCCCGCTCCCGCTCCCTCCATGAGCGCAGCGCCTCGGAGGAGGAGGAGGAGGAAGAGGAGGAGGAAGAGGAGGAGGAGGCTGTGCGGGAGAGAGGCCGATACGTCCTCCAGGAAGAATCTAAACACAAGGTTGCAGTTTGTTATTCACCTGCGTGGTGGAAAACACAAGTCAGAGAAGAAGGAAATCAGTGAGTAAACAAGGCTGCCATAACCCAAGAAGATCCCCTCCAACAGACACAGAACAGGACTGAATATGAGCTGGAGGTCAGGGGGGGGAGGTGTAGTACCAGAGGGGGGAGGTGGTGAGGGGGGGAGGTGTAGTACCAGAGGGGGGAGGTGTAGTACCTGAGGAGGAGGTGAGGGGGGAGGTGTAGTACTAGAGGGGAGGTGGTGAGGGGGGGAGGTGTAGTACCAGAGGGGGGAGGTGGTGAGGGGGGGAGGTGTAGTACCTGAGGAGGAGGTGGTGAGGGGGGGAGGTGTAGTACCAGAGGAGGTGGAGAGGGGGGAGGTGTAGTACCAGAGGGGGGAGGTGGTGAGGGGGGGAGGTGTAGTACCAGAGGAGGAGGTGAGGGGGGAGGTGTAGTACCAGAGGGGGGAGGTGGTGAGGGGGGGAGGTGTAGTACCAGAGGGGGGAGGTGTAGTACCTGAGGAGGAGGTGAGGGGGGAGGTGTAGTACTAGAGGGGAGGTGGTGAGGGGGGGAGGTGTAGTACCAGAGGGGGGAGGTGGTGAGGGGGGGAGGTGTAGTACCTGAGGAGGAGGTGGTGAGGGGGGGAGGTGTAGTACCAGAGGAGGTGGAGAGGGGGGAGGTGTAGTACCAGAGGGGGGAGGTGGTGAGGGGGGGAGGTGTAGTACCTGAGGAGGAGGTGAGGGGGGAGGTGTAGTACCAGAGGGGGGAGGTGGTGAGGGGGGGAGGTGTAGTACCAGAGGGGGGAGGTGTAGTACCTGAGGAGGAGGTGAGGGGGGAGGTGTAGTACTAGAGGGGAGGTGGTGAGGGGGGGAGGTGTAGTACCAGAGGGGGGAGGTGGTGAGGGGGGGAGGTGTAGTACCTGAGGAGGAGGTGGTGAGGGGGGGAGGTGTAGTACCAGAGGAGGTGGAGAGGGGGGAGGTGTAGTACCAGAGGGGGGAGGTGGTGAGGGGGGGAGGTGTAGTACCTGAGGAGGAGGTGAGGGGGGAGGTGTAGTACCAGAGGGGGGAGGTGGTGAGGGGGGGAGGTGTCGTACCCGAGGGGGGAGGTGGTGAGGGGGGGAGGTGTAGTACCTGAGGAGGAGGTGAGGGGGGAGGTGTAGTACTAGAGGGGAGGTGGTGAGGGGGGGAGGTGTAGTACCCGAGGAGGTGGAGAGGGGGGAGGTGTAGTACCAGAGGGGGGAGGTGGTGAGGGGGGAGGTGTAGTACCAGAGGAGGTGGTGAGGGGGGAGGTGTAGTACCAGAGGGGGGGAGGTGGTGAGGGGGGGGAGGTGTAGTACCTGAGGAGGAGGTGAGGGGGGAGGTGTAGTACCAGAGGGGAGGTGGTGAGGGGGGGGAGGTGTAGTACCTGAGGAGGTGGTGAGGGGGGAGGTGGTGAGGGGGGATGTGTCGTACCAGAGGGGGGAGGTGGTGAGGAGCGGAGGTGTCGTACCTGAGGAGGTGGTGAGGGGGGATGTGTCGTACCAGAGGGGGGAGGTGGTGAGGGGGGGAGGTGTCGTACCTGAGGAGGTGGTGAGGGGGGAGGTGGTACTGTAGGAGGAGCTGCTCAGAGAGGAGGAGGGGGTTCTGGTGTAGGCTGATGTCCTGTTCATGTAGGACAGCTTGGCTCTCTTGGTGTCTCCATCGTCTTCGGAGGCCACCAGGCCAGAGTATGTGCCCAACCTGCGCTCCGACTCCGTCTGCAGGGGGGGGGGGGGAAGGGTCAGCTGCTGCACCAAACACACACCACACCGTGTTCCCCCACAGGCCCGGCAGCACCCACCAGCTTGCTCCGGCTGGACAGGGGCCCCTGGGACCAGGAGGGGTCCCGTGTGGTGGAGGGGGCTTTCCAGGAGGGACGAACATCAGAGGGGGTGTAGTCACGAGACGGCAGCTGGAGCCAGGAGCTCTGGTGGAGGGACAGAGAGAGGAGAGAGTCATGGAGGGGACAGGTATGTGATCTATCCAGGGCAGGCAGCGAGTGTGTGTGTGTGTGTGTGTGTGTGTGTGTGTGTGTGTCATGCTGTGTTTTACAACACGTGTGGCTCGTTTGTCCGTCCGTCCCCCCCCCCCGTCCTTGACGGGTCTCCTCATATCACCTACACTCACTGGAATCTGGCCCCAGCCTATAAAAAGACCCGCGAGGGAGGACAGTGCTGTGCCCCGAAGGAGGGGGCCAGACAGGGAGAACTCGCTAGAACAACCTGGCTGACTGTCACACACAGGCCGTGAGACACACGCATCCGATTGGTTACGCACACTGGCGGAACCAATCAAATGCGTGCGAGTTGGCAGCTCTGGATGGGATTCGTCACGGCAGGGTCGGCCCGCGGCACTGACCTGCTTTGTAAAGGTCAGAGGTCAGCTCCACAAGGGAGACTCCTAAAGAAATGAAGGGCGGTTCTCACCTTGTAGTCTGTATCCAGTTTGAGGTTTTTGGAGTGGGTGTAGCTCTCTCTGCTGGGAACAACTCCACTCCCATACAGCCTGCCAGACCTCAGCGAGGAGGAAGAGGAGGAGAAGGAGGAGGAAGACGGCGTGTAGGAGGAAGAGCTGGACACCGTGAAGGGCAGTCGACGAGGTTTGGAATCCATCACTGATCCAACTGTTCAACCAACAGAAAGAGACAGATGATTAGACCATCGAGTCCTGCTGGTGTCAGTGATGTCAGAGCATGACTGTGACAGGATCACCCATCAGCAGGAACGCACCAGTCAGGTGAGATCTGATTCAGAATACGACTCCGTATCACCCATCAGCTGACAGCAGGGAGACAGAGTCAGGTGAGATCTGATTCAGAATACGACTCCGTATCACCCATCAGCTGACAGCAGGGAGACAGAGTCAGGTGGGATCTGATTCAGAATACGACTCCGTATCACCCATCAGCTGACAGCAGGGAGACAGAGTCAGGTGGGATCTGATTCAGAATACGACTCCGTATCACCCATCAGCTGACAGCAGGGAGACAGTCAGGTGAGATCTGATTCAGAATATGACTCTGTATCACCTCAGCTAGGTGAGATGTGATGACTGGTGCTGTCAGCAGGAGAGCTGAGCTAGCACATAGCAGTGTGTTTATCTACAGTACAACATACGCACTTCCTACATCATGCTCACACACACACACTGCATGTTCTCCTCTTTCTCTCTCTCACACACACACACACACACACACTGCATGTTCTCCTCTTTCTCTCTCTCACACACACACACTGCATGTTCTCCTCTTTCTCTGTCACACACACTGCATGTTGTCCTCTTTCTCTCTCACACACGTCATTCTCACAGTAAGTCACATGCATGTCCTTGGAAGCAGATTGGAGAAGTGATTGTGACATTTCGAGAGAGAGAGAGAGAGAGAGAGAGAGAGAGAGAGAGAGAGAGAGAGAGAGAGAGAGAGAGAGAGAGAGAGAGAGAGAGAGAGAGAGAGAGAGAGAGAGAGAGAGAGAGAGAGAGAGAGAGAGAGCTCAATTCTTGTGCCAGCAGGGACCACAGAGCCACCATGCGAGAGGCAGAAGAGTGTCTCTTCTTAATGACGCTTCCTCACCCAGATCAGCTCAGCTACTACTTGCAGTAGTTCCACTGTCTTTCTTGCGTTTTTCCTGAGCTGATGGTTCAGAGACGTCTGATAGATGACCTAGTTAAGAGGCTGAGTTCCTCCGCTTTAAATAGTAATGCTGCCCACAACCAACTGCCCTAAAATAGCTCGCTTCCATTAAAGAGTGAGGGGAGCGAGCTAGGCTAGAAAACATGGGCCATGCTAAACTTAGTCAAACTGTCAAGGCTGGCCAATCAGCGAGCACCTGTGCAGAGCAGGACTGCTGGCAGGAAAACCTTCAGGTTGCCAGATCAGCTACTAAAACTCTGGCTGTAAACAGCACAACACAGACACAGCTGGATACTGAAGAATACAAGTTTAACTTTTCTCCTCTGAACTTGTTGTCCTTAGTAAAAAAAAAAACACAACCTCCCTACCTTCACACACACACGTCATGTTGAAAGGTAATTGGTACGTTATGTACCTTAAAGGTTGGGGGCAAAGTTCTAAGGAGGAGACTTTGGAGCCTTTAACTGCAAACCCAACACAGCCTGCCAGCAAAGCCTTTCTGACCAACACCTGTTCTCACTACAGTGTGTTTTTACTAAATATTCGGTGCGTTTCAATGCAATCATCATGTCTGGATGCGTCTTGGTGTGTAGAGCACTTAAACACACACACTGACCCTACGGGTACAACAGTCCAAATGTCCAGTAACACAGATAAACAGGTCTGTTAAGTGTCCTGTTGACTAAACACTAGACCTAACACACCGTTTATTTACAGTAATCTAAATGACATCTAACACCCCATGTATATATTTATTTCATCGTGATTAAAGGAATCTTAGATCTGAGTTAAAGCAGGAAGTATCTGAGCTGTGTTATCTGGCTCTGGCCCTCCATGCAACCTTACAGAGCTAAAGACAGATAAAACCACGACTAAAACCAGAATAACACATCCAGAAGCATCCCTCAAATCAAACATACTGATGCATTTGAACGAAACGTAGACAGATTATTGTGATTTAAGCGCATTTTAGACCGGGTTAGTCCAAACAGCAGCTTTTCTCCAATGTCCCTGTTTAAAGAGGCTTCATGCAACAATAAAACCCTGCAAAGATCACAAGGCAGTAAGATCAGCAAATCTCTATATTTATACCAGTCTGAAATCCGTCGACATTTCTGAACACATTCGTGTATGTGATGTGTAAATATGTCAACATAAAACACGCGAAATCTCACCTTCCACGATTCTGCATTGAAATCCTCCTGTGATGGCGTCTGAGTGTTTATATAGAGGAGAGAGGATCCGCCTCCTGCTGTGAGGGGGGCCTGGAGATGGGGCTGTTTTTGTGTTAATAATAATAATAATACATTTTATAATATCGCGCTTTTCAAGGTACTCAAAGTCGCTTTACAGACAATAAAATCATCATAAAAGTTTCACATTAAAAACATAGTAAACGTTAATAATAAACAATAAAGTACAACCAAATCCACTTTAAACTGAAGTGCAGGGTTAGATCTTTGATTTGACTCTCATCTGAGAATGTTATTTTGATGTTAAATAGTATTCTGGGTGTCTATAGTCAAATTAAAATAGACTACGTAACAACATGGTGTTTAAGTCTAGGCTGTTAATGAACTGTAGGCTTGACATGACATGGTGAGTAAAATACCAAATGTAAATATGCTTAAGACTTAGACACAATGAATTCTTATGACTTAAATGTTTACTTTATAATCCGCAAAGTATACCTATATATACACGTTTTTGTTTGAATGTGTTATCATAACCAATAAAAACAACCAACTTCAGCTTTATGCGGGATAATATTCATGCTTTGCCCTTTTTTTAACATAAAGTCTTAATTTATGTCATTTTCGACAGACGGACATGTGACAACAATGGAACCAGACACTAAACGGAAACACGTAAATAAGCGTGACAGGCATGTGTTCTAGCCAATCACAGCAATGTGCTTCAGCCAATCACAGGCATGTGCTCTAGCCAATCACAGGCATGTTCTCTAGCCAATCACAGGCATGTGCTTTAGCCAATCACAGGCGTGTTCTAGCCAATCACAGGCATGTGCTCTAGCCAATCACAGGCGTGTTATAGCCAATCACAGGCATGTATTTTAGCCAATCACATTCGTGCTACCCACCTTAAACCCGCCTCTGACATGTTATTGGTGGACAGGAGGAGGTTGATCAGTAAACAGGCATATTTGTGATTTAATTTAAGAATACTTTGAGGAAATGTTGGCTAGTTGATGATGATGACGAGCACGAGATGAAGTTTAAGGGGATTTGCTGATTTGGATGAAGGATACAATCATCTAAAATAGTCAAAAATGCTTTCAGAAATAATTGAATAATGAACTTTTATTTATAGCACCATCCTGTAGTTTATATACATGTCCACTAGATGTCACTGTCTCACACTTTGAACCAGCACAGATGCGCTCTTCTATTATTTGGCTTCTGAAGCCTTATGTTTGTGTTGGACCGAGAGGTAATTAAAACCATTGCCAACTGCACTAATTAGATTAATTTTATTATATAAAAGTATTTGTTGACCTTGTAATGGCTGTAAATCCTGTATTAAGTAACAAGATAAATTATATTAGCTTCCAATCCTACGCATTCATAGGCTTATTTAATATTTGTTTTGTATATGTATGATACAATTCTTTATATGGTGCGGGTAAACAAAAAATAATCTTGGCAGAATTCCAGCAAATTCTGCATATTTGATCACAACAAATTAACAACACTACATTAACAACCATTAACAACATTAACCCCCCCACGTGACGCATAGACAAATTAAAGGCGTGATATATTTTCCTAGCCTCATAATACCAATGTAACTTTATATTAATCAAATGCACAGATATGTGTGGTGTGATTTCATGATTTGTACAGCCTACACTGCGGTGTAGCAGGCAGTCTGATTAGGAAGGCTGAACTCGGGAGTAGGACAACACGTTACATGTTGTCTACAGTTTAAGGTCAGATCAGACTCATCGAGCTTGCTTAACACAGTTCATCCATGGCTTGGATGCAAGACAGGCCTTATTAACCCCCAGGACAGAGAGGGGGCCAGCAGGCACATCCAGAGGAGGTGAAGGGGGGGGGGTTCTGCTGCTGATTAATCGCTGACAGGAAGAACACCTCGTGACCTGGGAAGCATTGCAGGGAAACATGGCCGGTGTGTGTGTGTGCGTGCGTGTGTATTGCTTCTCTGGGAGATTGAAATGTTCTGGAGTTTAAAATAACCTGAGACTAGCGAGATTCTTAAACGACAAGTGAAACTATTAATTCTGTCGGGTACGATGTGGACGTTTCACTTGACAGGATCCATCACTAATGAAAAGAAGTGTGTGTCTATTCCAGAGCTCCGAGGCCTGTGTGTGTGTGTGTGTGTGTGTGTGTGTGTGTGTGTGAACTCCGAGGCCAGTGTGTGTGTGTGTGAGCTCCGAGGCCAGTGTGTGTGTGTGTGTGTGTGTGTGTGTGTGTGAGCTCCGAGGCCAGTGTGTGTGTTCACTGAACTCTCCTCCCCCAATTCTGCTGATTAGACAATAAAGGGACATTCCAGAGAGCAGCTTCACACAATGTTTTAACAGGGTATAGGGAGGGACATTGTCTGTCGGGGAGGGGGGGGAGGGGGGGGGGGGGGCATCTATCTTTCAAAAATAGAAATCTTGTCGACACGGAGACGTCAAGATGGAGTTTTTTTTCTTCTTCTATCTCTCGTGTGAACCCGTCCTGTCTGTGAATGAAGGGCCGAGCTTCAGTTCCTCCCTGAACATGAGGAAACGTGTTGGTGTTCTCCAACATGTGAACAGCTGTGAGTCTGTCTGAGTGGAGCTTTTTTATCTGAGCTTGACGATGGAAAAAAATACTTCTAAGGACTCTGAACTGTTTCCAAGAATGTCTGGATTTCTGTGTGTAATCACAATGGAATGCCAAGGGACATTTCTGCTTTTCCTCTTCAACAGTCTCGTATTTTTTTCCCACGGTTTATCTGCGACAGAAACAACTTATTTCCCTTCTAAGTTCCCAAAGACACGTGAATAAATTACAAAGGTTAATTTATCAGCGCAGAAGACAATAACCATAGCAGCGTCTCCAGCATATAACGGATGTCTCTAGTCTAACCTTGGAGGAAGGAGGAGGAGGAGAAGGGGGAGATAAATTCCAGGAGAATTCTTTTATTTCCTGGTTTTAAACCGGTATGAATCACATGAGGGTGGAATTCTTGAAACAGAATCCTTGTGGATACAGGAAATGAGATGAGGATACTTGTGATTTGGACGAAATAGTTTCAGCAGCGTATACTTGAATTCCCAGATATTCTATGGGAACAGAGAGAGAGAGAGAGAGAGAGAGTGATATGTAGTGCCTGGAAATACAATATTTTTATAAGATAAACCATGTCACCTTGCTGCAGCTAACTTGTACATAGTTAAGGGACCTGCAGACTCTCAGATCAGTTTGAAAGGTTTCTGAAGCGCAGACACACATGTTAACACTTGGGACCACATGTTGAAGCAGCACAGTCCAGAACACAGGCGTCCTCTGCATGTGTCGACTGAGTTTCAATAAAACCACAACCGGATCTGATTCCTTGTGTCTTTGCTTGGCTTCCTTGAAGCCGATCCTTCCCCAAGAATGTAGATAAACAATCGAGATAATCTGCTAAATCACGGTTGTCAAGGGTTTCTGTTTCTCTACAACAACTTTTTTTTCCCCACTTCCATGACCGTCTGCGTCTTTAGGAGCTTGTGTTTGGTCAGGTAAACCTTCACTAGGGGCACTTGTGAAACATTAGATCTTCACCTTCAATCAGGTTTGAGTCAGCGTGAGCCTCCTAGCTAAAGCGTTTGTTTGTGTTCGTTTTACTGAAACCCATATGCCCGGTTCCCCTGACATCTGCCTCTCCCTCTCCCTCTCTCTCTCTCTCTCTCTCTCTCTCTCTCTCTCTCTCTCTCTCTCTCTCTCTCTCTCTCTCTCTCTCTCTCTCACATCCGCTCTGCTCTTCTTTGTTCGGCAGAGCTCACAAGAGGGAGAAGGAGAGCGTTCATTTCCTGAGTGGTGATGTCACCGTGGTGATTATTACTGGCTGCTGTGTTGGCCTATTTCTGACCAGGCGGCAGCACAGAGACTCATCCAGAAACGACTGCTTGAGCTCCTTTGGAAAACAGCAAACTGCCACTTCTAATTAAAACAGGATCCAATTTGCAGCAAAGCCCTAAGACAGGCTGACACAAAAGAGCGTAAAACTCTGCTTTAGAAACGACGACAAAAGACCCTCACGGTCGAGGGAGACTTGTGGATCCACCAGCCGTGAATTATGTGTCATTTTAGATCAAGTAGGGGGACGAGGTTTTAGGAAAACAAAAGTGTCAGAAAGGCAGAAAAAAAACCTCCACCATTGTTGAGGAGAAACACTGAATTCGAACTGTATCATACTAAAGAGGTCTAAAACAGAGGTAGTGTACTTTTTGAATAATTGAAATAGTTTTCGTAGCTGTGCTGTATTTTGAGTTTGAGCTCAACTCAAGCGATACACTTTACATGACAAAAGGCAGCAGCGGTCCTAAAAGATTCCCTGAGCCAATCTTAATGTTATGAAGTTGTGTTTGTGTCTACCTGTGTGCTTACAGTGAGACTACCTTAAGGAGAGAAATACCTCAGGCCACAAAAAAAAATTGTTGGAAGGGAAAGAAATACGACATTTTAAACCATTTGAAGCGAACATTAAATTAATTTAACCTAATATATGTTGGCGGGTACTGAAACTGAAAGCCAATCTTAGAAGAATGTATCCACAGTAGTTAAAGACCCTCCCTAACCATCCGATGACACTACTGTGTTTTATCTATCAGGACCCAGTACTGCAGTTGTCCTCATAGATTTGGTTTCACTCTCCCTCTCCTGGTCTCCAATCCATACTCAGCCAGTTCTTTCCAGTTCAATCTCGCTAATGTCGCCTCAATGGACAAGACCCTCTTCCCTCAGTGAGAAAAATGCACATGTCAACAATTATTACCCTGCAGTTGTCTTCTTAACATGCTAAGTGCATGTCATATGGACAATAGGCTGTGATTTGCTTCAGTTAGTAGACACAGTCTTACACACACATCTGTCCTGGGCTGTCAGGAACGTGTTTGACTAATGGATGTTCTTCTTTAGCTGTTCGCCTTTGTTCCGGGGTAAAGACTTGTTTGGCCCGTTCTGTCTTCCTGGACGCTCGTCTCCGTGGAGGTCAGTGATGACGAGGTCTGATCTCATCCTCTGAGGAGCTGTTTCACTCTCGGATCAGCAGCTTCTCTGGCTTCTACACTTTCCCGGCTTTGCCAATTTAATGACTGTGCTTTTCCCAGAAAAGGGAGGACGACAAATATGTTTTCTTGTTTCTTGTCTCTCCCTCTCTCTCTTTATCCCTCTCTCTCTCTCCCTTGCACTCAGACACAGACACGGACACACACACACAGACACACACACACTAGCATTATCTATCACCTAGTTCTCTGTCTCTCTCTCTCTCTCTCTCTCTCTCTCTCTCTCTCTCTCTCTCGCTCTGTGTTTCTGCTGGTGCCTGTGAGTGTCATCAGTGAATCATTCACTACGACTCTGCTCTCATGATTATAGGATGTCTCCTTTCTTACTGTTACATAACATCATGGCAACAAACAGCTTTAGTTCTCTCTCCAACCTGACTGGCATTAACTAAAGTGGGGCGAAAAAAATGGATACTTACTGGTAAATATAATTTCACCCAGAGCTTACTACAGCTTTATTCGTCCTTTTCTGCACGATGAAAACATACTTTAAAACATATTGCTTTTGTAAGTTCACCTGCTAATAATTTGTATGGATACTTATATCATAATTATTATTTTCTCTCTCAGGCTTGTACTCTTCACAGGAGGAAGGTAATACTTCATACTTAACACAACAGACAGCTACTGTATTACTTTGACCACTGCATGTTCAAATCATGACTAAACTCACTCTGTATATTCTCAACAGGCAGTACAGGGGACGACAAAAGATTGTCCAGCGAGTCCTAAAACACTCAAAGTACAAAGGCATCTCTCCTCTAACATCTCCTGACCCCTCCTCCTGTAAATGGCCTTGCGCCGGGGTCAAAGAGCAGCACATTCTTCACTGTCACAGTGAATTCCCATGAGTCACTTAGGCTAGGCTCACTCCTGTGGAACAGGAGAGGGGGGACAGTGGAGTGGCGGCCATATTTATTACACCATTCTTTCAGCCGGAGATGGACGACGCTGATCAATAGCTATGTTCATCTTGCCGTAATTGCAGAGTGTCAAGATTTCTAAATGTATTGGTTATAGTCATGTAGCACACATAGTGTGTTATACTTGTAGGCAATTCCTCCCTGGTGTTAGAATTGCAGGCTGTTCAATTAATTGACTTTTCGAATCGTTTGCTTAGAGCATCCGTTCTATCTTGTCTCGGGTCATTCTGTAAAGATGACAGCAGACATCTTGTGACAGATAGAAGATTTGTATAGAATAGCTTAATGTCATCGTTTCGTAAAGATAATCGCAGAATGACCAAATATAACGTCAGAGGAATAGTCTTTATCTTAATCCTAATTGCAGAATTCTCTGTTCAGTCGGTACTTTATAGGGCATTACAAGAGCGGCCTTTAATTCAATTATATTAAGAGACAACCTAAGGCTAGTCCTCTTTTGTGTTTGTGAGAGAGTCTATTTTGGTCCGTAACAGAAACCGTGAGCTCAAATGAAAGACCTCAAAACTGCTGGAAGGTCCACATCTTGTTAATGGAATCGCCTGGTTGTGTGTGGAAAGGTGAATCTGTATTCACTGAATGTGTCCTGAAAAAATCAATAGATGCAAGCATGTCTCCCTGTACTTATGGCCGTCCCTGTCTTTCCTGTGGAACTAATAGAAAATAATAATTAAATCCAAATCACCACATTAATTTGTTTTTCCCATCAGTCTCGAGGGATATCTTCTTTTTTTATACCAGTTCTTAGAGTCTCATTATACTTTCTAATCAAGACTCTTTAAAAAAAAAGAATCCTTTTTAGCGTCAGCCTGGGTCCCTTCCCCCTCTCTGTTCACCCTGCTGTCTTGTTGCTGCAGCAGGCATTGTGGAGGCTCTTATTATGTTACAAATGACCAAGGTGGACGCCACTCTCACTGTGCAGACACACAGAGCCTGGCTGCAAGTGCCTTCTTCATTTAATGACACTGCTAAGAGCCCACACACACACACAGACACACAGACACAGACACACACACACACACACACACACACACACACACACACACACACACACACACAGAGACACACACAGAAAAAGACACACACAGACACACGCTGACACACACTGACACACACTGATACACACTGACACACATACACACACACACACACACACAAACAGACACACAGACAGAGCCTCTCCCATCACCCCCCCCCCCCACCTCAACCCACCCCCACCTTTTCCAAACTCGCCCCCATGTGCTCTCTTTAATGAAGATTCTCCAGCGCAATTAAAAATCCCTGCAGCTCTTTATGACAAACACAGCTCCAGTCGATCCTGTGTTACAGGATGACAAACACAGCTCCAGTCGATCCTCCTGTGTTACAGGATGACAAACACAGCTCCAGTCGATCCTGTGTTACAGGATGACAAACACAGCTACAGTTGATCCTCCTGTGTTACAGGATGACAAACACAGCTCCAGTCAATCCTGTGTTTCAGGATGACAAACACAGCTCCAGTCGATCCTGTGTTACAGGATGACAAACACAGCTCCAGTCGATCCTCCTGTGTTACAGGATGACAAACACAGCTCCAGTCGATCCTCCTGTGTTACAGGATGACAAACACAGCTCCAGTCGATCCTCCTGTGTTACAGGATGACAAACACAGCTCCAGTCGATCCTGTGTTACAGCACATCTTGTCCTCTGGCTCCTTGTTGATGCAGCTGGGGGAGGGGCAGGGTGAAGACCCTAGCTCTGCTGTCAGCCTGATCATAAAGAGAGGACGAAGTGAGCCCAACACTCCTACAGGTAATGGAAGGAGGGGGATGAAGAAAAATCAATGTCCAGAGAGTATGGAGAAGAAGGCTGTATAAAAAGGGCTTTTTACACACCAGACATACCCTGTATATTCTGTCTATACTGTTCATAATATGTATATTCTGAGTATATCCATATTATTATATTCTGTTGTTAATAACTGTTTTGCACTTCTGGTTGGATGCTAACTGTATTTCGTTGCCCTGGACTTGTACCTGTGTAATGACAATAAAGTTGAATCTAATCTAATCTAAACCAGACACCTGAACAAGGACTGTGTGAGAACCTAAGAAGGGAAAGTCCTATTTCTAGATGAATTAGATAAAAACTTCTAATTTATCTAATGAGATGAATAAGTATAATCGTTTATCAGCCTTCAGAGATAATACGAATGTATAGTTGAAGTGTATTGGTTCCTTAAAAGCCAAGTGTTGTTCAAAGATGATTCATCCACCAACTGACATGATTCGTCTTTTTAATTTGTAATCACATTTTTATTAAATAACTACAGATTGAAGAATAACGTAACGAAACAAGAAAAGACATCTTATATTACATCAATAACCGTCTTTACAATGCACTTGTATGGATTTACCATTGAGTCATTTTGAGTTTATTACTCAGTCGTGAGTGGTCTGTCAGTATGTGTCTATAACTTAATAACTTCTGTAATAACCCTTTACAAAGCGTACACAATAAAACCCTGATTATTTGTCTGTCCAGGGAGTCATGTGATGCAGTCGGTTAAGATGGTGGGCTGGTAATCAGAATGTAGCCGGTTCTAAACCTGGTTCAAACCCCGGCTGTGTCAACATGACGTTGTGTCCTCGGGCAAGGCACTTCACCCTACTTGCCTCAGGGGGGGGAATGTCCCTGTACTTGCTGTAAGTCTCTCTGGATAAGAGCGTCTGATAAATGACTCAGTGTAAATGTTCCGTTAGCAGGTCAGTTCTACACTCAACACACTCTCATCACTTGACTGGTTTACTGGTCATCAGTTTGTGGTGGTGAGCAAGAGGTTTTCCAGTCCATATTCAACCCTCTCTCTCTCTCTCTCTCTCTCTCTGTCTGTCTCTCTCTCTCTCTCTCTCTCATACACACACACACACAAATACATACATACACACACCACAAACACACAGGCCCCGCCCCCTTGTTGTTTTCCAGTTGAATGAAAATAATCTGCAGACCAGTCTAGGGCCTAGTCTGGGTCACAGAGTCGCTGGTCGGCCTGTTGCTCATTGTGTTACCAGAGAAGAAGCTAGAGAAGAATACAATTAGACACAGATGGCGACTTAGCTGAGCAGCGTATTGATCTCCAGCTTACTGAGATCTGTCTTTCTACCACCCCTGATTATTTATGCTGAACTCTTCTTCTTTCTTTTTGCTTTGCTGATTTTTTTTAGGCGGAGGGGAGGAGGGTAATGCATTGTAATAGAAACCAAAGAGCTTTTGTTTGTAGCTGTAAGTGCCTTCATTTCAATGTTATGGATGGGTAAAGGGGCCTTTGATCAAATATTACACCATACTCTCTGGGGGGACACTAACATATAGAGAGATTACAGTTTTAGCTTGTTCCATCAAAACCCTAATTATGTTCACCGGGAGGAAACACATGTGTCCAAATATTTGAAGGGGGATAAAGTCACACTTCACATTTTTGGTTATTTGTTTTAACATGTAAAAGTTTATTGACATTTTTTTTTTTTAAGGAACCACAATCCGTAAAATGTGTCCCCCCAACCCACCCCACTCTACAATAAAAGATTAAGACACAGATGAATTGATAACACACAGAAAACGTTTATACATTTATTCATCCTCATCTGGGATTTGGAATCTCAACAATAACCTAAATCAATGAGACACCAAAAATAATGAGTTCACTTAAGGATCATTTCTATCAAATCCTTCTCATTTTAGAACAACAGGTTTCTGGGACAAGAACAGTTCTGTTAGGGTTATTCCTAAATATAGATATTATCAGGGCAGATATCATTTTAAATACTGTATAATTTAAGAGGTTGGTGGTTCTATTTGTTTTGGTTTAACTCACCCTACAAGACTTCAACTGAGTTATCCTCACTGTATAAATATTGACTCAAGTCTATTTAAACAATCTGACATTTTTGTTCACGTGCACGTGCAGTAATATATATATGATCTATTAGGCAGATTGAAGTTGTCTTTGTGGCAGCTTGTAGGCTGACGTCACTTAGGTTCCTTGAAGTGGGGCTGAATAAACCTTAGGAAGAGTCTGCCTGGATCTGCTCTGAGTAACTAACACACACACACTCACACACAGAGAGCTGCTCAATTACTGGCCAATTCTCTTCTTTATCATCTCTTACCGACCTCTAGCCAAACCACACCGCTTAGGAAAAGAGACCAGAAGGCTTTCCGAAGTATTACTTGAACTAAAATCCTGTTGGAAATAAGTAGAAGTGTCGAAAGTAAAGGTAGGTGTGTGTTTATTTCGAGGCTCTGTTATATCATTGAAGCGGTGTGTGTGTGTGTGTGTGTGGAGCTTGATTTCTTTCGAGTGAGATCTGTACTTCTGTTTGTGTCCCTCAATCGTCAATTGAAGATTGATACGAAGTTATCCCAGTTCCAATGATAATCCCAGTATCCAGTCTGGTTAGATACTTTAAGGTGGTGAAATAACAGAAAGTTTTTACCAGATTAAACCTCTAAAGTGTTGTCGTTGTTCGGATCCTGCTGACCTGATAGTCAGACCGTCTTTGTGTTTCTCTCTCTTGTTGATAAATTGAACAGTTATGCCTCTAAATAAACATTGTGATCAAGTTCCGATTGTTCACTTTGTAGTGAAATGCTGCTGTAATAATGCTCAGTTGGATCAGGTTATTTCTTATTTGACCGGAATCGTAAAGACATGAAGGAGGGAGCAGAGCCACCTTTGGTCTGCTGAGCTGTCCGTTTACAGACAGGGCACAATCCACGCAGATAATAGTTCCTCAATGCGAAAATAAAATAATTAGTAAAGACAAATACAGTGTTCTTCCTTTTCAATAGATCGTGTTTTGGTTTTGGTCTTTAGACCGGAGCGATGTGAGGTTTTCCTGCTAGTTCAGGGTTTGTTTCCAGCGGCTGGTCCAACATCTCTCCCCTCCTCTAACCAGCAGCTGCTGCTCGACTTGTTGAAATTTATCCTTTGTGTACTTTACAATATCCTCCATGTTTCTGCCCTTCCAAACAACAAGCCTCTCGCCATCTTGGTTGATTTAAATTCCCCAGGCAGCAGCACCTCACTGGTGAAGGGAAACACAGCGAAGATTTGAAGGATTCAGCCTGGAAACAAAGTTTAACCTCAGAATGAAATGTTACACTGTAGCGGTGTTTATGACGTCATATGGAGTTTAAGAGAAATGTTACACTGTATCGGTGTTTATGACGTCATAAGGAGTTTAAGAGAAATGAAGAGTTCAGGTCTGATTCTGTGGGAAATAAGATCAGTGTTGTAGTTTAGTGGAATCATTTTGTCATAGACATATTGACATGATTCGGTCATACTAAATAAAGCACTGAAGTTTTTATATATATATATATATAATCGTAGACAATTTTAGACAGATGTAAATAGGATGCAAAGTTAATTTTGATTTATATTATTGCAAACTTTTCACTATCTGTCCTCGAATTGTTTTGTTTATTTACGGAATATGCCTTCTGAATATGTTTTTTTCCCCCCTTCATGTTATTGTGTCTTAAATATTTGATATAAGTAAGAGACAATATTGACTATATATGACATGATTATGATATGTTACCATGGTTTACACCATCCTAATGTGATTAACACGAACAATAACTGAATGAATGAACGAATACAGGTTAATAATCTACAGCTCAGGAGAATCTCATTTCATTTAGATCAGACTGTGTTATAGCAGTAAACTGCTTCTGTTGTGTATTTTCGGCCACTTGGCTTTAATGTTGAACATTTAGTCTCTGGGTTACAGACTGGGCTTTATTCCTGAGGTACAGACAGACTGTCATGCCTTACGTGTTAAATAACATGATCATATAGGATTACATGACCAGGGTGCGGAGTATAACAGTGTGGTCTTACTCTCCCCAAACTCATTTCTTATGACAAAGTAACATATATCATAACTGCTTTAAGGTCAAAATACACATTTAGGCACATTCATATTAATAACCAGTAGCCCTGTTAAAGTAAGTGTGTGTTATTATAATCATACGTCCCTCGTATCATCAGAGTTCAGATGAGATAAACATGAACTAAAGATGTGAAATCTCTATAACTGGAGTTCAGTTTCCCTGTGGGTTTGAATGAAGATTCGTCCTCAGAGCTCCTAACTCCACTGGGCCAAGTGAGGAACCCAATCCTCAGCAGCTTTTTGTTTTGGCAAAAACATTTGCTAGCCTTTTGGAGATAAGACATTCGAATCATTTCACCTCCACAACTCTTTATCAGTGTTATTTGTTGGTGTTGAGCAGGAGTGTTGAGGAGCAGATGTTGGGAGCTGAACACACAGGGTTGGAGTCTCTGGCTCTTCAGGGACACGCTGCTGTGTCCACAGGACAGCTGCTTGATTTCATGGAAGCTGCTTGGAAGCCATTAGTGCTATCAGTGGATTGAAACGGAACCGTCTCTCCCAGTTTTCCCACAAATGTCTATTGTTAGTTTCCTCCTTCCTGCCTCCGTCTGTGTGTGTCTGTGTGTGCGCACGTGCGTGTGTGCGTGTGTGTTCTGCAGCTGAACACACAACAGGTCAGGTTAGAGAGAAGCTGTAATATACTTGTGCATTGTGTTTCTCCTTAATGCATGTAGGAGAGAGAGAGAGAGAGATGGAGAAGGAAAGATAGAGAGGAGAGAGACAGGGGAAGGGAGGGAGGGAGGAAGGAAGGGTGAGAGAGCTAATCTGTCAAGGCTTGTTTGTGATGTTGGTTTGAAATGAAAGCACATTGTGCTACCTCAAGCACTCTCAAATCAGAGATGTCTCCTCGTGCCTGGCCAGAAGGAAAGGAGAAAAAACACACCATGGCTTATACTTGTTTTTTTCTACCTCTCTCCCCCCTCTCTCTCCCCGCCTGTCTCTCCCACCTTTTCTTTCTCCTTTTTTTTCTCTCTGTTACTCATATTCTTTTCTAAGATGTCTGTTTTACTTCTCTCTAGGAGATGGAGAAAAAAAAATCGGACTTCCGCTTGACTCGAACCCTCAGGCATTAAGGATAGACATAGTTAAGCTTTATTCGCATGTCTGCTGCACCAAATGCTAACTGTTGCCTAAGCAGATTAGGTGAAACTAGGTTCAGTAAACTGGGGTCTGGGGGAACATGTTCATGTCTGGAGCGTGTGATTCACCCGACCTCCGCTTAATCCTCCTCCGAGATGGTGTGTGAGGAGGGTTACACACGGCTGTGTTTGGTGTGTCATTGTTGTCTCTGATATGATCCAGTCAAACGGGAAAATAACCGCCGTCACGCAAACAGCTCATCTGCAGCGTCTAATCATCAGATGCGATTCAGCGATGCTTTTATTTGCCTTTCAGAGAGAATAAAATGAAACACGATGGACATGTTATTGCTGCTGCTGCTGTTGTTGTTGTACATCATTAAAGAAGTAGGTATTTATGTCTCTTTAAGTTGACCTGAATGCTGTTGACTCTCTGGCTCTTAATGTTGTGTGTGTGAAAACACTGTAATGGTTATTAATGAGCAGTTAGATGCAGGCAGAGCTGTGCTGTGTGGGTTGGAAGGAGCAGGAACTGAACTGACACGGCCATGAGAAGCTCAGGGTTTAGTGTTCCCACTGGTTAGTGACTCAACCCAACTGACACACTTCAAGTGGATTATTTTGGAATCATCACAGTGGTACCTCACACGCACGAAACAGTTCCTCCCTCCCTCTCTGTCTGTCTCTCTCCGTCTCTATCTCTGTCTCTCTCTGTCTCTCTCTCTGTCTCTCTCTCTGTCTCTCTCTGTCTCTCTCTCTGTCTCTCTCTCTGTCTCTCTCTGTCTCTCTCTCTGTCTCTCCCTCTGTCTCTCTCTGTCTCTCTCTCTGTCTCTATCTCTGTCTCTCTCTGTCTCTCTCTCGCTGTCTCTCTCTCTCTGTATCTCTCTGTCTCTGTCTCTCTCTCTCTCTGTGTCTCTCTCTGTCTTTCTCTGTCCCTCTCTCTCTGTCTCTATCTCTGTCTCTATCTCTGTCTCTCTCTGTCTCTGTCTCTCTCTGTCTCTATCTCTGTCTCTCTCTGTTCCTCCCCTTTACATCTCATCTCTCTCTCCACCCCTCCACCAAGGTTTTACAAGTATGCCCACCCACCTCAGGCCTCCCCTGTCCCCCCCCCACCACCCCCCCCCCCCTCCTGGTGGCCACACTCTCTCCACAGCACAGCTTCAGTCCTGCCACCAGCCTGCACAGGAACCTCCTACTGGGTTTTGAAGGTTAATGTCCTTGGCTCTTCAGTTTGCGCTAAGATGATCTACTTCACCTTACTTTACTGGGCTATTTTAGTCCCCCCTGTACTTCAGGTCGACCTGATAATCGCAAGGCAGATAGTGGCTTACCTTAGCAGCCTCGATCACGGGCTCACTCTTGTTTAGCGTGTGGAAGCTAGCATGTAGGCTCAACATGGCTCAGGCCAAACACAGGTTCCCCTCCGTTGGCATGTTGATGTTAGTCAGGGGGACGATTAGCTGCTTATTTACTGTTCGTCCCTCTAGCGATTAGCATCGGCTGGGAGAATGATCCTTGATGAAACTCAAGGTTATTTCAGTGGTGTGCCGTCTGCCTCCAGGCCCACATCCCTTCTTCACAGCCAGGAGAAAAAGGCTTATTTGCCGGTGAAGGAAGGATTTGTCTGGAATGCCACAGAGAGAGATCCAGGAACCGATAAACACTTTGAAACCATAGAAATGCTTTTATACCTATTGGCAAAGTATTCACATCATCATCATCATCATAATCTTCTTCTGCAACTGCTGATTAGCATATTCCTGAGGGGGGGGGGCGGGGGGATCGAACCTGCGATCTCTGGGTCTGCGGTGGAACACTCTAGCCACTCAGCTGCAGAGAGAGACACAGCGATAGAGAGAGGGACAGAGAGGAGGGAGAGTGAAACAGGGAGGAAGAGACAGAAAGCGAGAGGGAGAGAGAGAGAGGGAGATAGAAAGGATAGAGAGCTGCTGTCCAGGTTTTGCGAGCATGCTCTTCTCCATCTCCACCCCCGTGAGAGTGACACGTCACGCCCCTCCTCCTCCTCCTCCTCCTCCCTCTGTCTCTCCATCCCTCAGAGGAGCACTGTCACATTGTGTGAGCACAAGCCTCCCCCAGCCTCCTCCCAGCCTCTTCCCAGCCTACTCCCAGCCTCTTCCCAGCCTCTCCCAGCCTCCTCCCAGCCTCTTCCCAGCCTCTCCAGCCTCCTCCCAGCCTCCTCCCAGCCTCTCCCAGCCTCCTCCCAGCCTCCTCCCAGCCTCCTCCCAGCCTCTTCCCAGCCTCTCCCAGCCTCCTCCCAGCCTCTCCCAGCCTCCTCCCAGCCTCCTCCCAGCCTCTCCCAGCCTCCTTCCAGCCTCCTCCCAGCCTCCCCCCAGCCTCCCCTGCTGTGATAATGGAGCCAGGCTTCAGGACACAGCCACCGCTGACCGGCCTGCTGGCTCTTCCCTGCTTATCGACACTTTGACATTCCTAAGCTGAAACAGCAGATAGCTGGAGAGCAGAGAGGATCCACACATGCAAATAGGGGCTGGGAGAGGCGCTCGCATGTGCAGAGGAGGGGGGTGTGTTGTGTTGGTGATGAGGGGGGGGTGTGTTGTGTTGGTGATGAGGGGGGGGTTGTGGTGGTGATGAGGGGGGGGTTGTGTTATTTTGGTGATGGGGGGGGTGTGTTGTGTTGGTGATGAGGGGGTGTGTGTTGTGTTGGTGATGAGGGGGGGGGGTTGTGGTGGTGATGAGGGGGGGGTTGTGTTATTTTGGTGATGGGGGGGGGTGTGTTGTGTTGGTGATGAGGGGGGGTGTGTGTTATGTTGGTGATGAGGGGGAGGGGGTTGTGTTGTGTTGGCGATGAGGGGGGGGTTGCGTTGTGGTGGTGAGGGGGGGGGTTGTGTTGTATTGGTGATGAGGGGTGTGTGTGTGTTGTGTTGGTGATGAGGGGTGTGTGTGTGTTGTGTTGGTGATGAGGGAGGGTTGCGTTGTGATGGTGAGGGGGGGGGGGTGTTGTGTTGTGTTGCAGAGGTGTCCGTGGAGACACTGGGAAGGATGAAGACTTGCTCACACACACGTGCACGCACACACACACGCACACTCTAGCACGAACACACAATTGAGCGCACACACTCACACACCCACACACACACACACACACTTCAGCACACACACATACGCACACTTCAGCACACACCGGAATGCAGAGGCACAAACACCCACACAAACATGGGTATGGCCAGCTGCACACCCACACACACACACACACACACACTAAGATTGCCCCTCAGCATCCTTCTTTTATGTATTGATCCTCTCCAGCATTTAAAATCTGGTCACTGCTGCCACAAAGCCTTTTCATTTTAGCTGCGCTGGCAAAGACTGCTGCAGCCACACCAGAATTTCAATATTTAATTCAGAGTGAGCACTGTGAGAAATGACAAGGAGGAGCAGAGAGGAGCAGAGAGGAGCAGAGAGGAGCAGAGGAATCTGAGCATGTGCAGGGTTTCAGCAGGCATCACAGACCTGCGTGTACGGGGCCCCCTCTCTGGAACCCCCCCCCCCCCCCCCCACCCCCATCCTGATATGGGACCCCTCCTAGAAGCCAAACGCACACAGGACCACCTGCTGTCAGTTACACGGTCTACACCTTCCAAAATACTTTTCCGAGCACACCTTTTGACACGTTCGCTCCGAGCTTCCGATCGTTGAATATCAGCGTTTAGACTCCGAACTCCGCTGGAGTCCGCAAGGAGGAAATCGTCTTGTCGTGTCAGCCAGGCGGCCTGGCAGCCTGTTTACAGAAGCTCGGCTTGGAACGGAAACGGCCAAACACACCATCCCACCTTCGGATTAGCCATTACTGGAGCGTCTGTTTATAGCCGGCGAGGTCAGAGAGAGAGAGAGCCTCACCTCTACGGAGAGACAGGGACTCGGCTCGTCTTCGCTAGTGGGGGAAAATCTGCTCTGTCTCTGGAGCTGGGATTCACACTCCTCTTCTGCTGGCGGAAGACCTTCTAGCATTTCTATGCTTGCGTGTTTGCGCGTGTGTTTTTGTGTTTGTTTTTTTTTAATCCCCGATGATATGTGTGTCTGTAAACAGCAGATCGCAGTGTTTACTACTCCTTCTAGAAGTTACAATAGCGGGGGGCACGGTGAGAGGGAAAAGCTCTCTTCTCCTGCCCTCTCTTACTCTTCTCTCTCTCTCTCTCTCTCTCTCTCCTCTCCCTCTCCCTCTCCCTCCCTCTCCCTTCCTCTCTCTCTCTCTCTCTCTCTCTCTCTCTCTCTCTCTCTCTCTCTCTCTCCTCTCCTCCTCTCTCTCTCTCTCTCTCTCTCTCTCTCTCTCTTCCTCTCTTCTTTCCACATCTCTCTCAGTCCATCTTTCTGGTCCATCTCTTCCCGGGAGCAGCAGTCGAGGTGCTTTATGCCGTCTCAGAGCAGCATGGCCGCCCTCCTCCCCCGACCTCTGTCTCTGCCTCTTGTTTCTCCTCCAGGCAGCCATGAAAGGCTCGCTCACTCCCCGGCGCTCCTCCATTGTCCCTCTCCCCGTCTAAACTATGACACTGAGAGACAGCTGTAACACGAGATGCCCCTCACACCAGGCAGAGGGAGGGGGAGGGAGGGAGGAGAGAGGGAGGGGGAGGGAGATGGGGAGAGATGGAGGAAGAGAGAGAAGCTTTTTCTCAGAGCCTGGGGGATGGAGGAGGGAGGATGGGGGGATGGGAGGATGGGTGATTGACCTCTTCCCTCGCTGCTGTCAGTCTGGGAACATCAGTGTTGTCAGCGAGGACTGTCTCCTCCCCCCCTCTGCTTCCAGGGAAGGGTCTGTGTCTGGGTGCAGAGCTGTGCTCGGGGTCTGTGTCTGGGTACAGAGCTGTGCTCGGGGTCTGTGTCTGGGTACAGAGCTGTGCTCAGGGTCTGTGTCTGTTTGTGTGTGTGTGTGTGTGTGTGTGTGAGAGAGCATGCATCCTTCTATTTTTACCTCTGTTAAATCCTCTATCAGAACTCCTGGCTGGTATCCAAACATTTAGAGCTAATTTAAGCATGTAGCAACATCCCTTCCTTTCTCTCAAAACAGTTCCCCTCCCTCCCTCTCTCTCTCTCTCTCTCTCTCTCTCTCTCTCTCTCTCTCTGTCTCCCTCTCTTTTTCCTCTCTCTCTCTCTCTCTCTCTCTCTCTCTCTGTCTCCCTCTCTCTCTTTTTCCTCTCTCTCTCTCTGGATGTGTATGTTTGTGTCTCATCTTGACGCTGGGGAAAAATGAGAGCACTCAATCACTCACCTGTCAGAGTACTTCCACCCCCCCTTCCACACACACACACACACACACACACACACACACACACACACACACACACTCACACCCACACACACATCCCTAAGGGTTGGACTGTACTGTTTCTTTATTGACTCCCTGATTGAGACAGGAGATCCAGTTAATGGAAACTCCTAACTGCTAAAACACAGGAATACTCTCAGTTCTAGAACACCTCTGGAACATTTGTGACTCATACTTTGACCCATTAAGGTCGTCTCACACATACCTACCTCTGAAGAAGAAAGCCCAATGGAAAACAGAAATTAAGCTAACAGGTTAAAGCAACAATGTTAGGTTAAAGCTATACTAATGGACTGAGGCCAAGCTAACTGGCTAAATTTGGACTAAAAGGCTATGGCAAGGCTAACTGGCTACCGTTGGACTAACAGGCTCTGGGTTAGAGAATCCATTCAGGTCTCAGCTCTCATCTGATGAGCTTCTGGTTCAGTGTGACAGGAAACACCCAAGAACTGAAGTCACATTTGATCGGACATTCTCTGACCTCTGACACACACACACATTCTTTTCAGCGTTTGATCTTTACAAGCGCTCTAAAATTACGTTATTATATCGCTGGGCTGTGGCTCGTATCTGAAGCTACACATGGCCGGAACCTTCCAGAAACACATCAACGATATACCACTTAATCTGGACCGTTTGTTGAAATGTAGGTCACACTCTATTGTACGGAGAAATACCGTTCATGTAAATGTGAGGAGAGGGGGAGAGAGACGAAGAGGGAGCGAGAGGGAGAGGGAGATAGAGAGGGAAAGGGAAAAAGGGAGAGGGGGAGATGAAGAGAGAGAGAGAGGGTCGTAGCTGGTGTTGGGAGAGAAAAGCAGAACAGAGCAGGGAGCTTTCAGCCATGTTGAGTGAAACATGACAGGCTGGTTAATGACACATATACAGAGTAAACAAACACACACATTCTCTCTTTGTCTTTCATGTCCATCCATATCACACACACTAATAACATACACATACACACACGTCACGTACACACAAACTTCATCATACACGTCGTACACACATTACATAAACACGTGCACACTCTCAAGCATAACACACATCCACCAAGTCTCTATCAGCTGTGTCTCTCTCTTCTGTCTCTCTGCTGTCTCTCTCTCTCCTGTCTCTCTGCTGTCTCTCTCTCTGCTGTCTCTCTCTCTTTTGTCTCTCTGCTGTCTCTCTCTCTCCTGTCTCTCCTCTCTCTCTGCTGTGTCTCTCTCTTCTGTCTCTCTGCTGTCTCTCTCTGCTGTCTCTCTCTCTCTTTTGTCTCTCTGCTGTCTCTCTCTCTCCTGTCTCTCCTCTCTCTCTGCTGTGTCTCTCTCCTCTCTCTCCCCTGTCTCTCCTCTCTCTGCTGTGTCTCTCTCTCCTCTCTCTCCCCTGTCTCTCTCCTCTCTCTCTGTTGTGTCTCTCCTCCTCATGTTCAGGGCTCTTCAGCATGTCTTTTAAGAGCTTCACATTGTGCTGTGTAATCCATTCCCTAGTGATGATGCTGGCTCCATCAAGGAAGAAGCCATTTAACACACACGCTCAACACGCACAAACGCACACACACGCACAAACACACACACGCACAAACACACACACACACACAGCATACACACGCACACCCTTTGAATAAGCTGAGAGGATTTCAGCTGCTCTTAGACAAATGTTCCCGTTTTGGTTGTCTTCTTCTCCTTCCTGACTTAACCCCCCACTCCCCCCCACCCCCTCACACACACTTACACACACTCTCACTGTCACAGACTCTAACATCCTCACACACACACACACACACACACACACACACACACACACACACACACACACACACACACACACACACACACACACACACACTAGCACAGGTTCCATTTTGTCAGCTTTCAGCTCCAGATCATGTACTGATAAAAGATGCTCCCCTGGAGTTAAACAGTGTCAGTAAATCACAGAGTTTTAAGGAGGGAGGGAGGGAGGGAGGGAGGGAGGGAGGGAGGGAGGGAGGGAGGGAGGGAGGGAGGGAGGGAGGGAGGGAGGGAAACGAGAACCAAAAAGATAGGGTGGAGAGAGAGAGATGATATGTAAAGGGGAGGAACAGAGAGAGAGAGAGAGAGAGAGAGAGAGAGAGAGAGAGGGGGGAAAATAGTCTCTTTGTGTTGTCTGTACTTTGTGAGCGATGAACAGACGAAGTGATGAATCATGGCTATTTAGGGCTGGGCTTCCTGTGTGTGATTGTGTGATTGTGTGACGGCTCGGTGGCAGGGCTGTCAGGACATGATGTTTGGTTCAGGAGCCTGTCTGCAGCCAAGCTGTGCTCTGGTGCTCTGTCAGAGAACACACACACACACAGCCCAGACACACACACACACACACACACACACACACAGCCCAGACACACACACACACAGCCCAGACACACACACACAGCCCAGACACACACACACACACACACACACACAGCCCAGACACACACACACACACACACACACACACAGCCCAGACACACACATACAGCCCAGACACACATACACACACACAGCCCAGACACACACAGCCCAGACACACACACACAGCCAAGACACACACACACACACATACAGCCTAGACACACACACACACACACACACACACACACACACACACATACAGCCCAGACACACACACACACAGCCCAGACACACACACACAGCCCAGACACACACACACACACACAGCCCAGACACACACACACAGCCCAGACACACACACACACACAGCCCAGACACACACACACACAGCCCAGACACACACACACACAGCCCAGACACACACACACCGCCCAGACACACACACACAGCCCAGACACACACACACAGGGGTCATGTAGGGGTCATCATGTAGGGGTCATTGCGTAGGTGTCAGAGCCATGTCTTCAGATCACACACACACTCACTGCTTCACACACGATCACACACTCTTCACTTCCTGTAGATTACTTTTGTTTATGAATGTGTTTATTTATCTAGGCTAGCTGTGGCAAATGTGTGCGCTTTGTTTAATAGAGTTTATCAAACCTTTTAGCAGTTATATTATAATCATATAATAATAATAATAATACACTTGACGCTCAGTTATTTATTCCAGATGTCTTTTAAAATGTTTTATTCAAGCTGAATCAGATATCCAGTCAGATGGTTTTCTCTATAATCATGAATAGAAGTAGAAGTAGAGCATAATAAAACGTTATTGTCCATCCAGGACAGGAATCCTTCTTTGACATCACCTTGTGTAGAAACTAGAAAGCCTCTCGTATACATTCAGGTTTCATTCACTAAACACTTTCCTCAGTCCAGCGGAGGGATTCATCTCATTCAGCTCCTCTCTAACAGGTCTCTCAGAGCGTGTGTGTGTGTGTGTCCTGTTCTCTCATCTGATGAATCACCACACACACACACACACACACACACACACACACACACACACACACAGGTAGATGCACAGTGTAAAACACTGACTTTGGTCCTCAGTGAATCATCAAAGCCTGTCGAATCAAGGACATCTGTGTGTGTGTGTGTACCAGATGTGTGTTTATACCAGATATTTGTTTATGCCAGATGTATGTGTGTGTGTGGAGGGGGGGTGTACCAGATGTATGTGTGTGTGTGGAGGGGGGGTGTACCAGATGTATGTGTCTGTGTGGAGGGGGGGTGTACCAGATGTATGTGTGTGTGGAGGGGGGGTGTACCAGATGTGTGTGTGTGTGTGTACACACCAGACAGGTGTCTGTCAGCTGTGTGATGAGAAGGGGGGAAAAGGTGTGTTTCTGTGTTTAGTGTGTGTGTGTGTGTGTGTGTGTGTGTGTGTGTGTGTGTGTGAGAGTGTGTGTGTGTGTGTGTGTGTGTGTGTGTGTGTGAGAGTGTGGTGACACTATTACTGCAGTGAGAGAGATATTAACCATGACATCTGTGTGACTAACCCAGCCAGGATCAGCTTCCTTTGTCACCCTGGAAGGAGGGAGGGAGGGAGGGAGGGAGACAGAGAGACAGAGAGACAGAGAGACAGAGAGACGGAGAGAGGGAGAGAGGGAAAGAGGGAGAAAGAGAACAGGCGTGAGAAGCCTGCCTGGTCTTGATTCTCTGCTTCTCTGCATGAAGCGTCTTGTGTTTAGGGACAACATCCTCCTTCCATCCTCCCTCCTCACATCAGAGCCTAGATTTCAGCCTTACACTCTAACAGGTTTAGCAGGAAAAATGTGTGCATGTGAGTGTGTACGATCCTGGGTGGATTGTCTCCATTGAAGAAACATGAGCTTTTGTTTTGGGTGTGTGTGTGTGTGTGTAGGTGTGTGTGTGTGTATGAGTGTGTATGAACAGTCCAGCTAGCTCTGTTTCAGACATCATACCCCCCCCCAAGGCTTGACTCCTTTGAATTAACACAGATTTCACATTCTTTAACATTAAATAAGTAAACACGAAAAAAGGTTTACCTTATATTTAAGTATAAAAAAAAAAAACATGCATCAGATTTATTCTAACAAAAATTGTTTGTTTTTGTTGTTCTCAGGTGTCAAAGCAGTGATGTCAAAGAGCTGAAGATCATTCCAAATAGTGAGTAGCTCTTTTGGTGCCAGTTTCCACCTTGTGAAGACATTTATGCGGTGTTCTCTGCTTGTGGTTACATGCTGTTGCTCATCCCTGTTGTTAGAAAATACATCTTTTTAATGTATTTGTCTTTGACATTTGTTTGGAGCAACAGAAAGCTGGGGATTTCAGGCTTAATTAGATTTCATTCTTTCGTCGCTAGAGGTTTTTTTCCCCTCTCTCTCTCTCTCCTCTCCTCCCAATTAAATTTAACAAGGGCTGCTTGAAAAGCAGTTGTTTTGATTACATTACAAATTCGTGGGGTTCACTCAATGAATCGCGCAATTAATTACATCTCTCTCATTTTGATCAAAATATATGCGACTCAGAAAACACGAGTAATAAACATTAGCGGTGTTTAGCATCCATTGAAGATGTGTAGGGTTTAACACAGGTTATTTGTGAGCGTAAAGACTTGGTGTCGGTGTTTCCGCCTGCTTGTTGGTGTCAGAGTTGTGAAGCAGCTGCTGCTCACAGCCTCTCCAGGTGTCTGTCACTACAGTCTTACCTTGTCACACACACACACACACACACACACACACACACACACACACACACACACACACACACACACACACACACACACACACACACACACACACACACACACACACACACACACACAATGACCAGTTCTATTTTATGTCTTCGTTTTTGTGAACTTTTACGGCTTCGCCCAGACGATTAGTAATCCGATTTTAGCTCACACCTTATTCACGGATGGATCTATTTGAAGAGTTTACCGAAAAACAGCTGGATGGAATTTAAAAAGGGGGAGATTTTAATTTGTCTTCTTAACGGAAATTAGTTTGTCACTAATTCAATATCTTAGGTACACGGAGCACAAGGAATTGTGTGTGCCTGTACAATCCTGCTGAACGGGAGCATCGGCCACAACAGTCATTTACTTAGATCATAATAACGTCTCCGCTTCGTATCGATTTTAATATTTTATATACACACAAAGACTTGTAGAGGAGGATTATGATAGTTAACTGTCTGCTGCAACACTTGTGTACACACACACACACACACACCCACCCGCACACACACACACACACACACACACACACACACACACACACACACACACCTCTACTCACACACACACACACACACACACACACACACACACACACACACACACACGCACACACACACACACACACACACACCTCTACACACACACACACACACACACACTCAGGTTATTATTAGTAAGCCACAGAGAACATGAGGAATGTTTGGGCTGGTGAACAGTTCAAACAGCTACGCTGGTATTAGCTGACATTTGTTCCTTGCAAGGCGGGGGAGAACTGAGAGAGGGAGAGAGAGAGAGAGGGAGGGGGAGAGAAGGAGGGAGGGGTAGAGGGATCTGCCTGTACATCCAGAGGGAAATACAAGCAAGCAGACAGAGAGGGAGAGGTAGAGAGAGAGAGAGAGAGAGAGAGAGAGAGAGACCGTTTTCAATGCGCATGGTTAAACCACAGTATCTACAAGGTGTTGATTGTGAGCTGAGATGGTGCACGCGCTCATTTGTGCCTCCGTGTGAGTGTCGTGTGTGTGTGTGTGTGTCAGTTTGGATATGTTCTGGAGTGTACCCAGGTGTGGAAGTGAATGTGTCTTTGAGAGAGTGGGGGGGGGGGGGGGGGGGGTGAGTGAGACACAGTGCGCTAGCAAATGAGAGACAGAGAGAGACGGGAGAGAAAGGCAGGAAGTGATAGAGAAAGACAGAGAGGTGGGGGAGAGGTACAGACGCATTCAGAGAGAGAGAGAGAGAGAGAGAGAGAGAGAGAGAGAAAGAGAGAGAGAGAGGGCGTGTTCAAGGATCCTGGAAAGATCTACTGAAGGGTTTGAAGCAGCTGCTTGTTGAAGTTCAGTCAGAACTTCCATCTCTGAGGAACCTTCCTCTTAACAGAGTGTTTAGGTGTGTGTGTGTCAGCGCAAGTTTGTGCACCTGTTTGAATTCACATGGACAGATGTCGGTGGGAATTTGAGTATCAGTTTGCTGGGGTCCTCTGACCCTCTCTCTCCCCTGGCCTCCTCTACTGTGTCCCTAAAGTCAAGCTGCCTCCCTCCCTCCCTCTCCAGTCACTGGCTCATTTAATCTCAGCAGTAACTACCGACATACCCGCAAGGCCGACTTGCTTGTTTGTCGACTGTCGACGTGTTTTGAAGCTGTTAACAGAGAAGTTGATGATGTCTCCACTTGTCTCACTGCGAGGTTCATGATCTGTCTCACTGCGAGGTTCATGATCTGTCTCACTGCGAGGTTCATGATCTGCCTCACTGCGAGGTTCATGATTTGTCTCACTGCGAGGTCCATGACCTGTCTCACTGCGAGGTCCATGATCTGTCTCACTGCGAGGTTCATGATCTGTCTCACTGTGAGGTCCATGACCTGTCTCACTGCGAGGTTCATGATCTGTCTCACTGCGAGGTTCATGATCTGTCTCACTGTGAGGTCCATGACCTGTCTCACTGCGAGGTCCATGATCTGTCTCACTGCGAGGTTCATGATCTGTCTCACTGCGAGGTTCATGATCTGTCTCACTGCGAGGTTCATGATCTGTCTCACTGCGAGGTTCATGATCTGTCTCACTGCGAGGTTCATGATCTGTCTTACTGCGAGGTTCATGATCTGTCTCACTGCGAGGTCCATGATCTGTCTCACTGCGAGGGCTGTGGTCGCTCTATTCACCGTAGCTGTTGTGTCAAACACACATTCTTGTTAAAACTCTCTCTGCTCTTTGGACTGTCTGTGAGAGTGTGTGTGTGTGTGTGTGCGTGTCTGTGTGTGTGTGTGTGTGTCTGTGTGTGTGAGTGTGTTTTTAGGCTGCAATTCCAACACTGCCTCATCCACCTGGCTCAGGCAGCTTGAAGCCTTTTAATGACTAACACAGTCACAGAGAAGGAAGGGAGGAGTGTGTGTGAGAGGGAAAGAAAGGGAGACAGGAGGGGGATAGAGAGAGAGAGAGAGAGAGAGAGAGGGAAGGAGGAGAAGAGAGAGAGGGGAAGGAGAGCTGGTGAGGAGGGAGGGAGGGAGGGGGGGCAGGAGACAGAAGCCTGTGGAAGGTCAGAAGCAGCAGGCGGCTGGAGAGGAGAGACACGTGAGGCTGGGATTGTCTTGCGTCAGCCCGCAGCAGCCGTGAGAGATACAAGATAGAGAGTGTGTGTGCGCGCGTGTGTGTGTGTGGTAGCATGTGTGACAGTGAGTTTCTGCGTGCCTGCTAGTGTGTGTGACGGAGACAGAAAGGCAGAGAGAGAGTGTGTGTGTGCTGGCGTGTGGGAGGGAGACAGAAAGGCTGTGTGTGCTAGCGTGTGTGTCCTTTGGGGCCAGCATTTCTATTCCCCTCCCACTGTGTAAGCCAGCCAGTCAGCCAGCCAGTCAGCCAGCCAGCCAGTCAACCAGTCAGCCAGCCAGTCAGCCAGTCACCCAGCCAGTCAGCCAGTCAGCCAGTCACCCAGCCAGTCAGCCAGTCAGCCAGCAAGTCAACCAGTCAGCCAGCCAGTCAGCCAGCCAGTCAGCCAGTTAGCCTGCCATTCAGTTAGCCAACCAGTGAATAATTTCCTGTGTGAAGTGTTGAGGATGGCCGCTTCCTGGTAGCTCAGGCATGTGGTCATGTGGTCTGGTCATGTGGTCTGGTCATGTGGTCTGGTCATGTGGTCTGGTCATCTCCCTAACTTCAGCCGGACATCAGAGCGACTTCAGGAGCCGTGTTTCAGTGAGAGGGTGGTGGACAGAGACCCTGAGGGGGAGGAGGGGAGGAGTGGAGGAGTGGATGGTCTGAAGGGTTATTAGATGGTCATTACAGCACAGAGAAGCCTGGGGAAAACACACAGGTGTGTCTTGTGTGTGTGTGTGTGTGTGTGTGTGTGTGTGTGTGTGTGTGTGTGTGGGAGGGGACAACGCGAGGGGGAGTCTTACTGTGCGTTTGTGTGTGTTTGTGACTCACATCAATCCGTTAGAATCTTTGTGTAGGAGTGTGTGGGCAGAAGAGGTGTGTGTGTGTGTTGGGGGGGGGGGGGGGCTGGGAGGAGGAGGAGGGGGGGGGGGGGTCCAGAGGTTTGTTCCCAGCTGAGCTCCAGACACACTGTCTGTCTGTCTGTCTCTCTGTCTGTCTCTCTCTCTAGTCCCAGCTGTCTCCTGTCTTTCATCACCCTGAGTCTGTTTGCCTGGGAGGGAGGGAGAGAGGGAGGGAGGGAGAGAAGGAGGGAGGGAGAGAAGGAGAGAGGGAGGGAGGGAAAGAGAGAGGGAGGGAAAGAGACAGTGCGGATCTCCCAATCCTCTATTTTCTCCCTCCATGTCTGTTTGTCCCTCTGAGGGCGTCAGCCCTGGACTGAAGTGTCTGTTAGCAGGGCAGCCTGGTCGGCATGGTGATTACAGGTGATATTCAGCTTCTTCTTTAAAGTGCCATCTCTCATTTCCTGCTCCCTGCCCTCCACACTGTCCCTGTATCTCTCTCCCTCTGTCTCTCCTTCCATCTCTCTCTCTTTCTCTCTCTCTCTCCCCTGGCCCCTGATGTGTCTCTCAACCCCAGAGACACTCCCACAATGCAGTGCGGTGTCGGTGGCATGGTGATGTCAGTCGAACTGAAAGAGAGAGAGAGAGAGAGAGAGAGAGAGAGAGAGAGAGAGAGGGGGCGGGGTGGGGTGGGGGGGGTGGAGCCCGCCTAGGTGCAGCTTCACACTGACACTGTGTGTGTGTGTGTGTGACAGAGATAGAGATGATAGAGGAGAAAGAGAAGTGCAGAAGATGGTGTGTCTATTTGTATCTGTCTGAAAGAGAGAGTGCATGTGTATCTGCGTGTGTGTGAGTATATCTGTGTGTGTGTGTGTATATCTTAATGTATCTGAGGCTATGTATCTGATTGTGTGTATCTGTGTGTGTATCTGAGTATGTGTGTATCTGAGTGTGTGTGTGTCTGGGTGTGTGTGTGTCTGAGTGTGTGTGTGTGTCTGGGTGTGTGTGTATCTGCGTGTGTGAGTATATCTGTGTGTGTGTGTGTGTGTGTGTGTGTATCTTAGTGTATCTGAGGCTATGTATCTGATTGTGTGTATCTGTGTGTGTGTGTGTGTGTGTGTATCTGAGTGTGTGTGTATCTGAGTGTGTGTGTGTCTGAGTGTGTGTGTGCCTGAGTGTGTGTGTGTGTGTCTGAGTGTGTGTGTGTGTACAGCGTCAGCACTGCGCTGGCTCAGTAGAGGTGACACCAAGGTGAAGCCAGACTAGATGCTCTCTAGAGTGGAGGCAGCAAATGGCTCTCTGGCAGATGGAGGCTCTGTCAGGGAAGAGAAATGGCAGCTCCACTGCCTCAGAGAGGGCCCCCTGCTGACACACACACACACACACACACACACTCACATCATGAGCACACACATCATAAACACACACATAAACATAAGCACACATACTTTCTTGCTCACATGCACTGATAGACTGATTCTCCTCTATCGCTCTTCCTCACAAACGACAAAGCATCTCTCACACACACGCGCGCACACGTGCGGACACGCACGCACGCACACACACACATACACACCCATATGCCTCATCATCCACCCACTAACCCCTCCCCCCTCCCTCGCCCCTCACTCTTGTGGGTATTGACCTCCCCTCAGCTGTGAGGACTCCCTGGCTGATAAATCCTCCCCCCGCCCGCCCTCCCTCCCCTCCCTCCCTCCCTCCCTCCCCTCCTCTCCTCTCCTCCCATTGTTCACCAGGAAGCCAGTGTAGCTCTCAAGATGGCCTCTGTCAGGTGGAAGGATCCATTTCAGTGTCAGGGCGGGGGTGGAGAGGGGGAGGAGAGACGCCAGAGACACACAGCATTACTGGGAAGAGAGGAGAGGAGGAAGGAAGGAAGGGGAGAGGAGAGGAGACACCGTGACATTTAAATGTGTCACCTCACTGATAATAGTCATTAGTTTTCTAATATGTGAGAGTGAAACAACATTTGATAGTTAGAGAGCGACGCAGGTAGCCAGCATGGCTGGAGAACTTTCTAGTATATTGTTATTTAGTTAGTTTTGTTTAGCAGAAACACATGTAAACAACCTCCCTGGAATCCAGATTCTCTCTATGACACATACACATACACACTCTCACACACGTGGGGGGGGGGGCGAACACACAGGTCAGGAGCTAGAGAGGGGCGAGAGGGGAAGTCGGAGGATCCAAGGTGTCTGGGAGATGGGGGGGGTGGGGGGGGTGGGGGGGGGGCTGGAGGCTGATGAGTGGTTTCATGAGCTCTCATCTCTCATTGCTATGCACCGATTGTTCTCCTGCAGCAAAAATGAATATTGTATTCACACACAGCCGCTACGTCCACACTGAGGATGACACCCCGTGGATGAGGGGAGGAGGAGGAGAGGGCATGAGGGGAGGGCATGAGGAGGAGAGGAGGGGAGGGCATAAGGAGGAGAGGGCACGAGGGGGGAAGGGGAGGGGGAGAGGGGGGGTGAGGGGAGAGGGCAGGAGGAGGGAGAATCTCTCTGTTTTGTCTGTATTAGCTGTAAAGAGCTCCAGTTGAACCTGTGATTGGCCGCTGTTCGGAGCTGCTGGTGGCTTCATCGTGTTTTTTAGTTGTGAAGCTGCTTGTTTGGCAGTTTGAAACTGTCTTGTGTCATTCTGGAGCGCTGAGAGGAACGTTCCTGTGTGTGTGTGTGTGTGTGTGTGTGCTTGGGTATTTGAGTGTGTGTGTGTGCGTGTGAGTTTGTGACTGAATGAAGGACACAGATGTACAGTGTTTCTTGCCTCACTTTAATCCTCCGTGTGTGTGTGTAATCCTCCTGTGTGTGTGCGTGTGTGTGAATGTGTGTGTGAATTCCAGCCCTCAGTGAGCTGGAGGGTAAAGCTCTGATAGTATATTAATAGCAACAAAGACAAAAAAGGAAGAAAAAAAGCGATCTTGACTGTTGGGTTAGTAAGAAGTCTGTGAGGACGGATTATCTTTGGGTCTTTCTAGAATTTTCCCTTTCTAGAATATTTATCTAGCTTGAATCCTAAGAAATGCGCTCTCTCTCTCTTTCTCTCTCTCTCTCTCTCTCTCTCTCTCTTTCTCGCAAACACACACATTTCCCCTCAAACTCACAAACACACTTCCTCCCTGTGTGGTTGGAGGACAGGCTGAGTTGCAGCTCCTCTCAGCTCCTCTCTGCTCCTCTCAGCTCCTCTCAGCTCCTCTCTGCTCATCTTAACTCCTCTCAGCTCCTCTCAGCTCCTCTTTGCTCCTCTCAGCTCCTCTCAGCTCCTCTCTGCTCATCTCAACTCCTCTCAGCTCCTCTCAGCTCCTCTCAGCTCCTCTCTGTTCCTCTCAGCTCCTCTCAGCTCTTCTCTGCTCCTCTCAGCTCCTCTCAGCTCCTCTATGCTCCTCTCAGCTCCTCTATGCTCCTCTCTGCTCCTCTCAGCTCCTCTCTGCTCATCTCAACTCCTCTCAGCTCCTCTCAGCTCCTCTCAGCTCCTCTCTGTTCCTCTCAGCTCCTCTCAGCTCTTCTCTGCTCCTCTCAGCTCCTCTCAGCTCCTCTATGCTCCTCTCAGCTCCTCTATGCTCCTCTCTGCTCCTCTCAGCTCCTCTCTGTTCCTCTCAGCTCCTCTCAGCTCTTCTCTGCTCCTCTCAGCTCCTCTCAGCTCTTCTCTGCTCCTCTCAGCTCCTCTCAGCTCCTCTCTGCTCCTCTGTCTCAGAGTAGTTCTGTCCTCCTGTCCTGAGAAACTCTGAGAAACTCTGAGAAACTCTGTCCTCCTGTCATCTCACGTTTCACACTCGGGTTCACCCCCCCCCCTCCCCTCCCCTCCCCCTGCCACCCCACAGAGGCCTGGGAGAGGGAGGGGTCTGGGAGGACCCTGGGAGAGGGAGGGGTCTGGGAGGACCCTGGGAGAGGGAGGGGTCTGGGAGGACCCTGGGAGAGGGAGGGGTCTGGGAGGACCCTGGGAGAGGGAGGGGTCTGGGAGGACCCTGGGAGAGGGAGGGGTCTGGGAGGACCCTGGGAGAGGGAGGGGTCTGGGAGGACCCTGGGAGAGGGAGGGGTCTGGGAGGACCCTGGGAGAGGGAGGGGTCTGGGAGGACCCTGGGAGAGGGAGGGGTCTGGGAGGACCCTGGGAGAGGGAGGGGTCTGGGAGGACCCTGGGAGAGGGAGGGGTTAAGGGCTCCTCTGGACTATGTGTTAGAGATGTGTGTGAGTGTGTGTTAGAGGAGCGTGTGTGTGTATTAGAGGAGTGTGTGTTACAGATCTACTTCCTGTTCTGTTGGGATGACATTATTACGGGATGGATTGAATGAAGCATGTCTTCTGTTGAGCCCTGGTGCAGAACTGATCTCGTGTGTGTGTATGTGTGTATGTGTGTGTGTGTGTTAGCGTGGTTTGTGTGTTAGCGTAGCGTGTGTGTGTGTTAGCATGGTGTGTGTGTTTGTCAAAGGTTGTCCTGTGAGGCTGTTAAGCAGCAGTTTGGTGTCCCTTTAACACCCATAATAAGAGATGGTTCAGTTCTGCTCTGGGTAGTGAAGGTCACATTACACCTGGGTGACTGTTATTCTCTCTCTCTCTCTCTTTCTCTGTCTCTCTTTCTCTGTCTCTATCTCTCTCCATCCCCCCCTCTCTCCCTCTCTCTCTTCCTAACTCCCACAGCTGCAGTGTGTTTTACCTTTAGAGGCTGTGTGTATCAGAGGTAACAGGAGCTGTAGGGAGCATTTTCCACAGGTGTGTGTGTCTGTGTCTGAGTGTGTGAGCCTTTTCTCTCTCTCCTTTTCATGTGTGTGCACGTCTGCCTCTTATGTGTGTCTCTGAGTGTCTGTGTGTGAGTGTGTGTGTGTCTGAGTGCGTGTGTGAGTCTGTCTGACTGTGTCACCCCACACACACAAACGTTTATGATGTGATACACTGTCTTGTGTGTCCTGGTACAGCAGGCATGATTAAAACTGCAGATACAGGCCTTGTGTTTAAGGTGTGTTTAATGTTTTCAAATCTTTTAGATTGTGGAAACCATTAGGAGGCTGTTCTTTTTATCAGAGAATAGCTACAGGGGAAATTGTTACATTTCAAAACAGACTTAAGCTAAAACCAGAACAAAGTCAACATTCTGTCAGTGTATATTTAGATCTACCCAGACTTTTTTGCTTATCTCTCTCCCTCTTGCCCTCTCTATCCCTCTCCTACCTCTCTCTCTCCCTCTCTCCCCCTGACTCTCTCTCTCTCCCTCTCCTACCTCTCTCTCCCCCTGCCTCTCTCTCTCCCTCTCTCTCTCCGTCTCTCCACCTGCCTCTCTCTCACCCTCTCCTTCTCTCCCTCCCTCTCTCCTCCTGGACTCCTCTCCTCCTCTCTCCCCCCTCCTCTCCTCCCTCCCTCCTTCTTTTCATGCTGTATTTACAGCTATACTGAGCTCAGTTAGGATCCACAGCTGAAAGAAAAAAGGGAAATAATTCAGCTGTACTCCTCCTACACTCAACAAACCTCAGGGCACTTAGCAGGGGAAAAACCATTAACACAGACACACACAGAGACACACACAGAGACACACACAGAGACACAGAGACACATACACAGAGACACACACAGAGACACACACAGACACACACAGAGACACGCAAACACACACAGAGACACACACAGAGACACACAAACACACACACAGAGACACACACACAGAGACACACACAGACACACACAGAGACACGCAAACACACACAGAGACACACACAGAGACACACACAGAGACACGCAAACACACACAGAGACACACACAGAGACACACAAACACACACACACACAAACACACACAGAGACACACACACAAACACACACAGACACACACAGACACACACACACAGACACACACAGGGTCTGATGTATACACACACACACACACACACACACACACACACACACACACACACACAGGGGCTGCCCTGTGTCTAAGATATGCTTCTCAGCAGGACAGGGGGGGTTGAGGTCCTGGATGGCAGCTCCTCCACTGCTGTTGTTAGCATGGAGCGAAGTGTGAAAGCTGTCTGTTTATATCGCTCATCCTCTCTTTCCTCCCTCCTTCCTCTCTTCTCTCTCCCTCGCTCTCCTTCCCTGCCCTGTCTCTCACCATCTTTCCTCCCTCTCCTCCCTCCTCCCTCCTCCCCCGTTATCTCAGGCCAGGAAGTATGCTGCCCTGCTTGACAGGAAGTCGCTACGTGTTTGTTGTGATGTGTGAATCCTGGTCTGGGGAGGCTGGAGTCGATAGTCAACCTGAAATAGATGATTCCTCTCCTGGATGTTCGTTGGGATGAAAGCCTCTGCTTAGTTAACCTTCCAATAAAGCCACAAAGCGTCGAGACATAATCAACACATTGTTCGTTTCGTTAAAAGTGCGTTGTGCTTTTTGCGCTTGCGAAGGCATACCTCTGTTATCATTCAGTACCTGCAATACAGGTGCAACAGAACACACAAAACATATGGGGGTGTGTGCGTCACTCTGCTTGGATGAATGTTGTCTAAGTAGATTGTAGAGAAAACTACAATCCTCTCTCTCTCTTATTTTCCTTCACTCTTTCTCTCTCTCTCTCTCTCACTCTCTCTCTCTCTCTCACTCTCTCTCCCTCTCTTAGTTCCTCTTATTTTCCTCACTCTTTCCCTCTTTCTTTCTCTCCTCTTTTTCTCTGTCCTTTCAACATGTCTGCTGATTGTCTGGTTGGTTTTGTTTACTCTCTCTGTCCTGGCGTTCTTACAGACGATGTTTATCTCTCTGAACAGCAGCGGTTGAAAAAGCTCTCGTCTTTAGAAAGAGGCCCAGCCCTGCAGTACACAAGTTCACTGATTGAAAATTAAACGTGATCAAACCCTTTGTGTGCTGTGAGTTTGTCTTTTGTGTTTGTGCGTGTGTGTGTGTAGTTGTTGTCAGCTGTATTCAGTTGCAGCTGTTTTTACTCGTATGGTTAGCTTAGCCACGTTAGCCCTGCTGCTCTCTCTCTCTCACTCCTGTGATTCTTTCAGCGTCCGTCTCTGCCAGGTGTCTCTGATAGAGCTATCACACAAACACACACACACACAGACACACACACACACAAACACCCCCACACTGTCAGGGGCACTGTGGGGCCTGGGTCCCTGGCTGGCTGCTCTGTCAGGCTGCTGCCCAGAGGGCTGCTGGACCAGACGTTGGTATCATCCAGCAACGAGCTCCGGTTTCAACACAGACAAATGAGGAATCCACTCAAGGGGCTAGACACACACACACACACACACACATAAACACACACACAGACACACATCTAGACACACACATAAACACACACACACACACAGACACACACATAAACACACACACAGACACACATCTAGACATACACATAAACACACACACACACACACAGACACACAGACACAAACATAGACACACACATAAACACACACACACAGACACACACACACACACACTGTGTGAGCGTACACACACTCTCTGTGAAGCGTACACACACACAGACACACACCCACACACTCTGTGAAGCGTACACCCAGACACACACCCACACACTCTGTGAAGCGTACACACACACACACACACTCTGTGACGCGTACACACACACACACACAGACACACACTCTGTGCTCAGATGAGAAGCAGTTGTCTGGAACCAGAGGAGAACAGAAGCTTTAACTGTCTCCTCCAGCCCTCTGCCCCTCCCAGCCCAGGTGTCAGGTGTCCACAAGGCAGACAGCTGCATGGGATTGGCTCTGCTATCAGGAAGAAGCATGTGATTGGCTCTGCTATCAGGAAGTGTTGGAGCTGGAAGGAGGAGCCACATGGTTACAGTTTCACGTCAAAGGCAGCAGTAACACAGCAACTGTGTGTGTGTGTGTGTGTGTGTGTGTGTGGGTGGGTTGGTAGGGGGGAATTCTCACACACTCTGAGAGAGACTGAGAGAGAGAGAGAGAGAGGGAGAGAGACAGACAGACAGAGAGGAAGAGAGAGGAAGAGAGAGAGAGACATAGAAACACAGTGTGTACTGAATCCATTGGCAGGCAGTATTATTTCCCAGTGTTCCTGGGTGTCAGGTTATGATTTAACTGTCACCATTTGACAAGGCTTCCAGCCAGCGCCACAACCAGGGGGGGCTCAAATATTTTGGCTTCTACAAATGAATGCACTCAGTACACTGTGTGTGTGTGTGTGTGTGTGTGTGTGTGTGTGGGGGGGGGGGGGGGGTGTAGAAGGGCCTAAGGTCACACTGTTTTACATCTGCTGCCTCAGAGGTTGTTAACAGAGCTAAAGTCTCCGTTTGAACGGGTTAGCAAGAGAGAGACCTATATCCTTGTTTTATTTTATATATATATATATATATATGCATATAAAAAGTGTTAAATGATTTTACTACATATGACTGATGTAAGAGCAATTTTTTTTAAATGTCGATTACGCTCTTTAGGGTAGGAAAATTTCATCTCAAATTAGCGAGAGTCGCCAGAGCCTAAAGTGAAGCCGCTTAACGACTGTTTTAAATTCTCCTCTAATTGCTCAGCATGGAGACACACAGCGGCCATATTTATCAGACATTTTCTCGCTTGGGCTGTCATTAAAGGTGCCGCGCATCCCACATTTTGGCTGCTGTTGTTGTTTTGTTTATCCAGCCGGACAAGAAAACAGCCTTTCAACCAGTTTGTTAGTGATATACAGTCAGTATAATGTCATGTTAATGTAAGCGAGTGTTGCTGGTTGAAATGTAGTTATTTGTAGGATGAGAGTTTTTCTCTCCAGGGACGCCACAGTTCCCATCACAAACGCGAATTCCTCACTGTTAATGATATAGGATAGTTAAACTAAATATGACATTTGAAATATATAAATAATTTAACACCAACAGTTGATTAATTAGCCTACTAAATGTGGGTGAATGTCATACATTTCACAGTTACTGAATCGGAATTAAAAAAACATATTCTGTGACTTTAATTTTAACCGTCACTATAGATCTTACGCTATTTAAAACAGAAATTGGGCATTATGGTTTGTAAAAAGCTTCAGATGGATATCCTAACGACCATCGCAAGTCAACCGATGCACAAAGAGAGTGAAGTGATTAATAATGCAGGATAGTACAAATGACCGGCAGCGCTGTCAGAGGTGCATTTTAGCAGCTGTGTTCTGGAAGAAGAAAAATAAACCTTATTTGTGCAACAGCCACAGGATACATGATGCTAACTCCATGCTTGTTACACTGTTATTGATGCTCTGCTATAACCCAAGATGCTATGCTTTGCTTTAGCCCTGACCCCATGATAGACAAGCTACATCACTGGCCCTCTACCTATCAGCTATGATATAGATCTAGACCCTGATATGATATAGATCTAGGCCCTGGTATGCTATAGATCTGGGCCCTGATATGATATAGATCTAGGCCCTAGTATGCTATAGATCTGGGCCCTGATATGCTATAGATCTAGGCCATGATATGATATAGATCTAGGCCCTGATATGCTATAGATCTAGTCCCTGATATGCTATAGATCTAATCCCTGATATGATATAGATCTAGGCCCTGATATGCTATAGATCTAGTCCCTGATATGATATAGATCTAGGCCCTGATATGCTCCAACCCCTGGCCCCAGTGAAGGCTGACTTGCTAAAGTAAACATTGTGTTCTAGCTGCTGCTGTGTGTTGTGTTCAGTCGCAGGCTGTTAATCATTGCTCAACAGAGGCTTGTCAGGAACAACAACATGCCCAAGAATTAATCACATCTATAGATCTGCTGTTTTATGGCCTGGACATTTTAACGGCGGTGTTTTTAATCATTAGGCCTCTCCTGTTAACTCGTAATGTAAGCAGCCTAGCGGATCGAGCTATGACCAGCCTGTCTTTCTCCACACCTCCACCTCTATTTATTAAGAGTTCTCTTTTAAACTGCTGCCTCAAGCTCCACTTCATATAATTAATTACGAGGCAGCTTTAATGCGGTGGTGTGGATGTTTACACATCAATTGAAGGTGAAAATGTGTGAAGTTATGATGAAAAGTGATTTGGTTTCTATTTGTCGTTTTTTAGCTCATGAAACAATTTATTTATTATTATTATAATTGTTATTAGTAGAACTGGATTCCTGTAAGTTTACAGACTAACTTTACAACCGGCTAATAAACAGCGGAATCATCCCGCTTTCCTACAAATCAGTTTAGTTTGTTTAACTAGGATAACATTAATTCTAGTAGCCATGTTGATTAAACACCAAAGCCGTGGTTCTGTCCTCCTTATCGCGCCTCTGTTTTCCGCTCCGCTCCGCCGCGTCTCTGTCCGGATCATGTTGCAGGATTTTCGCTTCAGCGCGACACGCAGGAGTCATTCAAAGCAGCAATTCTCAAAGAGAGCGAAGAGAATGGTCTTGATAATTAAAATGCAATTTTCTAAAATTGATTAGATTATGCTAATGAGAGGAGATGGTATCAGAGAAAGGAGAGAGAGAGAGAGAGAGAGAGTGGGAGGGAGGGAGGGAGGGAGGGAGGGAAGGAGAGAGAGTGAGACACTGAATGACAGTCCAGCCGCCATTACAGGCCACTGCTTTCAGCAGAGTGCTTCATAAAATGTCAGATCTCTTCTCCCTGAGCAAGGCTCTGAGAAATGGCAGCATGATGCTCAGGCAGTTCACCTGCTGCAGTGTGTGTGTGTGTGTGTGTGTGTGTGTGTGTGTGCACTCGTTCAAGTGTGTGTGTGTGTGTGTGTGCCTGTATGCGTGTGCATTCAAGTGTGTATGTGTGAGCGTGCGTGCGTGAGAATGCGTGTGTGACAGTGTGTGTGTGACTGTGTGTTTGTGTGTGTGACTGTGTGTGTGTGACTGTGTGTGTGTGTGTGTGACAGCGCGTGTGTGACAGTGTGCGCGCGTCTGGCCTCCTCCCTCTCCCGTTGCGGCGGAGCAGAACAGAGCAGATCTCCTGCTGCTTCTCTCTCTCTCTGTCAATAAAGGACAGAATACTCTTTTTCAGCCACTCATTTTCACATATCACAACAGTGAGGAGGGAGGGCGGCCATTTTAGCTGCTCAACAAACCCTGGAGCAGCTCCGTCACCCTGCCCTGTTAACATGACACACAGGGGTCCAATGATACGCCCTCGGAATAGACATCTTTCTAGAATGATCTTGAAACGTCACCTACAATTCGCAGATGAATAAAAACAAATTATAGCACCTTACTCGTACTTCAAGGACAGAAGATCCTGATACATGAACACGATGAATTAGCGGTTGTTTTCGTTTTAATCGTGAGATATGAGCGGACATGAAGCTGTGATCTCTCACTCTGTAGCTGTTCTGACCATTCAGCTGGACTCATCTAAGACTATAATAAAGAAGGTATGAGAGTCCAGCTGTGTGTGACTGACCAGGGACCACAGAGAGAGAGGGGGGGGGGGGGGCAGGAAAACTGAGCACATCTCTTTAAATGAGATCACAACTATCACTGGCAGCCTGGTGCACAGAACAACACATGCTCTTCAGGGATGCGAGGAAGAGATGGAGAGAGAGAAGGATTTAGGGAGATGGAGAGACGGAGACTGATAAGTAGAGAGGAGAGATGGGGAGGTACAGATAGAATGATAAATAGACGGGAGAGAGAGAGAGAGAGAGAGAGAGAGAGAGAGAGAGAGAGAGAGAGAGACAGAGAGACAGAGAGACAGAGAGTGAGAGAGAGACAGAAAGAGAGAGAGAGAGAGAGAGAGAGAGAGAGAGAGAGAGAGAGAGAGAGAGAGAGAGAGAGAGAGAACAGGCTCCAGAAAAGGCTGGAGGGCTTCATTTAGCAGCTACATGAGCTCATTACACATACATGTACAGTCACACACACACACACACACTGACACACACTGACACACACACACATATATAGGTACCCATTCACACAAACATACATGCACACACACACACACATTAACTGTAATAGGAACACAAATGCACACAGCTCCAAGGGAGGAGCCCAACTGCAAATACAGACGAGAGAAGGGACACACACACACACACACACACATTACACACACATTACACATTACACATTACACACACACACACACACACACACACACACACACACAGAAAACATTACACACACACACATTACACTTTACACAGACACACATACACATTACACTTTACACAGACACACACACACACACACAGAAAACATTACACACACACACATTACACTTTACACAGACACACACACACACAAAACATTACACTTTACACAGACACACACTCTCCTCCACATGAACATCTCCTGGGTTAGTGTTACTCATCTCCCTGACTGCTGAGCCATACTGTAACCATGACACCAGCTGGAGCGCTGCCCAGCTTCACTCTGTCCAGTATTAC